>CM069908.1:3267489-3466325 GCA_036172215.1 Camellia granthamiana | reverse complement strand
CCCATGTCCCCTGATCACAGATATGCAGCTTTTGGTCGGAAGAAAATATCCCCAGGGTGTTCAACATTGGCCCGGAAGTGAGCAAAACGGGCTCCGGAGGAGCGAAACTGGTTTTTTGGGATAATTGTTGGCCTCTCACACCCCCAGTGATCTTCCTGGTGTTGAAACAGAGGTACCTGCCGAAATTGAACAAAAAACTAATGAGAAATGAACGCTCGGGGCCCAAACCGCGCAGTTCGGGGTCCCGAAAATGGGCTGCAGGCACCGAAAGTGGCATACGGCAGCGAAGTGGGTATCTGCGACCCCAGTGTCCCTCGGAATGACAAAACAGAGGTTCCTGCCAAAAATCAGAGAAAACCGATGCAAAATGAATGCTTGGGACCCAAATCACGTAGTTCGGGGTCCCGAAAACCGGCTACAGGCACCGAAAGTGGTGTTCAACAGCGAAGTGGGCATCAGGGGCCCCAGTGTTCCTCGGAATGATAAAACAGAGGCATTTGGCAAAAACCGGAGAAATCGGAGATGGTTGGGCGGTCCCGAACCGAGGCACACGGCCTGACGGCTCCGAAAACCTGGAACCGGGCTCCGAAATGGGCAAAATGGCCTGCGGCCACGAAAAGTAGCCCACGGCCACCGGGAAATAGCCTACAGGACCACTCTCTTCCCTCAGGAAAGAAAATAGGGAAAACCGAGTCTAGTTCGCAAACCGAGACAAGGCACGAAAGAGAGTTCGGAAGTCCGGAGGCAGGGCGCACGGCCGCGACTCTGAGACTTCTGAACGAGCACAGTATGCAACATCACCGAGCACTCAATCGGTGACGTCTGAGTCTTAAGGGTCGGTCAAAAATGGGTGGTGTCTACACACTCATGCAAGGATGCTAAAGCATAAACACTTACAATGTACTCCGAGCCAAAAAAGAAGCTAGTTAGAAATCTATACATGATCCTAGCTATGTTAAGATGCTTAATGCAACGCATGCAAAAATACAACTGAATAGGCTCGGCTATCTAAGATGGCGTATGAATGCTACACTTGATAACATGCTTTGAAACACGTATTCAAGAAAGTGTATTGAAATACAATGCAGTTTGTTATGATGTGCCGAGCCCGGTGCATGCAAGACAAATGAATGATGCACGCATGTGAAGCACAAGTATGCTAATTGAAATATGCCCTAATCTAACCACTAAAAGCGGATAAGTAAAAGGGAGAAAGATGTGGGGTTGGAAGACATTCACACACACACGCACGCTTATTACAACAATGTGCCCTCTCAACGGAGGGTCCGAATAATAAGCTAACTAGTTATGCTAAGCTACTTAGTTACAAACTGAATTAATTAATTAAACACTTAACTAATTACTTACAAAATAACTAAGCTAATGAACTAGTTTAGCTAAGCAATTTAAACAAATGGCATCGGGAGGCGAAGGAGATATGCATGCTCGGTCGGCTTTGCTCGGAAATCCACTACCGTGTCTTAAGATGCCCCTGTTTGCACTCTTTTGGACTTCTGAAAATTGTGCCAACTTCCAAGATGCTTCTGACCCACCCTAGGAACACGCTGAAGGATGGCCGGCCAAGAGGGATGGCCATCGGCCAGAGTTGATAGCCATCGGCCACTTCTGATAGCCGATCGGCAGACTTGGTGGTCGGTCGGCAACTTTGATGGCCGGTTGGCCACTACTTCCTGCAATTTCTCCTTTTTGCTGCAATAGAGAACAAACAGAGGCATGGCAATGTATTTGCAAGGAAATGTGTGTACCGCCACACTCTTTATCATTTCTCAAGCTCAAAGGAGTGCGGTACTCGACTCTCGGGCCACCAACCGAGCATCACAATGCGCAATGGCCGAGAAGCTGAATGTGTACAAGTTAATGAATGCACAAATAACACATAGGACTCGAGAGGCCTCCACCCTATCATGCACAATCAAGGGGGACGGTGACCAAGAAACGTGACACGTTTCATCACTTCAAGTATGAAACGTCTCATATTCTTGTGTTTGGATTAACATCCGATCCAAACACAATGCAACACATACAACATGATCAACCTATCAATGCTAATAGCATGCACAAGACCCTATCATGTGAATAATGCATGCATGGCATGTTCGAAGGCTAAAGCATCAAAGCAAGTAAAGAGCATCATACAAGAGGCATGCAATACAATGCTCAATGGACTAAACCAACTCTAAACAGTCCTCATGCATGCCAAAATAATAGCCAAAATGCTCTGAAATGCTAGCATTGAAAGCAATAAAATGCATGCTCATGTATTGGCCCATGAATAGGGCATAAAGGTGCAATTCTTACGAGCACTTAAAGAATGAAAAACATAGAAGTGTGACAATACTATATGCTCTAAAATATCATTCCAAATGATGCCAAAACATGCACATATGACAAATGAAGCATGCTAGGAGGCTCAAAGGTTAAGGCTAGCAAAGGTACTTGCACCATAGCCATATCAAGCAAGCCCCAAAGGGCCAAGATGACTCAAAACAATCCCAAGGCAGGTCAAAACAATGCCAAAACATGCATGGAGTGAAGCCAAAACAAGCTAGCATGGTAAGCTAAAACACCAAGCATGCAAGGCCAATGAGCATGATTACACTACAAGTGTAAGAAGCAAATGAGGGATGCTCTAACCAACCAAAAACAAAATTGTATCATGGTAAAATAAGACCCAAAACACATTGAAATGGTAGCCCAAAAGCTTAGGCAAGATGGCATATATATTGGCTCATGTTTAAGGCATAAATCATAACTCTCCAAAAGCATTAAAAGAGTGAGACATGAAAGAGTATGACCGCACTTCATACACCGAAATCATGGTAGAAAAGAGGCCAAAGCATGCAAACAACTCAAGTAAGCCATGCTAGAGACTATGAAACTCAAAGCTGGTGAGCAAGATTGCACTATGGCTATACAAAGCAAGACATGCATGACCAAAACAACTTAAAAAAGAGCTTAAGCATGGAAAAACATGAGTAAAAGCTTCCTGGAGTGGAACCAAAAGCATGCTAAAATGATGGTCTAAAGCATGATGCATGTTAAGGCTATGGGGAGGATTGCACTACAAGTACATGAAGTATACAACAAGTGATCAAACCAACCTAAAAAAGATTTATAACATGTTAGAAAAGTCACAAAAACATGCTAAGATAGAGCCAAAACATGCTAGAAAGACATGCTACTTTGCAAAGCTACAAGTAGGATTATATTACAAGTACAAGAAGCATGCAAGAGGTGATCAAGACAGCCAAAAAAAGAGTCATGGTAGGTCTGAAAAATCACAAAAAAGTGCTCAAACAAAGCCTCAAGAAGATAGAAATACATGCTCTTTTGGTGAGCCACCAACACAAGCAAACAAGAGAAGAGGAAGGGGGGACAACCCCCTCCTATTTGAGGCCTCAAAACACACTTTCCACCACTGAAATTTCTCTAGAATTCAATGGTTAAAAGGCCAAGAGAATGTGATCTCAAAGGCCCAAAGAGGTGGCACAAAACAAAACATAACAAGCCACCAAAGGGGGTAGACCACCCCTAACTCAAACCAAGCCTCAAACAACCATTTTTAATACTTAAAAATGAAGCTTTTTGTAGTTGAAAGTTAAGCCAAAAGTAGCATGCAAAGGTGGCTAAATACTTAAGCAAAAACAAAGCTTAAAAGAACATATGGGACTCACCCTTGAAGCACAACAATAGCAGCAAGTTCAGAGGCAAAAACCAAGCTAAAACCACTCAAATGCAACCTCCAACAAGCTCAGCTCAAGAGTGAAGGTGTAGGGGTGTTCACGGGTCGGTCCGGGTCGGGTTTAGTCCCAATCCGTCAATCGACCGAATATAGTCGGGTTTGCAATCAATGAAACTGTTTTTGAACCATATGACTTTCGAAATCGACCGAACATCTATTTGGTTTGTGGGATCGGTTGCAGTCGAGTTAAGCGGGTTTGATAGATGGAATGTTGGGCCTATTTTAATATAAATCAAATGTTAAAAAAAGTTGAAAACCCTAAATCAAAACATAAACAAATAAAATAAAAAAATTTAAAATCCTAAAATATGAAAACATGAAATAAATACAAATCCTAAATCAACCATCATTGATTCAAAAGATTTTAAACCAATGAATCAAAATATGAAACTACTAACAAACTAGAAGGTAAAAAAATCAGGATCAAAAGTAAAAATTCTAAGAAAGATACCTCAAATATCTAAAAGATTAAAACCCTCTTCTAGGATTGAAGATCGACCTTGTCGCATTTATGCTTCAAACTAGCTAGCAGATTGAAGAAAGAAATCAAGGGAGAACTAACAACATGGCAGATAGAGAGATGATTGAGAAGGAAGAGAGCGAGAGAGAGAGATAGAGTAGAGAGAGGCAAACAGTCTTGTATACTGCTTTGCTGTTTAGTTTTTCCAAAATATAAAAGAGTGTGTAAGTATTGTATGCTAAGACCAAGTGTTTGGAAATATGAGAGAGTAGATTTTTTTTATTTTATTTTAATAATGCTATATGTATTAATTTATATATTAATTAGTGTATTAATAGATAATGTGATATAATTTTAGAGATTTTGAATATTTGTAATTTATATAATGGATAAGGTTAGTAATAATATCATAACATATATTGGTACATTAATTAATATATCAATTAGTAAATATAATACCACTATTTTTATTTTTTTTAATGTATTGTGAGTACCAACTATTTAGAAATACAAGAGAGAGGGAGAGAGAGTGTACTCTGAGAAGTCATATCATCACGTGATATAGGCAGAGTCATCATTCAAAGATTACAATCTCAAATGCTTGAAATATACATAGTTGACAGGTGAATGGCTCAAGCAAGCAAATATGTAAGGCATTATCGGTCGGGTCGGTTCCGACGAATAATAATACATTAAATCTGTTGCCGACCGTGCACTCAATAATTTTTCTAAATTAGAACTGCTGCCGACCCAGAAGTATTTTGAAACCGTCCATAGTGGTGTGGGCCGAGTTGGGCCAGTCGATTCCATCGGGTACGCGATTTGTATGAACAGCCCTATGAAGGTGTTTCACTAGGTGCTTTAGTGCAAAAGTGTGAAGAAAAATCACTTTAAGGCACAAACTAGTGCAAATATAGAGAGAGAGGGAGCAATATAGAGAGATATATGTTTTGTATCTCCAAATTTCTGAACCCTGGAAAAGGGGGAGGGCCTCCTCTTATATAGAAAAACATAAGCTAAAGCTTCCTTAACAAGATAAAACTTGTTTGAATCCATCCATACACGTGTATGGAGGATACACAAAGTGATCAACAGCTGGCACCAGCTGGAAGAAAAATATCTGCAAAAGCAGAAAAAGGGGCCTCCGCCAAAACAATAGCCGACCGGCCATTAAAGGTGCCGACCGGCCACCACTGATGGCTGATGGAAAGAGGTCCCAGCCGATGGGCACAGGGCCTGGCCGATGGGTTGTAGGGCTGGCCAACAGGCCACCCCCCTTCCTTAAAAACAAAGCCACAAGCTCTTGGTCCACAACCAAGCACAAAACAGACAAGTTGAAAGGCTCCAAGGCAAGGTGCACAGCCGAGACCTTCAGAAACTCAAAACGAATACCACCATGGATGATCATCGAGTGTTCAACCGATGACATCCAAGTCTTGAGGACGGTCAAAAATAGGGTGTCTACAGTGACCCTCAAGATTGGAAAATGCCAGATAAGGCGCATTCTGATTGACTAAGGCAGCTCTTGTGACATTATGTATGTCAAATGTTACAAGGAGCTTGGCTTTAATTGAGATGATTTGGAGCAGTCCGATAGCCCAATGTTCGGGTTCAATAGAACACAAACATGGCCTCTAGGAGCAATAAATTTGAGGGTACAGGCAGGCACCAGGAATTTTAACACAGAATTTACCATAATTGATACCCCCTCCTGTAGACACCCCATTTTTGACCGACCTTAAGACTCAGACGTCATCGATTGAGCACTCGGTGATAGTGCATGTTGTGCTCGTTTCGAGCTTCGGAGTTTTGGCTGAGAGCCTTGCCTCCGGGTCTCCGAACTCTTTGTGCTTTGGCTCGGTTTGTGGACCGAACCTTGTTTTCTCTTCACGGAGGGAGGGAAAGGTCTTGTAGACCATCTCTTTGTGGTTGTAGACCACTTTTCGCGGTCGTAAACCACTTTTTCCCGTTTGGAGATCAGTTTCCAATTTTCGAGCCTTCGGCCGTGTGCCTTGTCTCGGGATCGCTTAACGTTCTCCGTTTGGTGTGGTTTTTGAACCACACCTTGTTTTCTCTATCTAGGAGGACACTGTGGTCCGGGAGACCACTTTTGCGGTCGTATACCACTTTTGGTGTTCAACAGCTGGGTTTCGAGGCTCCCGGCTGCGCGCTTTGCCTCCCGAACTCTCGTTTTGCATCCATGTTGGTTTGTTTTTGGTACAAACCTTGTTTTCCTTGCTTGGAAGGTGGTACGAGGGTGGGAGACCAGTTTTTCCCCTTGGAGACCACTTTCCTTCCCGCCATCCGATTTTCTGGTCGGAAAATTGGTTTTCTTGGTCTTTGGGCCACATTTTCTGGTCTCCTACCCCACCATTAGCTTGCTTTCAGTGTGGAGACCACCAATTCTCCCTGCCGACCACTTTTTTTCCTGGGAGACCACTTGAAGTGGTCGGCTCGACCACTGCAAGTAGCAGGCTGACCACTTTAAGTGGTCGGCAGCTCTCCTCCTGTTTTGGCAGACTGTGTGGAAGTCAGCTGTGCCAGCTGGAGGGCACAAACTGTATCCTCCATACATATGGAGGGATTGCATCCAAGTTCTAGCTTCTCCAAGAAGCTTGAACCTTTGTTTTTCTATAAGAGAGGCTCTCCCTCTCCATGGCAGAGGTTTTGAAATTTTCCAAAGGCATAAGCATATATCTCTCTATATCTCTATATTTGGTGCCTAAAGAGTGTGTTGTTCTTCACTTTTGCACCACAACCCTTAACCATACACCCCCATCATTGAACTAAGGTTCTTGGAGGACATTTTTGGAGGTTAAAAAGCTGATTCTTGGCTGAGAAATCTGTTGGTTTTGCAGTGCTTCAAGGGTAACCTCTTTTCTCCCTTTTAAGCTTTATTTTGGTTGCTCTCTTGGTCTCATTTGCATGCTTATTTAGGCCTTGCTTTCAACTGGAAAAAGTTTTGTATTTAAGTGTTTTTTGATGTTTGTTTAAGGCCTCTTGGGTGTTGAGGGTCTTCTACCCTTTTGCATGCCTTGTTTGGCCTTGTTTTGTGCCATGGTTTAAGGCCTTTGAGCTAGTCCTTGCTTGGCCTTCTAGCCACTGAAATCCAGTGGATTTTCAGTGGTAGGCATGTGGTTTTGAGGCCTCAAATCAGAGGGGGGTGATCCCCCCTCTTCTTGTTTTTTTGCTTGCATTTTTGGCCTATCAAAGGAGCATGCATCTTCATACTTTCAAGGCTTGGTTCAGGCACTTTTTCATGACTTTTAGGGCCTGCCTTAGCTCTGTCTATGGCTGGTTTGGCCACCTTGTGTTTGCTTCCTGTATGTGTAGTGTATTTCCCTTTGTGGCTCATCAAAGTAGCATGTCTTTCTATCGTGTATTGGCTCCATTTCAGTAGATTTTTGGCCATCATTTGACATGTCATGACTCTGTTTTTAGCTTGTTTGGTAGCCTCTTGCATGCTCCATATGCTTGTAGTGTAAATCTTGTTTACTAGCTTTGTATGCATGATGTTTTGGCTCATTATCCTAGCATATTTTGGCTATGCTCTAGCATGATTTTGTTCTTATTTTGGGCTGTCTTAGCTCTGTTTTGAGGCTTCTTGGTCGAATGAGGCTTGTCTTACATGCCTCTAGTGTAATACACTTCGCTAGCTTTGACGCTTGAGCCTTTCAACATGCATTACATGGGTTGTTGGCATAATTCTAAGTCATTTTGCATGCCATTTCAGTGCTGGAACATATGCCATTATACCCCATGTTTCATCCTTTCAATACTTTTGGAGAGTTGTGTTTTGAGCCTTAAGCTTGGGCCGATATGCATGCATGTTTGTATAGCATTTTGAGTTTCTATCTTAGCATGTATGGCCACTAATTTAGACATGGCTGAGGCCTATCCATTTTGGTTTAAGTCCATTGTGCATTGAGTATGCCATGTGGTTCATAGCATTGAGAATGCCATGTTGTTGCATGATTGATTATTGCATTTGTGCATGCCATGTCCATTGCCTAGCGTATGCTAGTTACCATGTGCATTGTGTATACTAGTTGTCATGAGCATTGTGTATGCCATGTAATTCATAGCATTGTGTATGCTAGTATGTTAGTTGCATGTTTTCATGCTTGTTCCTTGCATCGTATTCATATGCTTGTTTCATTGCATTGAATGTTTGCATGCTTGAGCCGTATTGTGTATGCCATGCCATGTTATTTGTTGCATTGTGTTTGGAATAGGAGTTAGTCCAAACACGGGAAACGAGGGACGTTTCATACTCGAAGTGGTGAAACGTGCCTCAATTCTCGATCGCCGACACTCTTGACTATACATGATGGAGTTTTAGGCTTTATGTGTTCGTGTGTGCATTCATTTCATATTGAGTTGTGCAATTTGGCTCCTCGGCCATCATGTATCGAGATGCGTGATTGGTGGCCCGAGGGTCGAGAACCACACCCCCTTGAGCTTATGTAATGAGAGGGAGGGTGGTTGTGCATACATGTGTTGCAAATACTTTGCCATGCCCCTTTCTTGCTCTCTGTTGTAAATAAGTGTGCGTGTGTGTGATGCATGTCTTTCAACTCCCATTTCTTTCTCCCTTTTATTTACCAGTTTACGATGGTTAGTTTTAGGGCATGTTTCAATTAGCATCCTTATGCTCGCATGTTTGCATCCATTCATCTGTCTTGCATGCACCGAGCTTAGCGCATCATACTAATTGCATTGTATTTCAATTCCTGTTTGAATACATGTATCAAATTGCATTTCACATGACATTTTAGAATAGCCGAGCCTATCTTAGTTGCATTTTTTATGTGTTGCATTAGGCATTCTTGACATAGCTAGGATCATGCATTGATTTTTAACATAGCTTTTGTTTTAGCTCGGAGTACTCGGTGAGTGTTTATACTTTAGCATCATTGCATGTGTGTGAGTGACTGCCATGATAGCATGCTTGCCATGAGGCTAACTGCTTATGTGATATAACTGCCTAAATGCCTGTGGGTGAATGTTAGATTACTTGAATTGGAACACTTCATTGATTGCGAGTTTTAAGCCCATTTGAGAGTGGCAAATCACCATGTTTTCTAAGCCCACTTGAGGGTGGCAAAATCCGCATTTTAGCCTACTTGCGACTAGCAAACCGCTTTAAAAAACAAATATGAGATGTTTTGTTCCAACTTAGGCGATCCAGTCTATACTTGTATGCTGTGTGCATCACATAATAATTCTAGGTTAATAACCGGAATAAGAGCACATGTGTTTTCAAAAACAAGATATCATGTTAGTAAAGGCCGATCTTTGATCTGGCGAGCGGGGGGTGCTCATTGCATGACCTTCCCCTCTCGTACCTAAGTTCCCGAGCCGAGGTAACTTTGGTGATGATGGACACGTGGCCTTAGGCACGAGTCAGGGTTTCCTAAATTTTCCAAAAATAAAATATTTAGGTGGCGACTCTGTATCTGGCAAAGCAGTCCATGTTTGGCACTTCTTTCTAAAAATTAGTTTTTCAAAACGATTTGCCAAATTTCGACTCTTTGGTGATTTATCAATCTTGCATTGCACTTTGCAATATCAGATTAAGAACCGTGGCATTGAATCCGAACTGTAGTGAGCCCAATGAACAAAACAGGATTTTTTCAGGACGTTTGGGCGCGTCTACACCTCCCTTTACAATACTATGTTGGAAAGACCGTGGTTGCACGCAATGAGGACTATTCCCTCAACGCTGCACTAGTTGTTATGATTTCCAACTGAATAGGGGATTGAGGAAATCAGAGGGGATCAAGTGTAGGCAAAGAATTGTTCCATAGCAGCAATGAAATCCAACTATAATGTGCGAGAGGCAGAAAAAGTGGAAATCGAAGACGAGGACATGAAAGCCCTAGATAACGTTGGCAAAAAACTGGCCGAAAAGAACGAGGAAGCCTTGAAGAAGATTTTGGTCCAAGAAGAGGATGAAGAGCGCTTTTTCCTTCTTGGCTCGAGCTTGGCCGAGGAGGAGGAAAGGGAGTTAAAGGCTTTCTTACGGGCCAACATAGAAGTATTTGCCTAGACATCATATGAGATGCTAGGCATTAACTCTGAGGTCACATACCATATGCTCAATGTAGACAGGTCGACTAAACCTGTCATCCAGCAAGCAAGGAGGCCGACATTAGTGCATGTTGAGGTAGTTGAGGAGGAAGTGGACAAGCTGTTAGAAGCCAGGGCCATTCGGGAGGTGAACTACCCATCCTGGCTGTCCAACACAGTTGTTGTGAAAAAGAAGAACAACAAGTGGAGGATCTGTGTGGACTTCACCGGCCTGCATAAGGCTTGTCCCAAAGACAGCTTCCCTTTACCTAAAATTGATCACCTGGTGGATGCCACTTCAGGGTATGGGAGGATGAGCTTCTTGGATGCTTACAAGAGACACCACCAGATAGTGATGTATCTCTCTGACGAAGAGAAGACTGCTTTCATCACCCCAAAAGGGCTATACTACTATAGAGTGATGCATTTTGGGTTGAAGAATGCATGAGCAACCTATCAGAGGCTAGTGACCAAGATGTTCAAACACCTGATTGGGAAGACAGATGAGGTGTACATTGACGACATGATCGTGAAGACCAAGGAACTTGGGAATCACCTGGCCGACTTACAGGTAGTTTTTGATATCCTGAAAGCATATTGCTTCGACTCAATGCCTCTAAATGTGCATTTGAAGTCGGATCTGGAAAGTTTTTGGGATACTTTGTCACTAGAAGGGGCATTAAGGCAAGCCCAGATCAAATCAAGGCTATTCTTGACTTAAAGAGCCCGACGTCAGCTAAACAGGTCCAGATTTTGACCGGCAAGGCGGCAGCCTTGAATAGGTTTATCAGCTAAAGTTCTGATAAGTGTAAACCATTTCTTAGTTTGTTAAAGAAGGCCACATATTTTTGTGTACAGAAGAGTGCGAAGTCGCCTTGGCCGACTTGAAAAGGTACTTGACAACAGCTCTAGTTCTGTTAAATCCAGTACCTAGAGAAAAATTGTTCCTATATTTGGCAGTTTTAGAACACGTAGTGAGCGCGGTAGTAATCCGAGAAAATGAGGGAGAACAAAAGGCAATATACTATGTAAATAAAACCCTAGCAGGCGCAGAAACCAGGTACCTGGCCTTGGAAAAATTGATGCTGGCCTTAGTAATGGCTTCCAAAAAGTTGAATCATTATTTCCAAGCCCACAAGATTGCAGTGTTGACTGAGCATCCCTTAAAGTCTCTGTTGCAGCATGGAGATCTGACAGGGAGAATAGCCAGATGGGCAGTAGTGCTGGGCCAATACGACTTGGAGTTCAGGCCTAAAACAGCAATCAAGGGCCAGGTTCTGGCCGACTTTGTGGTCGAGTTCACACCTGAAGCAAACCCACGTCGGGTTCTGGTAAGCTGCAGCTTAGGATATCTAGGAGATCTAGACGAAATCCAATTGGGGCCAAAGGACCCCACCCCAGCAAGACAAAAGAAGGCAGAGCAACCGAAACCTTGCAATATCTACATCGGCAACTCATTTCGCCTGTTCGTCGATGGAAGTTCAAATCGACAAGGAGTAGGGGTAGGGGCAGGGGTGGTTTTGATATCACCAGATGGGCGAATGATAGAGCAATCAATTTGTTTGGGGTTCAAGGCCAGAGTATGAGACACTAATTGTAAGACTAAGGTTAGCAGCAGAAATGGAAGCCGATGAGGTGATAGTCTTCTGTGACTCCCAACTTATTGTGAATCAGGCAACAGACGAGTATGCAACCCGAGATGAATGAATGATAACCTATGTTAATGAGGTTGTCAGATTACTTTTCTTTTTAGAAGATTGCCAGCTACAGCAAGTTAGCCGAGATGACAACAGTCACGCCGATGCCTTGGCAAACGTGGCTAGTGCAATGAAATTAGTTGGGGCAAGGATCATAATGGTTGATTATTTGTCAGGCCCAAATGTAGAGCCCCAAATCACAGAGTACGAAGCGGTGTGTGTAGAAATGGGTCCAAGTTGGGTGGATGCAATAGTGATGTTCTTTAGGGATGACAAGCTGCTAAATGACCGAAAAGAGGCACACAAGACCAGGTTGAAGTCGGCCAGGTTCAGCCTAACAGCAGATGGCCATCTCTAGAGGAGATCCTTCACTGGACCCCTTTTGAGATGTATACAATTCATGAAGGAGTCTATGGAAGCCATGTTAAGGGCATCTCACTTGTTCATAGGGCCATCACTCAGGGGTACTGGTGGCCCTATATGTAGAAGGATGTTGAAGCCTACGTCAGAAAGTGCGAGAAGTGTCAAAAGTTTGCACCTTTGATACATCAACCAGCAGCAGATTTGAACCCAGTATCCAGCCCTTGGCCATTTGCCTAGTGGGGCATGGATCTTGTTGGACAACTGCCCTAAACAACTAGCAAAGGAAGTTTCTACTAGTAGCAACTGACTACTTCACGAAGTGGGTAGAGGCTGAACCCCTTGCGAAGATTCGAGATATTGATGTAAAAAACTTTATATGGAATAACATCATCACCAGGTTTGGGATCCCAAGGGCAATAATAGCAAATAATGGTACACAGTTTGACAGTAAGCTAATCAAAAGCTTCTGTGCAAAGTACAAAATCAAGAATTATTACTCCACTTTAAGTTTCCCTCAAAGAAATAGTCAGGCAGAAGTATCCAATAAGAATATCTTGGATGGGATCAAGACGAGGCTGGAAACAGCAAAGGGGAAGTGGGTGGAGGAGTTGCCTAATGTGCTTTGGGCATATCGGACTATGCCGAGAAGATCGATTGGGGAGGCTCTTTTTGCCATGGCTTATGGCACAGAAGCAGTTATCCTATTGGAAGTCAGCATCCCTGGAATCAGAACCCAAGGAGTGGAGAATGGAACCAACGAGGCATTCTTAGCCCGAGAATTGGATCTTTTAGAAGAAATGAGAGAGAGAGCAGCAATTCGACCGGGGGCTTACCAGTAGCAGCTTGCTAGGGCTTATAACAAGAAGGTTAACCGAAGAGAGTTCAAGGTTGGGGACCTCGTTCTTAGAAAAGTCGTCGGCAATAAGAAGGACCCTAGGAAAGGCAAACTTGGCCCAAACTGGGAGGGGCCTTACAGAATTATCTCGGTTGCTGGCAGTGGGGCATATCGGCTTAAAGACACTGATGGCAAAGAGTTGCCAAGACCCTGGAATACTTGCAATTTGAAGTTTTTTTTACATTAGTTTTTTGTTTTTCGAAGTTTATTAGCCGAAGTAATAATAAAATGCTAGTTTGATTTTTATGAATTTGAAATTTGTGCGACAGAATTGACTAGTCCTATGACGATGTTTCCGAATGAAACATGACGAATAACTTAGACTTATTATATGACAGAGTTGAATTATACTTGCATATAATAGAGTTGAACTAAGTTGGCGATATTTTTGAATGAAACATGACGAATAACTTAGATTTATTATATGGCAGAGTTGAATTATATTTGCATATGATAGAGTTGAACTAAGTTGAATTAACTTAGACTTGCCATATCGGCAGAATTGAACTCAGATTTGCTTAATGTGTTGGCAGAATGGAACTAAGTTCGCTTTAGTTAGATTAATAGAGAAACCAAGGTCGAACACCTCGGCTAAATCTTTGTTTGAATCTGACTTCGGCAAAAGACCATAAACGCATAATGTAAACTTAAGTGGAACTTAGGTTCATATTAGGGAGCAGGGAGCAGGAATGATAAATAAGCTTGAGAGCTTGGCACTTGTTGAAATTTTTGGAAGAAATTTACAAGTTAGACTGGGCTTGACACTTGTTGAAAATTCAGAACAATTTACAAGTTGAAGTTAGCCGAAATAATAAGGGAAGTGGTATCCGAGGTATTCATTACCCGAGATAACTGACCAAGCTGTCAGGCTTGGAAGGATTGAAATGGTGAAGTCCTGCTAGAAAACAACAAGTACAAGTAATGGAAGAACACTTGTAAAAATGTTTGAATCAAATATTTTTAAGCGTTTTTTGACCAAGAACACAATAAAAGGTGAACTCCAAGGTAGCTTGGTCTGAGTTAACCAACTATGGGTGGATCCGAGGTAATATTTGTCCATGGTGTTCTAAGCCGAAGTAATCACTTAAAGAAAGTTGTGGAAGTGCAAAAATATTCTAAGTATGGAAGCATACATTCAACACTCAGAAGAAAAGAAAGCATGTATTTAAAAAGGAAACTTGTTCAAACTACAAGGAAGGAGGGCACATTGGCCAAATTGAAACTAACATTGTTCAAAAGGATTACAAATTATTGAAAAAAGAAAATGTTCAAGAAAAAAGAGACTAAACATCAGCATTAGTGACGGACTGCTTAACCTCAGCTGTGGGCGTTGTGTTGGCCTCGGTTGGCAAAGTCTCTTCCTTTTTAGCCGCTATCTCTACATCAATTTCATGAAGCGTTTGGTCTAGACTCTTCTAGGCTGAAGATATATTGGCTTCTGATATGGCTCTCTCAGCAGTGGTGCTTTTGAGGACCTCATCCTCTTTATCGTCTTGAGTCAAGTCCAGGACTTGCTCATTCAAAGTTGGGGACTTGACTCCAAAAGCTGCCACTTCTTCGGACTTGTTGGCCTCGGCATCTTCTTCTGTCTCAGCCTCATCCTCAGAGTGGCTTGGAGTGGGAGGGAATGGTAAATTAAGTTGGCTGGCGTCGTGAAGAGGCGAGTCATCGTGAACGACCAACTCCTTCAACACAGCCATCTATCCAAGGGTATAACCCTTGTTGCATGCTTGGTTGACTTGCTTCTTGTAGGCGTTCCGCACATCAGCTGCCCTTTTGGCGTACGCTTTCTCATCTGTAACTTTGAGCTTGACGTTTTTTATGGCAAGCGTCGTTTGGAGCTCGGTTTAAGCCTCGGCCTCCTTAACTTTTGCTTTTTTTTCTTCGGTCTTTGCGACCTCGGCAACGTTTTCGGCCGCTTCGGCTTGCTTCTCGACCTTACTTTGGACAGGCAAGTCAGCCTTGTTTTGATCTAATAGGCCTCGGATATGAACCTCGACCCGGTTCAGAAAAGTAAGGAGTTTAGCTGCCTCTTTGGTCTTCTTGGTCACCTCCTTCTTGAATTCCTCGGTTTTGACCGCGATGGAGTGACCTTGCTGAATAGCCTACAAAAGAAAAAGACAATCAGAGAGACTTTGCCTAAAGTACAAGCAAAGAAAAAAATAAACTGGCAATTGAACAGAATAAAAATGAAGGCATGAAAGCTTACCAAAACACAATGCTGCATCATCAAAGCATAGTTTTCGTATTCAGTCAGGTCAGCCATTCGGATGATGTCGGCCGGTAGTAGAACGACGGTGGAAAGGGTAGCACCCACTTCCACAGAGTTAAGCACACTGTCCCCGGCTAGCAAAGGTCGGTCTCCAACCATGACCGCCGAGGTCCAGGGCTCATTGGAGCGAAAAGAGCCAGGTGGAGCAGCACCATCAGACCTCGGCTTCTTTGATGGTTGTTGGTTAGATGCTTCAGGCTCGGCGGGCCTCTTCTCGACCGCAGAAGTCGTCTTCTCAATTTCGGCCAATTTGGAAATTGGCACTGTGTCCGCGAACTCGACTTCGGTGGAGGTGGCTTTGGCCTTGGCCCTTTTTACTCTTTTGACTTTGGGCTTCAGCTGGGACTGAGAAAGGGAAGAAGAATGGATAGACACCACCCTAGGGATGTCGGCAAGAAGGTCGTTGGAGACTATTTTGGCGTGGCCCATTTCATTGGCTGTAGCGGCGACGGTGACTCTGGAGCCGAAATGAATTGCTGGTAGGGCGATTGGAGGGTTTGCTGGATCGTGCGTCGATGAGTCAGAATCTTAGTGTTTGCGACTGCAAGTTCTGTCGATGGGTACGTTTAGAGGAGCTTGGCATCGGCGCTAGCTCTGAGTTGGAGGAATCAACTAGGGGGCAGAAATGGATGGCTGGTCTGCTAGGTCAGAGGTGGAGGCCTGATCTGGCATAGAGATGAGGTTGTTGAAGGAGTTGTGGTAGAATGTGGAGTTTGGCTTCTTTTAGGGACGTCGAGCAATGGACTGCAGTCGATAAGGATGTAGTTGAGAAGAAGATGAGTTTTGTGTGCCTCAGTTGGTAAGCTAAGAAGGCGAACCAAGCCTTTACTTGGCACGTAGTACTGGCAAAAGTTCTTTTCGGGCTGAGGAAGGGCTGCAAAAATAAAGAGAGAACATTATAACAGAGTAACAAAAAGAATGCTAAAGTAATTTGAAGAAGGGACTTTGGGGGGACTAAGTCCTTACCCTTATCCCTAAATACTTCTCGGCGCAAATGGAAAAAGTGGAGCTCGTCGTCTGGCGCAAACTCCCAATTGCCCGAGACAATTAGGTAGTTATCCCTCGTGCCCTTATTTGAGTCTGGGATATCGGTTATCAACTTGTATTGTGTAGATCTCGACTTGAGGTAGTATGTGTAGTTATTGTTTGTTTTTAGGCTACACATGGTGTAGCAGTATTGGATATCAAAAAGGGTAATTCTGGCATTTTGTCGGTGTGCCAACGTGACGATGCCATTAATGATCCTAAAAGAATTGATGGCAAGTTGCGTAGGGTTAAGTTTGTAGAAGTGAAGAACTTCCCTAAACAGGATGTCTAGAGGGAATCGAAGTCCACACTCTATAAACGCAACTATAGGGAAGGGCATGGAGTTTCCATCAGGCATGATAGAATCCTCCTTCCCAGCCAACCTGATTTGAACGTCAACTGGGATGGAGAACTCTTGTCAGAAGTACTTTAGTTTGGCCGGGTTTCTACTCTCCACCTAAACATACCCATGATCTCGGCTAGAGGTGTTTTGCAAAGGACTTCAGGAGAAAAACACTGGTAGGGGTTTTAGAACCTCAGCTAGATACTAAAGAGGCACTGGGGTAAGGATTTTGAAGATCTGAAGGGAAATTTGTTTCAGTTTTTCAAAGTTACATTCTAAAACAAATCCCAAATCTAGAACTACAGAAACAAGAATCAAAATAAAAAAGAGTGAAAGACAAGCAAAGTTTGAAAATCAAACGAAGAAGAACTATAGCCAGAAACATAGATATGGCAAGATCAGTGCCAGGCATTCAAGAGCACAAAATATGACCAGTGCAATGTAACAAAACTATTGAATCCATTAGAGATACATTGACAAACTTCGAAACATATAACAGATTCAAGACATTGATCCGTGATACAGCTATGAATGCAAGACTTAATGACAAAGAATGCGGCAAAAGGGGCATACGACAAGCTCAAAAAAGCAATACATCAAATGAGCAATACAAGACTGAAAATATATATAAAAAAAGAAAAAAAAAAGAGAAGAGAAATAAAGAACTTACTGAATGAGGCCGAGAACAAGTGCGTCGGAGTCAAAGAGCTTGGACTGTCGGAGCCAAATGATGAAGTGCATGCCGGCGGTAAACGGACAGAATAGTTGTAGAGAGCTTGAAGATACAACAATGGCGAAATTTTAGAGAGATAAAACTTAAGCATAAAGAGAGATTGCGAGAATGCGAAATGAAAAGACGAAGAAAGAGAGAGAGTTTTGTTAAAACTGAAAAGGCGGCAAAATGAAATGAATATGCCTTGGACGACATGCTTGTCAGGCGACGTGAGCAGAAGCAACGCAACTTGATAGCGCATGTTAGGTACGAACCAGGGAGAAATGGGCATGTGGACAAAACGGTTGAAGAGACCATGCGTGACAACTCATGCGCAGTTGGAACTCTTGGAATTCTTGAAATAATTATACCATAACCTCAGCTAGAGAAGGAATCTCGGTTGAGATATTTAAAGAACTTGACTTTTGGTTTTTGATCCTTGGTAAAGATGGACAGTTGAGTCCTGGGTACTTGAAACCAATGAGTCATGATCTCGGTTGAAGGAAAGAATGAATTTTAGCTGATATAATATATGAATAAGCGATGTAGGTTCCATCATTTTAGGGTGCCGAGGTAATAGAATCTAGGGGGCAGTTGTGGGGACATATTTTGTGAATGACAGCACATGGCCAAGGTGACGCCGAAGTGTCAGCTGAGATACCACGTGGCCTGGTCATGCGTCGAGATGATCTTGGCTATGCCGAGGTTATCTGCGGAGATACTGGAATCCGAGATGAGCGGATAAGGGACAAGAGTCCTAGAATAGTGGAGGATCTCAGTCTGGATAAAGATAAAGCTCTAAAAGAGTTTATCCCTATCTAGCTGGGAGTCCAGGATGAGCATTGAGCCTGAGTCCGCTGAAGTAAGGCTTCTACAAAGATCAGGTTAGTGCTGGATATAAAAGCAGGACACCCCCGTGGGTTTCAAGTATGTGTGATATACTATGAGCAGTAAGTTCTTTCTTGTGAGTTAAGCACAATTTGCTATCTTTGAGAGATATTTGATTACTGACTTGAGCGTCATAGTGCCCTTGGGTGGACGAACCACCGCCGGATTCTTATCTTTCTGTGATAAGTTGTTCGGGCTTAATCTATTCTGTCAGTGCTCTCCAGCTGAGTTTCCCGTTTGGTTGTGTGGTCAGAAATCAACACCCACAGTAGTACATTGTTAATGGACTATACAGACGAGGTTTATTAGATTTATTTGCTTCTTGATCATCCAGTATCTCCGATAGTAAATAATTGGATACGCTTTCATCACCCGTGTGCTAATGGATAGGAAAAAGCATATACTACTTGTATTGATCAATTTCGTACACTTGTCAGCTCTGATATAGTGACTATTGAAACTATTAACATAGATGGATTATGATAATATCCTAGTGTGCTTTTATAAATATTTGTATTGACATATTTGAAGATATTTGTATTGACAGATTTTTGAATGTTTTTATAGATGTTTATACACTTCATATTTTTATAGATACTTGATATTTTAAGAAAAATGAATATGTAAACGTGTGGTAATAGATGACTGAACAAATCTAGTTTATTTGGCAACATAACACCGGAATAATCCAAATTGTTTGACAATGTATAACCGAATAGGGCCATCATAATTTTTTTTTAATTTTTTAAATGATGTTTTAAGGAAAGTGAATCTGTAAGCGTGCGACAATAGATGGTTAGAAAAATATAGTTTGTTCAGTAATATAACACTAAAGTAATTCAAAATGAAAAAGTGTAATGAGAAAAATCTGCAGAGATTTTGAAAAGGGGTTTAATTTAGGGTTGTTTTGGTATTATAAAGAGTTTACTGAGAATTTCAATTTTTTTTAATGGTGTAATAAGAAAATAGTTGTAAAGAGATAAAATTGTGGTATAAATATAATTTTTCAAATAAAAACTCCAATTATCTAAACTGAAGGACGAAATTGCCCCTCTCTATTCTCAAGTTTCCTTACCTTTTCTTTCCTCTTTTTCCCTCCCACTCTCCTTCCTCTTTCTTACATCACTCCCTTCGCTTATCTTTCTCAAGGTCATTTGGGAAGTAAGTTGACTTTTTGGCTTTTTAGCCTAGAGCTAAAAAGCTTTGTTTATGAAGGATTTTTTGACTTTTTTAATTTTTTGTGAGAAAAAGAATATAATAATTATGGGTTGGATATGATGTTTTATTTTATTGAACTAAAAAACCTGTTTTATCGTTTTGTGACTAAAATATCCCCAAACCTAACCCAACCCATCTTCCCAAACAGAGGCTCAGGTAGTCTCTTTATCTTTCCTACTCTTTTTTTTTTTTTTTTTCTTTTTTTAAATCTCTTTCTTCTTTATCTCTATCTTTTTTTAGCCTACCAACAAAAAATATGTATATATATATATATTTCAGTGTCAGATGCCCTTAGGACATCTCCAATGCATTCAATTAGATTGTTATTCGGGTTTAGAAAATCACAGTTAAATAACTAACAAGTTGAAAATTCCGATAGGTGCCGTTTGGTAATACTTATATTTTCAGTTTTCTGTTTATATTTACAAAAATTTTAAAAACTCAAATAAAAACTTGTTTGGTAAATTTTTGATTTATGAATCAGTGGTCTCAGTTTATAAATTTGGCCAAAAAATGTAAACTCAAAAAATGTGTTTCTGTTTTGAGTTTTGAGTTTTTTTTTTTTACCACCCAACACTAGCCACCACCCGCCACCATTTTCCACCACCGTCTTCTGCCACCACCCACCCCCCACCACCACTCACCACCCACCTGCCACCACTACCTACTACCTGCCACCACCAGCCACCTGCCACCCATTCGCCACCACCACCTACCCCTCGCCACCACCACCACCATCGCCACCGCCGCCACCACCACCACCATCGCCACCGCCGCCACCACCACCACCGCCACCACCACCACCCCCCACCTGCCATCCACCCGCCACTACCATCCACTGCCCGCCGCCACCACCCGCCACCTACCCGCCACCACCACTCACTACCCACCTGCCATTACCATCCACCACCCGCCACCCCCCACCACCAGCCACCTGCCATCCACCCGCCACCACCACCACCACCACCCATCACCCACCCGCTACCCACCTGCCATCACCACCCACCACCATTACCACCACCCACTCACTATCACTTATCACCCGCCACCACCACCACCCACTCGCTACCACCTACCACCCGCCACCGTCACCCACCCACCCACTATCACCACCCGTTACCTACCTGCCACCACCACCCGCCACCACCCGCCATCCGCCACCCACCTGCTACCACCGCCCACCACCCGCCGCCACCACCACCACCACTCACTCGCTACCACTCACTACCCGCCACCGTCACCCACCCACCTACCATCACCACCCGCTACCACTAGCCACCCGCCACCAGCCACCACCAGCCGCCACCACCACCATCACCACCACCCACTCGCTACCACCCACCACCCGCCACCGTCACCCACCCACCCGCCACCACCACCCACCGTCACCATTTTCCACCACCGTCTTCCGCCGCCACTTGCCACCACTCGCCATTTCTCACTCTTTTTTATATTTTTAAAATTTTTTAAACATTTTGTCAATTACCAAACGCGTTTGTAGTTTATGTTTTTTTAAAAATAAACCAAAAATAAACAAAACTAGTTTATAAATTTTTTGTAAATATAAACTGAAAACGTAAACGTTACCAAACAGGCTGTTGAAGTCATAAATTAAAAAATTGTTAACTGTGACTACGGAGAGAGTGAAAATGAGATATGAATATATATACATACTAGCCTATCATCCGTGCTATGCACGAGATAATTATAGATATTTATATTTATTTAAGATTTGTTTTAATATATAAATTATGTTTTTTTAAGATTTTTTATAAAAATAATTTAACAATCTTATCACTAACCATAGTGTATGGGAGAAGTTGAAAAGGGTACTGCAGTAACTATACACGGATTGTATTTATAATTATTTGTATGAGGAGATTTTAAATGCTGATCAGGGGATTTTGACCAAATCAATAAATGCAGGCTTGTGGAAAGACATGTGGATTGAAAAAATTTAATAAATGTTAATCAGGGGATTTTGACCAAATTAATAAATGCTGAGTTTTTTTTTTAAATAAAAAATAAAAAATTTAGAAAATTCAGATTAAGATATTAAAGCTCCTACATGCCTTGGAAGTTAAAAACCCTCTTTTACTTAACAGCAATGGTAGAGGGCCACAATTTTTGTGGCTCAAATGGTTCGAAATTGCCAAAACGATATCGTTTTGAGTACAAAACAACATTAAAATTGCCAAAACGACGTCGTTTTGACAATTTCGAACCATTTGAGCCACAAAAATTGTGGCCCTCAAACATTTTTCTTTGCTTAATATATAGTATAGATTTGTGTGCAAAATATTTGTTAATGTTATAGAAATTATGACATTTGTAATATTAATTATCATAATAATTCAGTCTTTGAGAGTCATAATTTAAAAAAAAATAAAATATTACAATAAAACATCACATAAGGTATAAATAAAGAGCTCTTGGCCATAATCAAAATAATATTATAAATAACATCACAATAAATCATAATTAATAGGATAATGTACATAACCAAGTTATAAATAACACCTCAATAGGTCATAACCAAATACTACCAATTTCATAATTAGGGGACATACGGTATACACTCCATCATAGAATTTTTTCAAAATTAAATATTATTTTTATCAATTAATATACACTTTAGCACACAAAAATAGCCATGGTGTTTGGAATAATAAATATAAAATAATCAATAAGATAAAATGTCGCATTTATACATTAATCAATTATTTTTTTCTTTCATAATCATCTATTCACCTATAAAAAAATATATATACAAATCATTGCAAACATAGTTTTTTTCATTGACTAAAATAATCAAAAAATTAAAATATCAATTAAAATTACCAACATCCAAACGAGGGCTTAATCATTTAGCCAGCCTGTTTAAATGTGAACTTTGTGCATGGTATTTTTTTATAAATTTTTTCTCACCTACTTATGTTTCATTTAATTCACATTATTTTTTTATATTCTAATAAATCCTATGATTGATATAATTATCAAAATACTCTTAATAATATTCACATTTACAGTGCGAATGTTCCTTGATGTGAATGTTCACATCGTCAATGTGAATATTCACATTGTAAAATATGAATGTTTACATTACCAAATTGCTAACCGTTTAAAAAATATTTGTAAGGGTAAAAATGTCTATAAAATATTTTAAGTATGAGAATTATGATTTGATAGATCAAATGTTCAAATAATAGGACTTATTAAAATATAAAAATATCTTATAAATTAATTGAGATTTAAACAATTGAATTTTTTTTTATAATAAATCTCCCAAAGAAAAAAAGTACTCATACAAAGAAGAAAGGTCAGTGACTATAGTTGGTCAAAAGAGTTTACAAGCAACGGTCAAGAAAAAGTCAAGGCCAACCCTACCTTTGGAAGTGATGCTGTGTATTACAAGTCGAAAAGACATTTTACTTTGATTTCTATTTTCCTTTGGTGAAACTTCAAAGAAGTGGGGAACAAGAATTAATGGTCAAGCCATGCTCTGGACCCTTGTTGAAGTTTCATTTTTTGCAAACAAGTTGCTTCATTTATTTATTTATTTTCCATAGCAAAACTCAACTTGAAGACAAAGATTCACATGAAAGTGTTTTCATTTTTTTTTTTATATTTATTTATTTGGGAAGTAAAGTGTTTTCATTGGCATGATACAAGTTTGTTATGAAGACATACAAAAGAGAATGTTGTAATGAGATGTTTGAATTTTAGATTTAAAAAAAAAAACAAATCTAATTATGTGTCATTTTCTTGATCTCATCTTAATCAAACAAAAAGAAAGAAGTTTTGCTTCTTTTACTATATTTTATTTTCTTATTTACAAATTAAAAATATGCACATAAAGTCCAAAGCATTCCTAATTTCTCAATTTTCATTGTAAAAGTACTTAAATGCCCTGATATCAATTGGAGAACTATTATTTGTCATCAATTTTTTGTCACAATTTTGTATCATCTCCTATGTGAATATTTATGATTGGTTCTTTATTTGAAAATAATTATTAGGAAAATAATGAAAACAAATAATCATTAGGGTACTCAGTGAAAAATAAAAGTGGGATGATTAATGTGTGTTATGCAAACGTGATTTCAATCACATAATAAACAATAATAAGAGAACAAGTATACACATAAACACAAGATATACATGGTTCAGTGAGATGCCTACGTCCACAGCGAAGAAATGATCAAAATTCAATAAGGATTACAAGAATACTCTGCAGCTTTCTTTTGCTTCGTATGGCCTTTGGCCCTCCGTCTCCATAAAAGGCCCTTTACAATACTGAGTATACAATAAATATAAGACAGCTCACAACAATGTGCTCTTTCTTGTGACTAATGATGTGTTTCAATCTTGAATTTATTAAAAGAGCTGTGGAGGGAAAAATATTTTTTGGAAGGAATCATTCTCTCTCTCTCTCTCTCTCTCTCTCTCTCTCTCTCCATTTTATTTTACAAATATAAAAACCAGACACATCCAAAGGAATTTATCTTGCTAATCAAGAAAACAATAATAAAATAAAATATTGAGTATGCTAATCAAGGAAAAATATACTTGCTAGCTAAGCAACAAAATATTTAAGAGAATATAAACTAGTTCTTTGTTGATTAAGGAGAATAAAATAATAGGACATCTTTATTCCTGAGCCCATTTCGGACAGCTTGCTCTAAAAACTCCTCAGAATCTTGTTTTACTTCAAAAAGTGTTGTTAAAGGTAATTCCAAAACATCGAGTATCAAATGCAAAAAAAATTTCCAATTAGTGTGCAATTGCAATGAAAAGAAGCAAAACAAAGCTTGCTAAAGAGGTTACTTCAATAGGTAGGATTTGCCCTACTATGCATCACTACTAGAACTTCCCACATGCATGTAAGGCCATTGACAATGCTATTTCAATTAAAAGCGAAAGCAAGTTTGTTGTGAAACAATTGAAAGCATAATAATGAGAAAAGGAAAGGCAATAAATACACCAACTCATACATGGTGATGGAACACAAATAACTATTTTAGAACTCCAAGGCTAGATAAGGGGTGGAAAAAGACTAAATTATTTTCTGATAAAATTATTTTACACTTGGTTCAAATTTTATGATGCGAGTAAATTTAGGGGGTCTTCTTTCTTGTATATGTAGTACTCTTTTGTTCCAACGGGGATAAAACAACTTATTTTGGGGATAAGATTTTTATCATAAATGGCTAAAATACCTTCTCCAAGACAAGTTATCTCGGTATTGTGTATTAGGAACAACTTATCCTACTTAATTCTATTTGCGAATCAAACGTGGCCCATGAATTACTGTATTTCGAAAGGGATAAATCCAATTGTACTTTTGCAAGTAAGAAATAACATTAATTGTTGCTTTTGAACCACATTTTAATCTTTATGTAACCATCAATGTCTTCAAAGTGCATTTGCTTTTTGAGAGGGTAATTTATATAGTTAAATTGGGCCGAGCTGGATAATGGGCCGTTATGGGCCGCTATGCGAAGTGCTGAATAATATGGCCGTAAAGTTACTCCGGTCTTGAAGGGGCCTTTGAAGTTAGGCCGGGCCCAAAGCCCAGAAGTTAGACCGGTCCGAAAGAGGCCTAAAGTTACTCCGGTCCCAAAGAGGTTAGCTCGGTCAACATACTAGAACTTATACCGGTTATGGCGCCGTATGGTTAGCTCGATCTAAAACATTGCTAAAGGTTAGCTTGGTTTAGACTTACCACGGTTTGTGCAGAAGGAACTGAGGTAAGAGCATTGAAGGAAGAACCGAACTAAAGAAAGTTCGGTCTACTCTGTGGCTCGGCATGGCCATGGTTACTTCGGTCGTATGGTAGTTTGGCCATGATAAAACCATCTCACTTGGTTTAAGCAGTGAGAAGGGTGTAGAAGGATAAGCATTATCTTTCAGAAGTATGAATCCTAGGAGGACTCTACATGGAGGAGTAAGAGTCCTACTTGGATTGTGCCACGCGGAACCTATAAAAGCTCACAAACATCACCTATGGAGAGGTAACGCAACTTTGATTCCCGAATATACAGAGCTTTTGTCTATTTGTCTAGTTTGCTGACTTAGGCATCGGAGAGGTTTCCGGCACACACCCGCTGGCTAGCTCACGTTTGTATTTTCAGGTAGTAAAGCGACGTCGTACGGAGGAGTGCAGACTTGATCAACAGGATTATACGAGAAGGTATATTTCTTTCCCGTACAATTGGCGCGGTCTGTGGGAAGAGAGGCAAGAACAAAACCTCTTGATCAAGCTTTTCCTCCCTAGAATCAATGGCGCACAACGAAGATTTGCCACAGTCCGCCATCGACGGACAAACACCAGAAGGGGGTGCGAGGCGCGAAGGTCTACCTTTTATCCCTACTATGACGGACTTGGAGTCACAACGACAGAATTCCAGGAGGGATACAAGGGGAAGGAGGCGGACTAACAGCCCCCATCACTCTCGTTCGCAAAGTCCAGAGAGACAATGGCGGAGGATTGATCCTCAAACTTTGGAGGATCGCGTCAAAGAGCAGGACGAATTGATACGACGGATGGCAGGGGACATGGAGTCCATGAAACGCCAGATAAAGGGTAAAGGAGTGGCGACAGAAGAGGGGCACAAAGGCAAAACGCCCCCTCACCACTCGGAAGATCATAGTAGACGTATCACACCATCTCAAGCAGAGAATAGGAGCCTCAGGACAGGCGATACACAATCCAGGTCTTCAAGAACTCGTCACTCTAGGACTGAGAGGACGAGATCTGAGAGGTCGTACACTGAAGGAAGCACCTATTGGCCCTCGCATACGCACCAAACAAGATCCAGACAGACGGAGTTGCCCAGATCATCCGACTTACGAACCGTGCTTGAAGAAAAGGCACGATGGAAGGAGGACACCAAGGCACGAAATCCACACAGAGTTTCAGCCTTACAGCGGTTGGCTCCTCGGACACATGGAAGCGTCGAGGTTGGAATGCCAATACCTCACCCTGCCTACGAACCAACGGACAAGGCATTAGCGAGGCTGCAGACCTTACCATTCGTTCCGGCGATTGAAAACGCGCCCCTACCATCAGGCTTCCTTCAGCCCAAATTCACTATATATGAGGGAAAGACGGACCCCTACTCACACTTGAGCCACTTTCGCCAGGTCATGGCTGTATACCGGCGAAACGAGGCTTTGATGTGCATCCTCTTCCCATCTAGCCTTGGCGACCTAGGCTTGACTTGGTTCGAAAAACTTCCAGTAGGCAGCATAGCCTCCTGGGCGCAATTGGCGAAGGCGTTCGTAACAAGATTCAGGACAAACACTAAAACCCCAGTGGAGATCGACCAGCTACTCTCCATCGACATGGGCGACAAGGAGACCCTAAAATCCTACAATAGCCGCTACTGGGAGACCTTCAACCAGATTGGGGACTGTCCCACCAATCTCGCCATTGCACAGTACAAAAGAGGCCTTCTAGTCGGGAATAGACTAAGGGACTCGATCACTATGACGCCACTCCTCACCATGGAGGCCCTAATGGAGAGAGTGCAACAGCACATCAGGGTGGAAGAGGATGGCACCCGTGCCAAAACAAAGTCTGGCACGACCGCAGTACCAGAGAAAAAGGCCTCAACAAAGGTCAACACGGTAGATCGTCCGAGCAGAAACGAACGTGGCAGATGAGACAACGGAAAGGACCAGGATAAAAGATGGTTGAGAGTCCGCACTGCCATAACCACGGTCTTCAAGAAACCGATCTACCGAATTCTAAGTGAAATACGGGATGAGCCTTTCGTCAGATGGCCAGCCAAGCTAGGGGAAGCTCAGAAGAACTATGACGAAAGATCACGGTGCACCTTCCACAAAGAAAAAGGGCACCGCACTGAAAATTGCACACCATTGAGACAGCACTTAGAGGAATTGGTGGCAACAGGTCACCTGGATAAATAAATTGAAGGAGGGGCGCAACCAGCCCCCCAGGACCATAATAACCCCAACAGAATGCCAATCGACGCCCCACCTCAAGGCATAATCAATGTGATACATGAAGTCTTTGAACCTGAGCGTGTATGCGAGCTCAGAGGGTCAATCAAGAAGGCTGAGCACTTAAAAGAGGTACTAAGTGCCCAACCTACCACCAAGAGGGGGAAGACAGAGGCCACGAACGTCATGTCTTTTTCGGATAAAGACTTGGCAAGGATATATTGCCCTCACAATGATGCCCTGGTCGTCACCTTCCGAGTCAAGGATTTTGACGTCAAGCGGATTCTGATTGACCAGGGTAGTTCATGTGAAATAATGTACTACGAAACATTTAAACAATTGAAGTTACAAGATAAAGACTTGGCACCTGCCGTATCTCCCTTGATTGGATTCAACTCAATGCCAGAGTGGCTAGTCGGCAAGATAATTCTTCCAGTTAGAACAGGAAGTGTAACGAAACAAGTGGAGTTCTGGGTATTGAAAGTCCCTTCCACTTACAACATCATCTTGGGCAGAACATGGCTGCATGCCATGCGATCGGTGGCGTCATCCTACCACAAAGTAATGCGGTTCCCAAACGATGCCGGGGTAATTGAAGAGGTCTATGGAGATCAAATTATGTCCAAACAATGCTTTGTCACGGTGAATGGCAGCCGCGCTGCCAAAGGATATGTTCATTCGGTGGAAGAACCAGAGAGTAATGAATTGTTCGCAGATGTCGGCAAAGCAGCTAATCAAAAAGCGATGGAAGACTTGGTAGAGGTAAGAATAGATGAAAAGAACCCGGATAAGTTCTTTTTGCTCGGTTCGTCGTTGTCCAGCACTGAGAGATTAGAAGTCTTGGAATTTTTGACCTCTAACATTGAAGTGTTCACCTGGACACCATACGACATGCCAGGCATTGATCCTAACTTCATCTGTCACCAACTCAATGTCCACCCATCCGCCAGACCAATCATCCAGCGCACACGCAGATCGGCACTCCACCACGCTGAGATAGTGGCGGAAGAGGTAGGAAACCTGCTGGAGGTAGGAGCAATCAGAGAGGTACACTACCCAAGATGGATCTCCAACACAGTCATAGTGCCAAAAAAGAACGGCAAGTGGCGTGTCTGCGTCGACTACAAAACAGTCAACAAAGCATGCCCAAAAGACAGCTTTCCTCTGCCACGGATAGATCAACTGGTAGACCTAACGGCGGGGCACAACCGACTTAGCTTTCTGGATGCATACAGAGGCTACCATCAAATCGCCATGCATGAACCAGACCAGGAGGTCACGTCCTTTACAACTCCAAGAGGACTATACTGTTACAAGGTCATGCCCTTTGGCCTAAAGAACGCAGGGGCGACATTCCAACGAATGGTCACCAAGATGTTTGAACCATTGTTAGGCAGAACAAAGGAGGCTTACATCGACGATATGGTGGTCAAGAGCAAGAATGAGAATGACCATCTCAAGGACCTAGGTGAAATGTTTGAGATCCTGAAGAAGCACAAGTTGCGCCTCAACGCGTCTAAGTGTGCATTCGGAATAGGTTCTGACAAATTCCTGGGTTTCCTAGTAACCAACCGGGGTATAGAGGCAGACCCCTCTCAGATCAAAGCAATTCAGGATCTGGAGAGGCCAAACTCAGTAAAAGAAGTGCAGCACCTCACTGGCATGGCAGCTGCGTTCAATCGGTTTATAAGTCGGTCGTCAGATAGACTACGGCCATTCTTCCATGCTCTAAAAGCCAAGTTTGAGTGGGATGAAGAATGCGACCGCGCTCTGGAAAATTTGAAAGAATACATGTCTTCTCCGCCACTGCTTGTCACCCCAATACCTGGAGAAGAACTCTTCCTGTACCTGGCTGTCTCTCAGCACGCAATTAGCGCAGTATTGGTCCGTGCGGAAGGAATCCAACATCTGCCCATCTTTTATGTCAGTAAGACATTACTAGGCGCCGAAACAAGGTACTTGCCACTAGAAAAATTGGCCCTGGCCTTAATGATGGCCTCAAGGAAGTTGACATACTACTTTCACGCCCACACCATAGTCGTCCTCACGGATTTCCCATTAAAAGCTTTGTTTGAAAGGGCGAACTTTTCTGGGCGAATCTTGAAGTGGGCAGTAGAATTGGGACAATACGACATCAAGTTTTAACCCAGGACCGTAATAAAGGCTCAAGTTTTGGCAGATTTTGTCGCAGAATTCACACCAGGAAATCATCATATCTGCCCAGTCGACCTGACTGAAACAACCGAACTAGGGATGGAAGTTGACGCCGGAATAGCGCAACCCCTGGTGCAGGATATTCAGTCAAACCCCAAGGCAGACCAAAGCAAAGTAAAGAAGGAAGAAGCAAACCATGCTACACTAAGTCTAGACTCACCAACAAATAAAGACTTGGTACAATCAGATAGCAAGGGGCAGACAGCAAGCATGGACCTTGAAGAAAACGCCAACAACATGGAAGATCCCAAGGTATCATCTGATCCCTCAACTTGCTGGAAATTGTTCGTTGGAGAGATGTGGAAGCTCTTCGTGGATGGAGCATCCAACCGGCATGGAGCAGGGCTTGGCATAGTCCTCATCTCTCCAGACGGCCTAGTAGTAGAGCAGGCAATCAACCTTGGCTTCCCAGCATCAAACAACGAAGCGGAGTATGAAGCGCTTCTTGCAGGCCTCAAATTAGCATTCTACATGAAGGCCACCGAGCTAATAGTTTACAGCGACTCACAGCTGGTGGTAAACCAAATATCTGGCGACTACGAAGCAAAGGATGACAGGATGACCAAATACCAAGAGTTGGTTAGAACAGAGATCAAGAAATTTGAAATAGTCAGGATAGAACAAATCGGCAGGGAGGAAAACAGCAGAGCGGACGAGCTAACAAGCTTTGCCTCAATGGCAGATACTTCCATCCCTCATCCATTATTGATCGACTACCTACCTAGACCAAGCATTGAAGACCCCGAAGCAGAAGAGGTATGTTGCACGAAACTAGGCCCTTCTTGGATGGATCCCATCATACTGTTCCTGAAAGATGGCACCTTACCAGAAAAAAAGAAAGAGGCCAACAGAATAAGAGCGAAGTCGCAGTGATTTTGGCTCTCCCCATGATTGGCATTATACAAAAAATCATTCTCAGGACCCTATCTAAAGTGTGTTCATCCCAGCAAAGTAGAAGCATTCTTATTCGAGATACACGAGGGTGTATGCGGAAGCCATCAAGGAGGAAGATCATTAGCATACAGGGCAATCTCGCAAGGATATTGGTGGCCATACATGCAAGCAGATTCAGAGAAGTATGTCAAAAAGTGCGAAAAATGTCAAAAATTTACACACAAATACACCAACCTGCCAGAGAACTTCTACCTCTAACTAGCCCATGGCCTTTCGCAATGTGGGGATTGGACATAGTAGGACCACTTCCAACAGCACCAGGGAACAGGAAGTTCTTTCTTGTAGCAACCGACTACTTCACAAAATGGGTGGAAGCAGAAGCCTTGGCATCAATCAAGGAAAAATATGTGAAAAAGTTTGTCTGGCAGAATATCATCACTCGATTTGGCATACCAAAGGCACTAATATCAAACAACGGCACTCAGTTCGACGGCAGAATCTTCAGAGGCTTTTGTGAAGAGTACAAAATAGAGTTCTACAATTCTACACCGACATATCCCCAAGCAAATGGACAGGCAGAAGCATCAAACAAAGTATTCTTGGATGGATTAAAGAAAAGGTTAGAGAAAGCAAAAGCAAGTGGGCAGAAGAGCTCCCTCATGTTTTATGGGCTTACCGCACCACACCTCGGCGATCAACAGGAGAAACACCCTTCTCCTTAGCCTATGGCATGGAGGCAGTAATCCCACTGGAAGTTGGCCTCTCCACAATTCGAAGCGAGAATTTTGATCCAGACTTGAATGGCGAAGCCATAGCATTAGAGCTCGACCTTGTAGAAGAAAGAAAAGAAAGAGCACTGGTTCACATTGCCTCATATCAACAAGAGTTATCCAGGAAATACAACAAGACAGTTCATCCAAGGCAATTCAAGGTCGAAGATTGGGTACTGCGCAAAGTGATGGGAAACACCTTGGTACCAGGAGACGGCAAGCTAGGACCCAACTGGGAAGGTCCATATAAAGTGGTAGGATTAGCAGGCAAAGAGGCATACCACTTAGAAGACAAGGACGGCAAGGCAATTCCCAGGCCATGGAATACTGCAAATCTCAAGTTATTTTATTTTTAGCTTTTTTCTTATTAAAGTTTGTGTAATTTCTCCCTTTCTCAATAAAACAAATAGTTTTCTTTTCAGTTAGACGTTTTCTTCTGTAAAAGTTTGTTTTAGTAAATTAGTGAGTTAGGGGCATAAAAAACACAGTTGGCCGGATTAAACCAACACCCCTCCTAAGTCCAGGATAAGGATCCAGGCTGCAGGACGTTTGGTCGGAATAACCAAACATTTTACTCTAGGTTGGCTGGAAAAACCAAACTTAGAGGTTGGCTGGATTAAACCAACACCCCTCCTAAGCCCAGGATAAGGATCCAGGCTGTAGGACGTTTGGTCGGAATAACCAAACATTTTATTCTAAGTTGGCTAGAAAAACCAAACTTAGAGGTTGGCTAGATTAAATCAACACCCCTCCTAAGCCCAGAATAAGGATCCAGGCTGCAGGACGTTTGGTCGGAATAACCAAACATTTTACTCTAGGTTGGCTGGATTAAACCAACTCTTTGAACTCTTCAGCCGAAGTAAGGGCATAGGCTGAAGAGTGGTTGGCTGGATTAAACAAAACAGACTTATTACTCTTCAGCCGAAGTAAGTATATCGGCTAAAGAGTGGTTGGCTGGATTAAACCAACTCTTGATACTCTTCAGCCGGAGTAATTATATCGGCTAAAGAGTGGTTGGCGAGTAAGCTTAGCCAGATTGATCAGCTAGGACCGGAATAAAGAATCTCGGCCCAATTTAAACCGAGATAACAGATGGAGCAAAAAGATCATGGAAAAGTCATTAAAAGCATACAGATCAAACCGAAATAAGTATTGAGCAGAAAAGGTGATTTTCATTGATCAAATAAAAAGCAAAACACAAAGGAGGGGTCCCCAGCCCGGTTACAAGTCCAAAAAAAAAAAAAAAAAAAACTGATCAAACAAGCAACAAAGAAAAGAAAATGCAAAATCAGCTAAACAGATCGTCTATTTCGGCATCAAGATTAGCATCCACATCAACACGAAGCTCGGTCTCAAACGGGAGCACAGTCTCGGCCTGGAGCTCGGTTTCAGCCGGTTGCTCAATGGTTAGATCTTCTACCGTAAGCTCCGCCCGAGCTAATTGGTTAGCTGGAACATCGTCAACCGAGGTATCAGTTGGCTCGTTTTCTTCATCACCATCTGAATCTTCAAGGAATTGTTTTTGAAGGCTCGCAGCATACTCCGCCAATGAGGCCGGTATAAAGTATTGTGGAGGATTGTGGACCTCGGTCTCGGGCCCACAACCGAGCTGCTCCACAGCACCTCTCCAGCCGCACTTGAAGAACAGGTCTTTCGCTGTCTTACACTGCTGGATGTAAGCTGCTTCGCCTTCTTTAAAACCTTTTTGCTCGGCGTTATCAGCCTTCTTTTTCAGCTCGGCAATCTCAGAGTTCTTCTTGCCTTCAAGTTTGGCAAGCTCACACAAGTATTTGTCCTTCATCACGGTTAATGCTTTCTGTTTGTCAGCATTGGCCGAGGTAACCAGTCCGGTCAGACGGGTTACCTCGGCCTCTAGCTTGGCGTTCTTCTGTTGGGCGTCTTTCAGTTCAGTTGTTTTTTCTTCAACCTCAGCCATGGCCTGCCTTGCTGTCTTCCTGAGCTCCAACACCTTTTTGTGTGCAACTTGGCTCTTTTGCATGGCCTGCAAAATAATGGAAAGAAACCAATGACAAAACCAAACAGAAAGTTCGAAAAAATTGAGAGGCGAAAAAGGCCACTTACCAGGATCATGGACTTCGTCGCTGATCGGATGGCCTTGAGCTCGGTCAGGTGTTTGTGGTGCTCCATGTCGGGGGGCAGACACACTCTTAGCTAGATTGAAGGCTAGTATGTGGTCTTTGTCTGCCACCACTGAGTCAGTGTCACAGATAGCACGATTCTGGAAAGACAATTTTGGACTCCATTTAGAGGAGCTAGCTCGGTCGGCAGGCTCCGGTTGAGGGCTCGGTGGACGGCTGGGTGGAAGAGTTGTTTCATCCTCATCAACAAGACGCTGCTCGGTTGGGGTAGTCCGGGCACGTTTAGCTGAGCGAGATGAGGAAGGTTGTTGTGATGGTAGGGCCACCACGGTTTCCTGTGTCTGGGGCGGTGGAGGTACCTCGGCCCTGTTTGTTTTGGTCAAGAGGGCCCTTACTCTGTTTCTTTTGGCCATCTCTTGTTCGGCAGTCAAAGGGATAAGATTGATTTGGGGGTAAAGTGGGGTCCGGTTTAGGGGCGTCCTCTAGCAAAAAGTCTGTTACTCTGGCTTTGCGTCGGCCGCTATATCAGTATGTCGGCTCAAAATTCAAAAGTTTGGCCCAACTTCTTTCGTGGTATCGTAGTGCGGCACGAAGTATGCCTAAGTTGGGGTGACTGTATAGTGATTAAAAATGGGCTGAATCTGCAAAAAGAATACATCTATTAGTTCGGTTATGAAATTAAAAACTGAAGTAAAACAGAAGCGTGCATAGAGCCGAAGTAATTATACCGGGTGTTCCTTTATTCCAATTTATACTGCGGCCTGAGATCTGGGCTTGGTGGTCTTTAAAATTACCAGATACCCAGAAAAAATCGTCATTGTTTAAGTCTTTATCCGGTGTGTCTTTTATTATTTTCTCTCGACGACGGCGTATTCTTAAATAGTAAACCCATCCGTCTTCCTTTGAGCCTATAGAGTATTGATGGAATATTTCGGCTAAGCCAAGGTTAATGCCAGCTCGGCGGTTTAGTTCGGCTATACCATTTATTATGCGGTATGAGTTGGTGGAAAGTTGGGTAGGGCAGATCCTGGTTTGCCTAAGAAACTCACAAAGCAAGGGTTGAACCGGGAATCTTAGACCGGTTTCTACTATGGACAGGAGGGTAAAGGGTACAAAGCCTTCTTTTCCCCATGGTGTGATATCTTTCTTGGCTAGGGTAAAGTGGACATCGTCAGGGATGTTATACTCCCTTCGAAATTCGGCCAGACCCCCAGGTGTTTCTACTAAAAACCTATACTTCCCCATTTATTTTATAAGTTATGAATAAATTAAATTGGTGGGAAATCTGTGCTCAGTAACTCGGTTGAGCGCTCAGAGGAGTGCCTGGGCAACCTAAGTCTGCAAAGTGAAAAACAGAGGTGTTAAGCACAGATCGTTGGACCGTGCTACTAAGTAAAAAACAAGAAAATAGAAGTCCTACTTCGGCTGTGTGAGATGCTAAAGGACTTATCTCGGTTTCAGTGAAGGGTTCCGTAGCTCGGTTCGAGCAAGGGGTTTGTTAGCTCGATCTGGGCAAGCGGTACGATATCTCGGTTGGAAGAAAGGTACTGGTAGACCGGTTGAGCTTCTAGGGGCAGCTCTCTTAGTTCGGTCTGAACTAAGAATGCTGGTTTAGCCCCTAGGCATAGCTCGGTTGAAACTAAGGCTACCAAGTACCCTAATTGCGGACTTAGTTCGGTTTGTTATCTCGGCTAATGTAAATCAAGGTTGGTTTGATTTCTAGAAGCTACAAGTGTGGTGCAAGTTTCAATTCGGTTGTGAGGTATGCCTAGGCCTCGCAAGGCAAACAACCTCTTAGTTCGGTTACATGGTTATTTTGAATCAAAAAGCAGTGTTCTACGGGTTGTTTCATAGATTCAAGTGGTTCTTATGAAATTTTTTCCAGAAAAACACGAAGCTAAGCAGAAAAAGTGTTTTGCAAAAAACACAAAACAGTATGCTATGGATTAAACGAAAGCAAAAACAAGAAAAGTGAAACAGATTTGGGTAGCTTACCAAATGAAGAGGGAGAAACTGGAGATGAGAGAAACGACAGCAAAACCACGAAGCTTCTTCGAATGCAGATCAAAGAGCTCAGAAGCTCAGAAACGAGAGAGAGAGAGACGAGGAGGTGAATAGTGCAGTGTTTGATCCAAAAGAAGAGTTTTTGTTTTGATGCAAAGGACGAAGGCGGGAACTGTTCAAATTACGCGAGGTACGAGGGCTGCGTGACAGCTGCCTTCAGCCAATCGAAGCATACCACGTGTCATGGGAAGGAGAAGCGATTCAGTTGCTGTGATTGAAGAGGCGTGTTGACTGGACAGGCACAGCTCGGCTTAAGTTAGCTTGGTTGGAAAGGCTAAAAGAGTTTTTTAGCTCGACTGGAAAAGCTTAAAAGTTTTAGCTCGGTTGTTAGCTCGGCTGATAAACAAGTAATCACTATCATGCTATGCAGATGGAATTAAGGGGCAATTGAGAGGGTAATTTATATAGTTAAATTGGGCCGAGCTGGATAATGGGCCGTTATGGGCCGCTATGCGAAGTGCTGAGTAATATGGCCGTAAAGTTACTCCGGTCTTGAAGGGGCCTTTGAAGTTAGGCCGGGCCCAAAGCCCAGAAGTTAGACCGGTCCGAAAGAGGCCTAAAGTTACTCCGGTCCCAAAGAGGTTAGCGCGGTCAACATACTAGAACTTATACCGGTTATGGCGCCGTATAGTTAGCTCGGTCTAAAACATTGCTAAAGGTTAGCTTGGTTTAGACTTACCACGGTTTGTGCAGAAGGAACTGAGGTAAGAGCATTGAAGGAAGAACCGAACTAAAGAAAGTTCGGTCTACTTTGTGGCTCGGCATGGCCATGGTTACTTCGGTCGTATGGTAGTTTGGCCATGATAAAACCATGTCACCTGGTTTAAGCAGTGAAGAGGGTGTAGAAGGATAAGCATTATCTTTCAGAAGTATGAATCCTAGGAGGACTCTACATGGAGGAGTAAGAGTCCTACTTGGATTGTGCCACGCGGAACCTATAAAAGCTCACAAACATCACCTATGGAGAGGTAACGCAACTTTGATTCCCGAATATACAGAGCTTTTGTCTATTTGTCTAGTTTGCTGACTTAGGCATCGGAGAGGTTTCCGGCACACACCCGCCGGCTAGCTCACGTTTGTATTTTCAGGTAGTAAAGCGACGTCGTACGGAGGAGTGCAGACTTGATCAACAGGATTATACGATAAGGTATATTTCTTTCCCGTACACTTTTGATTTCACTTTTAACTCTGGATCAAATTCAATGATTTTTCACAGTTCCATTTCATCATGGTATATCCACTAAACGTTGGTGTCGTTGATCTATTTATATTTATACATCAATTGGCATGTTAAAGATGAACTATAAGCTTTTAGTAGTTGTAATTGAAAATGCATTCATTTAAAAACTTGTGTTTATTTATTAATGCTAGGTGGCCACATCCAATGAGATAATCTATTCCATACTCTGTATTATCTTCTGTTCTATATTCTGTTGGTTTTTGATTTTGGTGTTGTGACATTATGAGATATTTATGAAACACAGAATGGAACAAAGAGTGAGATAAATAATTCGTGCATTACCCCACCTTGGAATTATGATATATTACATGATGCTAATCACATAATTAAGCTCTGCATTTTATTTAAAACACATCAATACTAATATTCTATTTAGCTCATCACATAATGAAGTTAGTATAATATAAGGTGTCGTAATCAAATATAACCAAGACAACATTACTCATTTGTTTAAGACTAATGTTATACAAACAATAGAATTTGTATATAAAAATATTCATACAAAAAAGAATGGTGTGTCTCACTTATATTTATCTATTAGAAATAAAAATAATGCCCATCACTATGAATCATAATTGCAAAAAGAGTAATGCTAAAATTATCATATTTTTATAGATTTTGTTAATATGTATCTTAGTGCACATATTAAAAAGTTTAAAAGATATGTACATTTTGTATAAAAGTACGTGCAATAAAAATTATAACATGATGTATTTACATATGATGTGGCATAATTATTAATGATTGAATATTAATGAGACTCACTTAGAACTTATTATAACAATGGGAATTTACGTGTAAATCCTAATAGGTAGACTTATTGTCCAATAGACCCTATGAGAATTAATGGTGTTTTTTGTCAAACGATATTAAAAAAAGTCACTAATTGTTAATGTTCAGCAAAATTTAAAAATTGTCACGAAAATGTCCCTAATCTTAAGTTTTAGCGACAATTTTAAAAAATTGCCATAAAAAAGCATCACTAATTTTTAAGCAACGATAGTTTGAAAAAATTTTCATAGAAAAACGTCACTAATTATTAGTTTTAGCCACAAGTTATAAAAATTATAACAAAAAAGTCACTAATTGGTAGTTTATTTTCAAAAAAAGTCCTATTGAAAAACTTATTTTCAATAGGACTTAATGGGAATTAATTCTAATTATTAGGACCTATTGATAGTTTACCCTTACAACAAGAGCACTAGGTCCATAAATCTAATTATGGATTTTCTTTACCCAAAGATCCATACCCACAAGGACAATTTCTTGTAAAATCACCAAACGACCCATTGATATATATATATATATATATGATAGCTGGTGGAAAGTCATAAAACAAATCCAATCCTCTCTCTCTTCATCTCCCATGCCCATGTCGTCACTTTCTAGATTGTCACGACCACCAGCTTCTCTCGAACAGATCGTTGTTGTTGTTTGTTCTTCTTTCAAATCAGAGCCCTATTGTTGGCACCATAAAATATTTTTCTTCTTCTTATTATTATTATTATTTTTAAGACATGTGACATCCTCTTATTTATTTAGAAGTTAAAAGAAGTTATGGAGATGATGGAGAACATGAAGGACAAAATGGATGAGTGGAAAGACACATGGTAAGACAAGGATGAAGATGGGAGAAATGGGTAGTTACTATGTTGTTATTGTTGTATTTTTTTTTCCTTTATAAATAGCCATCAATGGCTACATTGTAATGGATCAAAAACTCAAATCAATGACAATTGATTTCTATTTTTTTTGTCATTTATATTTCTTGCATTTTATTTTATGTACTTCCTTTTCGAAGCATGTATTTTCAGCATTTCCTTTTCAAAACATTTTATGCACTTCATTTTCAAAGTATAGGAGTAGAGGTAAGTAATTATTTCTTTGATTCTTCATTCAATCATTTTTCTCCATCTTCCTCTTTCTTCTTTTAATTTTTCTTTTCTCTACACTTGGCAATTTTAAAGTCCTCTTTGTTGAGGCAAAAGAACCATCAACGTAATCGCTTGATAATTGGCTTGAATTTAATCTGTAAGGATTTTTCAATCCTTGCAACACGCTCGCATTTATGATATTTTCCTTCGTAGGAAAAATAAGCCAACACATATACATCAAATTATAGAGAAATATATCTATAGAAATTTCAGAGAATTTTATATAAGAGCCATATAAACATCAAATTATATAGATATATGTCGACATAAATGATTATTAGGGAGAAAGCTACCTCAACAGCGAGGTATTCAAGGACGGTGGCGTACTTGCTGACTTTGAGAAAACGGGTGATTCTGTCGACGAAGAACTGGAGGTTGGCCTTGCTATTTCGGAAGGTGGACCGCCGTCATCATCAACGAAGTAGACGAAGCCGGTCTGATCTCCGCCGTCTTACAGTGGTTCTCGACATCGATTTTTGAAATTTTCTCTCTCATCCCCAAACATCACTTTGTAGTTTGGTTTAGATTTTCGTCTAGATCTAAGCCCTATCTCCATATCTCTCTTGCAGCGATCTCCAGATCTCTGTAGATTGGTGTTGGTTTACTGGTTCTTAGTATGTTGCTAGACCGACAACTGTGAAAAATAAAGTAAATTTGAACAGATAAAAATTAAAGTGTTTCAACAGATTAAACAGAAGAGTGTTTCAACAGATCAATCTTTAACAAAGAAAAAAAATTGAATTGCTATTTTAACAGATAAGAAAAATGAACAAATAAAAAAAATTTGAACAAATAAAAAAATCAACAGATTAGACCTTCAACAGATAGAAAAAAAATCAACAGATAGATATAAATTTGAACATATTGAAAAAAATGTCAACAGATAAAAAAAAATAAACAGAAAATTAGAAACAAAATGTCATCCAAAACTAACAAAAGGATTTCTCACCAAACTATTTCACAAAAGGTGAATCTCTCACCAATAAAAAAAAATATCCACCAGGCCTAATGCCTTATAATCTCTTTAGTTTGGATTTTTCAACAATTTTCTTATATAATAATAGTTGTGGACGTGATACATCAAATAGTAACAAATCATAATATAAAAATGTGATAAATGTAAGATTATTGTTAAAATATATATTGACAACTAACTTTGTATGAGTTTTTTTTATTTTATATATATATATATATATATTATTCATGTTTAACATTTTATTTTTTTATTTTTTTTTAAAATGATTTGGACAGATGTACTAACCAACCACAAGAGGGGGAAAGAAGAGTGATAAATAGAAAAAGGCAATAGGGTAGACAGCATATGAAAGGCACCACCAACTTGACAGCTTGTATCCTATAATTGCTTTCCATTATACTCTCTGTTTGTTTTGCTTAAAGCAAATATCAAATTAAAGTGCTTTTTTTTCAAGATCCCATGCTATGAAAATATTATTTGTATATGGTAATGGGGTTTCTAGTTGTTGAAATCTTAAATTAAAGTAAAATTAAGGGGAGTGTGTGTTGCGGGTGAACACATGAACTTTCCTGGAATGTAGGTTTGTTCATAAAATATGTTTTGCAAATATGCTGTCACAAGCAGAATTGGTACACAAAAAGAGGAATAAAGAAATCACAACCATTGTATTTTCTAACAAGCAATGGTAGGAATAAAGAAATCACAGCCATTGCATTTTCTAACAAGCATTGGTACAAAAAAGAGGAATAAAGAAATCATCACAACCATTGCATTTTCTAAAATAGACACCTGGACTTCTTCTTCATCTTCTTCTAGATTATTTGAATTTTTATGCTTAATAAATAAATAAACACAAGTTTTTAATGCTAATCAGTTTTCCAAATTTTGTTACTTTGTATATATATATTTTTTGGGGTTTGGGTTTGGTTATAGTATAACATTACTCTTTTATTTTATTTTATTTTATTTGATGACTTGAAACTCAACTTAGGTAGGCTTTTCAACCTATGAATCGGAAAAATGAAAAAAAGGAGCCCAACATTAAACTTCCTACATAAAATCTTATGGCCTAACCATTCAAGTTATCCGGTGGTAACATCATCTAGGAACTCAAACAAGGAAAATATTTAGAAAACTAATATATGGACTTATAGGGAATTTGTACTTAGATATCATTAAAAGAATTGTAAGGATTAACCATCAAGCTACCTTTCAATGGCGGTAGTTTAACAATACTTATCCACAATAATGGTAGAGACTAAAAGCACATAGAAAAATATCTAGAAAAATTATATGCGGGAGTTGGAGTGAAACGTGTAAACTCAATATAAATTGAGCAAACGATAAGGGAGTTGAACCTTAGACCTCCTACATAATCCTAGGACTAACCATTCAAGTTACCCTCAATAGTGACAATATGACATTACTTATCCATAATTCTAGACCAGAAACTTAGACGCGTAGAATTATTTCAAAAAATAATGTGTGATCTCTAAATTCAATTATTGTATGATGAGACTCACAGAATAAATTTAGACTATTCATTATTTTATGTGAGGACATAATTTTTGTGGGTGTTTGGAAAATTGACTATTTTAATAGACTATTTTAGTTTTTAGTTATTTTAGTAGGCTAAAATAGTTATATTTAAGAAAATGGTTGAATTTTTTTTGTAATTGGTTGTGACATTTGTAAGAGAAAAAGTGAATGATTATAGATTTGATGTAACATTTTGTTTTACTAATTATTTTAGCCTATTTTTTTCTTTTAGTACTATTTTAGCCTAAAAACTTTTTCTTTCCAAACACCCCATGTCCATGTGATAGGGCTAAGCAAGGAATCCGTGAAATCCGTAATCCGATCCAGTCCAGTCCAGTCCGATCCGATAGGTTTGGATTGGTTTTTTGAATTCGTGGTTCGGTTCCGGATTGAAGAATTAAAAATCCGTAGTCCACGGATTGGTTCCAGATTGAACTCCACGATTCCGGATTGGAACCGATCCGGACCGTATGCAAATAGTCTATATTTTTATTATACAGCATCCCTCATAGTATCTTCTCTTATTCTATATAAAACCTACTCAAACCTAAACCTGTATAATATCTTCTTTTATTACTTTTGTTCGTTAGTTTTTAGTTTTAATTTATAATGGTCTAAATTTTTATGGTGAAACCAGTTTTCTTATGGTTGTTTAAATTTTAGAATAGTATGTTGCTATTATAGAAAAACATGTTGCTATTATGGAACTAATATAGCACTATGTTTATATTTTTATGAAATTAAAGTGTTATATGTATATTTTTTTGTTATTTAATTATGTGAATCCGTGGTCCTAAACCGATCCAATCCGTATTTAAATGGATTGGTTCGGATTGGTTCCATGATTTAAACGGATTGGATTGATTCCAATTTTTCATGAACTGTAGATAACGGATTGGTCCTGATTTTACCCCAATCCGGTCCTATCCGGACCATGCTTACCCCTACCATGTGACATGAACTCAGGTTGAGGTGCCACATGGAGGAATGTGATTGGTTGTAGGGATGAAATTATGAGAAAACTATCGAGAGTCATGGTGTTGTTGTTTCTGTCAAAAATTATGTGTAGCACTTTTAAAAAATATATATCTTATTTTATAAATAAAATAGTCTTTCAATATAAAAGATATATATCTCATTTTTTTATCATCTTAAATTCTCTTTTTAAAAATTTCTTTATCCTAATAGATATTACTTCTATGTATTTGAATTTTTTTTATGAGTATATATAATTTATTGTGGGGAAATATTTCTTGAGTACCAACACGTGGCAAGGTGACGCCGACGTGTCAGCTGAGGTGCCACGTGTCCTGGTCATGACGCCGAGGTTATCTTGGCAAGGCCGAGGTTACCTCCGAAAATGTCGGAATCCGAGATAAGCGGATAAGGGACAAGAGTCCTAGTATGAAGAAAGACTTTGAGATGGATAAGGATAGTATTCTTAGGGAGTCTATCCTTATCTCTTGTAGAGTCCAAAATAAGCACTAAATGGGAGTCCATAGAAGTCAGGCTTCTAATGGGACTAGGATTGAGTAAACTATAAAAAGAGAGGCACCCCCGTGGGTCTAAGGTACGCAATTTATGCTTTGAGCAGTGAATTTAGCACTTGATTATCTTTGAGAGATATACTGACTTGATCGTCGGAGTGCCCCTGGGTGGAAGAACCACCGCCGGAATCTTCTTTCTGTTGCAGATTTGTCAGGTGTCATCTATTCTGCCAGTTCTCTCCAGCTGATCACTGAGTTGGTAGTGTGATCAGAAAATTACTCACACAATTTGGCGCCGTCTGTGGGAAAGATAGGAGAATAGATGGCCAGCAACGGACAGAAGGAAAAGATTAGGGACGACACTCCTGCTGGGAGTGGGAGACCTATTGACCTGGATGTCACAGGAGACGAATACAATGCAGAAACTCGTGACCAGAATCACGGAGTGAAGGACGTCGGCCAGACTAGCGACGGACGAAAGAAACCAGATCGAAGTGGCTATTACAACGAAGATGACCTTCAGGTATGAAAGGATAGATGCCTGCGGAGGGACGAAGAGATGAAGGAGATGGCAAACAAATTGGCAGACCTGCAGTCGGTTGTCAATTTCATGATGCAAAATAATGTCATGCAGCCGCCGTTCCCGCTGTAGGACACGCCGATTCTAGCAGCCAATGCCCAGAAGGGAGGGCAAAGAACAATCCCCATAGCCCCTCAGCACAATGGGAGCAAAAGACACTCTCACCGACCTTCCAGGGAGGTCGGACGAAGGGAGCCAAGAAGAGAAGAATCACGGAGAACACATCATACGAAGGAGGCGGACCCCAAGGGACATCGGCATGTTCAGGAGCAGGCGCTGTGCTTCGACACAACCCATGGAGAGGGGTCAAAGAAGACTCACCACGAAGCTGAAAGCAGTGCACCAAAAAGACTGAAAGCAGAAGATAGCCGAGCTCCTGGGAGGACAAAAGAGTATTTAAGAGATTACCTCAAGAGGAAGCAACAGAATGACTACGCCGAGGTAACTTCCCCAGATAAGCTAAGGACACCATTCTCGGTGGAATTGGATAAGTTCGAGTCGCCGAAGAGATTCAGTATGCCGAGGTTTCAAATATATAACGGGAAGTCAGACCCCAACTTCCACGTCGGATTGTATCTGAACTCAATGGCACTATATAGTGGGAATGAACCGTTGCTCTGCAAAGTGTTCCCCTCATCCTTCGGGGAGATTGCATCAGACTGGTTTCACAAACTACCGAAGGGAAGCGTGAAGACTTGGGAAGGCCTGGCTGAGATGTTCGTGGCCAGGTTCGTGACAAACAAGCTGCAACCATTAAGGGTGGATGCACTGATGGCTTTGAAGCTCAGCAAGGATGGAGGCCTTAGGGCCTATGCAAAAAGGTACTACGAGGTATTCAATCGAATACCAGAATGTAATCAAGAAGTGGCGGTCGTGTCATTCAAGAACGGCCTGAAAGACAACTGTCCACTACGGAAGTCTTTGGCAAAAACTTTGCCAAAAAGCATGGAAGAGCTCATGGCGAGAATCGAGAAGTATGCCAGAGCCGAGGAAGATACATCGGGGAATAAGGAGATAAAACAAGAGAAAGGAAACGGCTCGCCGAAGCGAGGCCGAGGTAACAACGGATCGAACAAACATGAAACAGAACTGAGGGCTGCACAGGCAGTGACGACTGTGTTCCGGGCCCCAATTAACAAAGTCTTGGAACAAATTCGAAACCAACCCTATTATAGGGCACTAGCAAGGGCACCAGGGGAATTCATGGGGAGGAACGTCGGTAGGCGTTGTGCCTACCACAATGAAGAGGGGCACACAACTCAGGGTTGCAGAGCCCTGAAAGCACACTTGGAAGACTTGGTAAGGCAAGGACATCTGAGAGATCTGGTCGATAAGGCCAGAACAAGAGAAGAACAGGCAAGATTGCCCCAAGCACCAGCAGCTCCGCCTCCCCCAGCACAGCAACCCCAGGCAGGAGGACCTCGGGTAGTCAATGTGATTCACTCAAGGGTCAACGAGAACGAAATCAGAGGGGAGACCCAGAAAGTAAAACACCTACAACATGTCTATCAAGTCGGGGAAAAAAGACATCGAGCAGAAGAATGCCAAGGACCAATGTTAACCTTTACTGAAGCCAACCTAGAGACGGTCCAACATCCGCATAATGATGCCTTGGTAGTATCCCTCCAGGTTGGGGAGTGCCAAGTGAAACGCATCCTGATAGACCAAGGCAGCTCTTGTGACATCATGTACGTCCGATGTTACAAGGAGCTCGGCCTTCACCCAGACGACATAGAACAATCCAATGGCCCAATGGTTGGGTTCAATAGAATGCTGACATGGCCATTGGGAGCAGTAAACTTGGAGGTGTAGGCTGGCACAAGGAAGATCAAGACAGAATTCACCATCATTGACGCACCCTCCCCTTACAACATCATCTTGGGAAGGCCATGGTTGTATGCAGTGGGGGCAGTTCCCTTAACATTGCATCAACTATTGCGATTCCCAACAGAACATGGGATAGAGGAAGTCAGGGGCGACCAGCTGCAGGCGAAGAATTGCTCCATGGCAGCAATGAAATCTACCTACAGCATACGAGAGCCAGAAAAGGCAAAAATTGAAGATGAAGATGTGGAAGTCCTAGAAGACATCGGCAAGGAGCCAGCCGAGAAGAGCGAAGAGGCACTGAAGAAAATCCTCGTCCAGGATGGGGATGAAGAACGCTTCTTTCTTCTCGGCTCGGGCTTAGCCGAAGTAGAGGAAAGAGAGTTGGAGGCTTTTCTAAGAGCAAATATTGAGGTGTTTGCATGGACACCTTACGAAATGCCTGGCATTGACTCCGAGGTCACTTGCCACAAACTGAATGTTGATAGGTCGGCCAAACCTGTAATTCAGCGAGCCAGAAGACCGACGTTGGTGCACGTCGAAGTAGTAGAGGAAGAAGTAGACAGACTTCTGGAGGCTAGGGCCATTAGAGAAGTTCACTACCCGACATGGCTGTCCAATACAGTGGTGGTAAAGAAGAAGAACGGTAAATGGAGGGTCTGTGTAGACTTTACCAGTTTAAACAAAGCCTGCCCCAAGGACAGCTTCCCTCTACCTAAGATTGACCAGCTAGTGGATGCCACCTCGGGACATGGAAGGATGAGCTTCCTAGATACCTACAGGGGGTATCACCAGATAGCTATGGACCCAGCAGATGAAGAGAAGACTGCATTTATCACTCCCAAAGGGCTATACTGCTACAGAGTAATGCCTTTTGGATTGAAAAACGCAGGGGCCACCTACCAAAGATTGGTAACCAAGATGTTCAAGCACCTGATTGGCCGAACAGTAGAAGTCTACATCGACGACATGGTCGTTAAGACCAAGGAGCCTGAGGGACATCTTGCCGATCTACAAGCAGTCTTTGAAATCCTTAAGACATATCGGCTCCGACTCAATGCATCGAAGTGTGCATTTGGAGTCGGATCTGGTAAGTTTCTAGGATACCTGGTGACCAGGAGGGGCATTGAGGCCAGCCCAGATCAGATCAAGGCCATCCTAGAGCTGAAGAGCCCGACGTCGGCAAAACATGTGCAGATGCTAACTGGAAGGGCCGCAGCCCTGAACAGGTTTATAAGCAGAAGCTCAGACAAGTGCAAACCCTTCTTCAAATTAGTGAAAAAAGCCACAGACTTTCTTTGGACAGAAGAGTGCGAAGAAGCATTAGCCGATCTGAAGAAGTACCTAACCACAGCCCCAGTTCTTTCGAATCCAGAACCTGGGGAGGAGCTGTTTCTGTACTTAGCAGTTTCAGAACATGCGATTAGCGCAGTACTAATCCGAGAAGAAAAAGGGGAGCAAAATGCTGTGTACTATGTAAGCAAAACCCTAGCCGACGCAAAAACAAGGTATCTACCCTTAGAGAAATTGGCACCGGCTCTAGTAATGGCTTCAAAGAAGTTAAACCATTACTTCCAGGCCCATAAAATTGTGGTACTGACAGAGCATCCATTAAAATCCCTATTGCAGCAGGGAGACTTGACAGGAAGAATAGCCAGATGGGCAATCGCCCTAGGCCAATATGATCTGGAGTACAAGCCCAGAACTGCAATCAAAGGCCAGGTTTTGGCCGAGTTCACGCCAGAGTCCATCGAACATCGGGCTCCATTGAGCCAAGACAGACAATGCCCAAACAAGCAAGCAGAAGCACAGCCAAAGGCTAAAGAACAAAAGAAAGAAGAGAAACCCAGACCCTGCAGCATTTACATCGGCGATTCCTTTTAACTGTTCATTGATGGGAGTTCAAACCGGCAAGGAGCGGGGGCAGGAGTAGTACTGATATCTCCAGATGGAGAAATATTAGAACAGTCCATTCAATTGGGATTCAAGGCCTCAAACAATGAGGCAGAATATGAAGCATTGATTGCAGGACTGAAGCTAGCAGCAGCAGTACAAGCAGATGAGGTAATAGTTTTTTGTGATTCACAACTGATAGTTAACCAGACAACGGGCCAGTTTGTAGCCCGAGATGAAAGAATGTCGGCCTACGCAAAGGAGGTCATCAGGCTGGCAGCCTTATTCCAGAACTGCAGACTGCTTCAAGTCAGCCGAGATGATAACAACCATGCCGATGTATTGGCCAATCTAGCTAGTGCAGTACAACTTGGAAAAGCAAGGACAATAATGATTGACTACTTATCGGGCCCGAGCATTGAACCAGTAACCACAGAACGCGAAGCAATGTGCGTAGACATGGAACCAAGCTGGATGGACGCAATTGTTGCGTTCCTGAAAGAAGGAAAGCTGCCAGATGACCACAAGGAGGCACACAAGATCAGATTGAAGTCGGCAAGATTCAGTCTGACAGCAGAAGGACATCTCTACAGAAGGTCCTTCACTGGACCCCTCTTAAGGTGCGTACACCCTCTGCAGGTTGAAGATTTTTTGTATGAAATTCATGAAGGAATTTGTGGAAGCCACACTGGGGGCAGATCACTAGCTCACAGGGCCATTACCCAGGGGTATTGGTGGCCCTACATGCAAAAAGATGCAGAAGCCTACGTGAAGAAGTGTGAACAATGCCAAAGGTTTGCACCTTTAATACACCAGCCAGCTGCTGACCTGAATCCTGTATCCAGTCCTTGGCCATTTGCCCAATGGGGAATGGATCTCGTTGGGCAATTGCCCCAAGCAACTGGGCAAAGGAAGTACCTGCTGGTAGCAACAGATTACTTCACAAAGTGGATAGAAGCAGAACCTCTTGCCAAGATCCGAGATGTGGATGTCAAGAACTTTATATGGAGAAATATCATCACCAGATTTGGGATTCCAAGAGCAATTGTTGCAGACAATGGGACTTAATTTGACAGTAAGCTGATCAAAAATTTCTGTGCAAAGTTTAAGATCAAGAACTATTTTTCAACCCCAAGTTTTCCACAAAGCAATGGACAAGCAGAAGCATCCAACAAAGTAATTCTGGATGGGATAAAGAAGAGGCTGCAGGCGGCAAAAGGGAAGTGGGTAAACGAATTGCCCAATGTACTCTGGGCATATCAGACTACGCCGAGAAGATCAACAGGGGAATCACCCTTTGCCATGGCTTATGGCACAGAAGCAGTCATTCCATTGGAGATCGGCATCCCAGGGATCAGAACCCAGGGAGTTGAGAACGGGACTAATGATGTACTCTTAGCCCGAGATCTGGACCTTCTAGAAGAAAGAAGAGAGAAAGTTGCAATACAGCTTGCAGCATATCAGCAACAGCTTGCTAGAGCTTATAACAAAAAGGTTAATCCTAGGGAATTTCAAGTCGGCGACCTAGTCTTGAGAAAAGTTGTTGGCAACAAGAAGGATCCCAGGGAGGGCAAGCTTGGCCCAAACTGGGAAGGACCCTACAGAATCACTTCGGTATTGGGCAATGGGGCATATCGGCTTGAAGATAGTGAGGGCAAAGCATTACCAAGACCCTGGAACACTTGTAATTTGAAATTTTTCTATCATTAGATGTTGCTTTATTTTTTGCCGATGTCATCAATAAAATCTTAGCAGAATTCTCCACGACTTGTGAAACTATGCATAATAATGTTTTTTGAATAACGAGAACCCAAGTGGAACTCAGGTTCACATTAGGGGGCAGAGAGAAGAAAGAATTGTTTAATACTTGTTGAAATTTGTAGCAATTTACAAGTTGAAGTTAAGCCGATATAATTGTTTATCTTCACTTGTTGAAATTTGTAGCAATTTACAAGTTGAAGTTAAAACCGAGATAATTGTTTATCTTCACTTGTTGAAATTTGTAGCAATTTACAAGTTGAAGTTAAACTGAAGTGATGCATAACACTTGTTGAAATTTGTAGCAATTTATAAGTTGAAGTTAAGCCGATATAATTGTTTATCTTCACTTGTTGAAATTTGTAGCAATTTGCAAGTTGAAGTTAAAACCGAGATAATTGTTTATCTTCACTTGTTGAAATTTGTAGCAATTTACAAGTTGAAGTTAAACTGAAGTGATGCTTAACACTTGTTGAAATTTGTAGCAATTTACAAGTTGAAGTTAAGCCGAGATAATTGTTTATCTTCACTTGTTGAAATTTGTAGCAATTTACAAGTTGAAGTTAAACCGAAGTAATGCTTAACGCTTGCTGAAATTTGTAGCAATTTACAAGTTGAAGTTAAAAACCAAAATTATTGTTTAACACTTGTTGAAATTTGTAGCAATTTATAAGTTTAAGTTAAACCGAGATCATTGATTACCGAGGTAATTCACCCCGAGAAGGTTGCACAAAGAAGGAAGAATATATTAAAGAGATTTACAAAATATTCTAAAGTATAGAATCGTGCAGAAAAGTCAAGAGAAAACAAAGGTATAAGCATTCAAGAGAAGGAAAGTTGAAATAGATATTCAAAGAACAAAGAGGCACATCGGCCATTTGCAGAGCTTACATTGTCTGAAAAACAAAAAGTACAAGAGTACAAAAGACAAAAGAAGAAAAACATGAAAACTAAGATTCTCCAACATCGGCAGCAGGCTGAGTTTGGACGTCGGTGGACTGTTGAGAAGCTACCTCGGCTGCCTTCTCCGCCGCGATCTCGGCATCAATTTGAGCAATTGTTTCATCAACACTTTTGTCGGCCAGAGCAACGTCGGATAATACCTGCTCAAAGGCAGTCTCCTTAGGAACCTTCTCAACCTCCTCATCTTGAGTCGAGTCAAGTCAAGAACTTGCTCAGTTTGAGGAGGGGACTTGGCCCCAACGACCTCCTTGGGTTTCCTCACCAAGGCCTCATCCTCATCCTGATCCTCAGATTCAGAATCATCTTCAGATTGAGCTGGAGGTGGCGGCGGAGGGAATGGAAGAGGAATGGCGCCGGCATTCTGAAGAGGCGAGTCCTCGGGGACATTGAGCTTCTTAAGAAGGGACATACAACCAAGGGAGAAACCCCTGTTGCATGCCTGCTTCACTTGTTGCTCATAGGCCTCTGTCACATCGGCCATACCTTGATTATAAGCCTTTTCATCGGCATCTTTTATTTCAGCCGCTTTAGTGGCCAAGGCATCTTCAAGCTCTTTCTGGGCCTGGGCCACCTTATCCTCGGCCTCTTTTAGCTGGGCTTGAAGAACTTTATTTACTGCCTCGGTAGCACCGGCTTTTTCCTCGGCATTATCCCTCTCCTTGATGGCGACCTCGGCCTGGTCCTCCAGCACTTTCATCTTTAACTGTAGGCCCTTATTTGTTTTCTGAAGTGAGGTAACTTCCCTCTTTTTCTTGGCTAACTTTTCACGATTCTGAAAAGATTGCATGGAGAAAGAGTGGGCATGCTGGATGGCCTGGAAGGAAACAGAAGTATTAGAAAAATATTATAAGTGTAAAATAAAGAGAAAGAAAGAAGAAGTACCAGACAAAAACACTTACTTGAATAGAGTGTTGCAGCATCAAAGCGTAATTTTCATATTCACTAAACCCGGCGTTTCGTTCCAAGTTGCCTGGGAGAAGCAGTGCAGTGCTAAGTGCAACGCCGACATTTATATCGTCGGCGCTGTCACTAGCCATTACAGGCTTATATTCCAAAGTTATTTCAGGGGCCCAGGTGGCATCAGGCTTCTTTGACCTCGAGGTCGTTACAGATGACCTCGGCCTTTTCGACTTGGTGGATTCGGAGGGAAGGGCTTCAGCGGACCTCTTCATAGGGACAAAGGCGGTTTTTTCGCTTGGAGCCAGCTGGGAAATTGGCAAAGTGCCTTCAGTCTCAGCCTGAGTCACTTTGGCCTTTGGTTGAGCCTTCTTGACTCTTTTTGGCTTGGGTGGAAGCTGCGTTTGAGTTGGTAGAGTATCAACGTCGGTTGGGATACTGGCTAAGAGATCTTTGGCCACAGGTTTTGCACGACCCATCTCAACTGCAAGAACAAGATGTCGGCGACGTTTGCGTTGAGATGGTGGGATTAGATATTGAGCCGAAGTAGACGGCTGTTCTACTGGATCGGATGTTGACCCCTGATCAGCCCGAGATGTTGATCCGGCTTGTGGAGTTGTGGCAGAGGGAGAAAATAAGCTCTTCTTTTTTTTCTTGGGAACGTCGGGAAGAGTAGATTTGTATGTCGGAATGAAGTTGAGAAGCAGAGGCGCCTTCCGTTTTTGGACTAGCAAGTCCAAGAGTTTCTTCAAATCCTCGTTGAGAACAAAGGATTGGCGAAAGTTCTTTGGTGGCTGACGGAGAGCTGCAAGGGAAAACAGACATTAGAAACAGGTAAAGTATTAAAGACTTGAAAAGAAACAACCAAGTATTAACACTGGGCTCTTACCCTTGCCCTCTAAAATTGATCGGGGTAGAGGGAAGAGATGGAGATCCTCATCTGGAGCAAACTCCCAATTTCCTGAGGCAATGAGGTAATCATTTCCAGCCCCCTTGTTGGAGTCTGGGAGGTCGGCTACGATTTTGAACTCCGTGGATCTCGGCTTAAGATAATAAATGTAGCCTTTTTCTTTCAAGTTAAGGCTGCACATGGTATAGCAGTATTGAACGTCGGCTAAGGTGATCCTAACGTTTTCCTGTTTAGCTAAGGCTATGATACCGTTAATCACTCGGTAGGAATTTATAGCAAGTTGCATGGGGTTCAACTTATAATAATGGAGAATCTCGCGAAACAGGATGTTGAGTGGGAGCCGAAGTCCACACTCGATAAAGGCAATTACGGGGAAGGGCATAGAGTCGTCAGTAGGCATAATGGAGTCATCATCCCCAGCCAACCTCAGATGGACGTTGGCTGGGATTTCAAACTCCTGTCTAAAAAATTCAAGTTTGGTTGGGGTGTTTACCCTATGCCTCCACATACCCATGACGTCGGCTTAAATTAAAAGGACTGGGTTTCAGAAGAGAGATGATCTAAAAAAGGTTTTGTGAACCTCAGCTAAAACCTAGGTTTGTATTGGTGCAAGAATTTGTGAAGATTGTTTTAGTTTTGATAGGTTCTATAGTCAAATCCCAAACCTAAATCTATGAAGATGAAGATTGAAGGCACAAATCTGGAAAACAGAAAAACAAGAATGAAGTTTCAGAATCAAGAACAGAGGTGGGGCTATCAAAAGCACAGAAAATACAAGGAGTATAAGGTCAAGAACAGTGACAAAAGCGCAAGAAAGTGGTGAAACAGTGCGTGTGATCAATATTTGGGCAAAAGCAGAATCATGGAATAAATACATTCAGATATATGGTTCGCAAGATAAATATTTGAACAAAGCAGTAATAAACGACAAGTAATGAGGAATGTCAAAGGAATTGAAAACGAAAGGAACAGTTGCTTACCAGAAAAAATGGAGCCGATATGGAGATTGCCGAAGTCAGATGACAGGTACAGATGTAGCAAAACGACGAAAGCTTCATAAGAAGGGAGAAAGGAAGGCAGTTACAGAGCTTGATGACTGGAACAATGGCGTGTTCAAAAGCTAGAGAGAGAAAAGACGAAGAGAAATCGAATGCAAAAGTGAAAAAATGAGAAAGGGGGAAAAGGTTTTGTCAAAAATTTGAAACGGCGGCAAAACGGAGCATTTAGTACACCTAGAACAACGTATACGTCAGACGGCGCGCACAGACGCAAGACGGCTTGCAAGCGCGTCAGAAACACGATCCAATGAGGATCAAACGCGTAAGTGGAACGGTTGAAAAGCGATGGTTGACAGCTCACACGCATGAAGAAGTTCATAAGGGAGCTCTTGGAGTTCTTGATCTTTTAGAAGACATGTCGGCCTATGATGATGACGTCGGCTAAGATACTTTAAACCGACGTACTGGAAGGAAGTACCGATGTAGGTTCCATCACCTCAGAATGCCGAGGTAATAGAACCTAGGGGGCAGTTGTGGAGAAATATTTCTTGAGCACCAACACGTGGCAAGGTGACGCCGACATGTCAGTCGAGGTGCCACGTGTCCTGGTCATGATACCGAGGTTATCTCGGCAAGGCCGAGGTTACCTCCGAAAATGTCGGAATCCGAGATAAGTGGATAAGGGACAAGAGTCCTAGTATGAAGAAAGACTTCGGGATGGATAAGGATAGTATTCTTAGGGAGTCTATCCTTATCTCTTGTAGAGTCCAAAGTAAGCACTAAATGGGAATTCATAGAAGTCAGGCTTCTAATGGGACTAGGATTGAGTAAACTATAAAAAGAGAGGCATCCCCGTGGGTCTAAGGTACGCAATTTATGCTTTGAGCAGTGAATTTAGCACTTGATTATCTTTGAGAGATATACTGACTTGATCGTCGGAGTGTCCCCCGGGTGGAAGAACCACCGCCGAAATCTTCTTTCTGTTGCAGATTTGTCAGGTGTCATCTATTCTGCCAGTTCTCTCCAGCTGATCACTGAGTTGGCAGTGTGATCGGAAAATTATTCACACATTTATATATCATATTGTACATACATATATATTTGTATATATGGTGAAAAAATATTTATTTGTCTTTAGCCTCTCCGATGATGAAATTCTCAGTTGGTTGAGATATTTGGTAAAGAAATGAATGGCTCCTAGGTTAGGTGTAGTTAAGACTCTTCAGAGAGGTTAATCCTAAGAGATGAATCCTAGATAATGTATCATTCCTAAAGGAATGAGATTGACATGGAAGAAACTACTAAAAGGAGATAGGGCACCCCTATATAGAGACATGCACCCCAAAGGGTCAGAGATATGTAAGTGTATGCATGTGTGAATTAGTGTATTTAAGTTATGGGCTGTGCTAGGGGATTCGAATTTGGAGCCCCCAAATCCCCCGAAAATGAAGAAAGAAGGAAGAAGGCAGAGGAAGGAGGAGGAGGAGGAGGAGGAGGAAGGACTGGAGGGGGCCAAATAAATCGGGGTGGAGGCGGAGGCGGGGGGCGGAGGCGGAGGCAGGGGCTGCGAGGGGTGGGACGACGAGCTGCGACAGCCCGGCGACGAGCTCTTCCCTGCGACGACGATGAGCTCTTTCCTGCGACGGCCACGAGCTGCGACCTGCCTCTCCCTCTCCCTCTCCCTCTCTCTCTCTCTTTCTCTCCCTCTCCCTCTCCCTCTCCCTCTCCCTCTGCTCAGAGCTGCTGCATGAAGAAGACGAAGGGAAAAAAAAAAAAAAAAAAATTGGCCAAAACGATATCGTTTTGGCCATTAAAGAGATTCGGAGGGAAAGAATTCGAGCGCTGAAACATTATTCTTAAGTTATTTGTCCGTTATCTCTCTTATAAGTTGTTACGTGCCCTCCTGATTGACAAATAGTCGGATTACTGTTTCTCTTTGTCTTGCAAATGTGAATTTCGATTTCGTAGGCATGGATTTCAACAACAATTATGTGCTCTCTGACTTTGTTGGATCGCGATATTGCTGCACATGAATTTCAGTAACAATTATGTGCTTTTCAACTTTATTTCTATATTTTCAAGAGAAAGATTAGAATTGATTGCATGTTTAGATTTTAACACGCATATTTTTTTTGAGTAAACTACCAATAGGTCCTATTTTGGAGACTTATTACTTAATAGGTCCTATTTTGGAGACTTAATACTCATTAAGTCCTATTTGATAAATTTATTAAGTGATAAAGATAAATTTATCAGTCTTTTTTTTTTATGAATAAATTTATAGTGATAAATTTATCAGTCTCTTTGTTTTTATGAATAAATTTTTAGTGATAAATTTATCACTCTCCTATTTTTATAATGTTAAATTTATTAGTTAGGACCTGTAGATAAATAAGTCTAGTGAATAGGACTAATTGATAAGTACCCCTATTTTTTTGCTATTATTTTATGTTTAAATTCTTAATCTCTAATATTATTTGTTTACCGATCGTAGTACCAGCCTTATTTTAATAAAGATTAAAAAACGAAATATATATTTAAAACTTGAAACATAGTTGAAAAGTTTAAAAAACGTGTCTTCTTCCCATAATTTATATTTAAAAAAATAAAAAAATAAAAAACAATGATTCAATGAATGATTTCAAATTAACGAAAACAAAGACGGCTTGTCTTAAAATATTTTGAGTGTTACGTAACGCCTACCAACATTACAACATACGTATCTTAATATTAAACAATGAAAAATATTTAATAGCTTGTTTACAAGAAAAATATTTAGAGATTCATAATTCTAAATAGAATGGAGTTAAAAAATTAAAAATTTGTAGCTTAGTTTGATCGAGATCAAACTGTACAATTTGATTTGATTTTATTAATGCAAGATTCGATCATGATTTTTAAAATGGGTTATTAATACTTCACGATTCGATTGGTAATTTTGTACTTACAATCTGCTTTAAAATCGAACTAGACCGTTTAAATATATATATAATTTGTTACTTACCATAAATATTTAAATATCTTCTTTATATAAAATATATATTAACATTTTATTTTTACAAGTTTATTCTTACATAGTGGTAGAACTAGTTCTAAATAATTAAATAATTTTAGATTGTGAATGACCTTTTGTGATCATGTTGTGAATGATAACAATGTTTCTAAAATCGTAATTTTAAACCGAATCAAATCGTGGTTTACTGATTCACTCTAGTTTGATTCTAAAATTTTTATGTTTTAAGTTGGTTCTAGATTTTATGAACGATTAGTAAGAGTTTGATCCTTATTTACTCTACAGGATCAATTGGAGCCATGCTTACTCTTAATTTTAAATTTATTAATTCAATTATAAATATATTTTTCCCTCAAAAAAAAAAATGAAAATAATACTAATTTATTTATTTATTTATCAAAAGGTAAATTACACTGACACCCCTTGAGATTTTTATTTAATACAGATTTCCTTTCTCACATTTGAAAAATTACATTCTCCTCTCTGAGATTTGTCATCTCATTACAAACTGCTCTCTGGATTGCTGATGTCATGTTCTAAAATTTTCTAAATGATCATCTTATCCTTTTTTTTTATTTTATCATTTCTTCTTCCTATCATCATGATTACATTTTACAACTTTCTATCATTAAATTCTACCTGAACACATTCTTATTGAGTGATAGTATACAAACATAAATTTTATACATAATTTTAAAACACAATGATTTAGCTTAATGGTGGTCTTTTCACTTTAAAACAAAACACTCATAAATATGATTTACATTTACTGACGTCTCTTACTTCCACCTTACAAGCATACTGGTCCCTCTACCTTATACGATGCCTTTTCCCCCAAGGAGGAACAAAACCGTGAGTCTCCGACCAAAGCGGACAATATTTGCAAGGGCGAGAGAGGCCAAACACGCAAAGTTTGGACTAGAAGGAGAGCGGTCCGCAAACTCTCCTGCTGTTCGCGGCCCAGTCCACTGGGAGGCTATGATAAGGACACTATCCCATATCGCTTGGAAGGGACTCCTACTTCTACCTTATAAGCGTACTGGTCTCCTCCACTTTGTACGAGGCTTTTTCTCCCGAGGAGGAACAAAACCGTGAGACTATGGCCAAAGCGAACAATATTTTGCAGGAACGTGAGAGGTCAAGCAATGTGGGACAGTGTCCTTATCATAGCCCTCCAGCAAACTAGGCCACGAACAGTGAGAGAGTTTATCAGACCGCCCTCCTTCTAGCGCCAAACTTTGTGTGTCTGGCCTCTCACGCCCCCGTGGATATTGTCTGTTTTGGCCGGAGTCTCACGGTTTTGTTCCTCCTCGATAGAAAAGGCCTCGTACAAAGTGGAGGGAGCTCGTACGCTTATAAGGAGGAAGTGTGAGTCTTTTCTAGGCAATGTAGGATAGTGTCCTCATCATTTACAATAATATTACTATCACAACATTTTTAATACTTTTGTATAAATTTTTATATATGAATATGATTTTTCATTTTTATTTCTACTATTATATCTAGATTAGATCAATTTAATTTAGATATTTTAAAAATGATAAAATTTGTATAATTTTTTTTTAAAAATTCATTGAATACAACAAAATAAGATAACATATTGAATTTTTATATTTTTATATTTTTCGTATTTAGTAAATTTTAAAAAAATCATAAAATATTATATTTCTTAAGTATATTTAGATTAAGCGTATTTAAAAAATAAAAAAATTACTTCAAATATTAAAAAAATTCAGTAAAAATAAAAAACACGAAAAGTAAAAAAAATTAATTTTTTGTGTGAATTAAACTAAAGAAGATAATTGTTATTTTCTTTGAAATTATATAAACAAAATATCTGTATTATTATATTATTTTACATGTATAAAGCTTAAAGGATAAATATGTCATTTTAGGCTTTGTTTGTCATAATCTAAAAAAGTCAAAAAGTTATTATCCTATTTAAATCACATCATCACCTCTCTATCACATCACTTCAAACCCAACCCATACTCAATTCATATTTTATAAAAATTCAAAAAATGCACTTATTTAGACTATCCCAAACCATCCCTTAATCTAATAGAAAAGTAAATATAATTTTTTAAATGTAAAAAGAATTTGTGTTAAATAAAAATTTCAAAGGTGTTAGTGTAATTTACCGTTTATCAAACTAGTCTTTATTTCAAAAGTTAAAATTTTAAATTTGAAAACCAAATGAAACAAGAAAATTGTCTGAAATCACAGGGACTGCGTGGCTGCGTGGTCGGGTGCGATTACGTCACAATCCGTACGAGGTCAAACCATAAAGGAAAATTATTTAACGATTGGGGCGTTATGCCGTGATACTCTTTATTAATCATAAATTTTCATATTTCTTTATAATTTTTAAATATTTAATACAAAATTATGAGTGTTATTTTTTTCATCAATCCTAATATGTTTAGGGTATGGTCACTTAGCGGTGTTTGGTTTCAATTTTTTAAATTTAATTTTTGAAAAATTAGTTTTTTTATTTTTTATATTTTTGTTTTTTGTAAATATTTTTTAAATTTTAAGTAATTTTTTTAAATGTAAATTACTTAGATATATCTAAAAAATAAAATATTTGTAAAAAATATTTTAAAAATTAATAAATACACAAAAATATAAAAAATATACTGAATTTTCATATTTTTTGTTATTTAGTATATTTTTTAAAGATTTTTTTATAAATATTATACTTTTTAAGAATATTTATATGGGATTTTTATTGATAAGTCCAATTTAGAAGTGTTTTAACCCAAGAAGTCCATGAAGGAATTTTTTAACCTATTTAGTCCCATGTATGTATAGTTTTATTCCATAAAGTCCATTTTCTTGATTTACACTATTTTCTTGGACACTTATGCCCTTATATTCAATTTTGATACCCTTATAAATATTTTTTGAAGGATTAGCAATTTAATGATGTGAAAATTTATATTTTAAAATTCACATTGGTAGAAATGTAAAATTGGCCCGTGGGCGGCCTGAAACCTGCCGACGAGCCGGGACGGGCCCGGCCTGTTGCAATGTGAATATTCACATTGACATGTTAACATTCACATTAATAGAAGTGTAAAATTGGCCCGTGTCCCGTGGTGGGCGAAACCCGCCCGCGGCCCATGGGCGGCCCGGGGCGGGCCAGGTCCAGCCCGGGGCGGGCCCGGTCCAGCCCGTTGACAATGTGAATATTCACATTGACATGTTAACATTCACATTGATAAGAGTATAAAATTAGTCCGCGACCCATGGGCGGCCAAAAGCCCTCCAGCGGCCCGGGGCGGGCCCGGCCCGGCCCGTTGACAATGTGAATATTCACATTGACATGTTAACATTCACATTGATAGGAGTGTAAAATTAGCACGCGTCTCGTGGCTACCCGAAACCCGCCCACGGCCCGTGGGCGGCCCGGGGCGGTCCCGGCCCGGCCTATTAACAATGTGAATATTCACATTGACATGTTAACATTCACATTGATAAGAGTATAAAATTGGCCAGCAGCCTAGGGCGGGCCCGACCCGGCCCGGCCCGGCCCGTTGACAATGTGAATATTCACATTGACATGTTAACATTCACATTGACATGTTAACATTCACATTAATACGAGTGTAAAATTGGCCCCCGTCCCGTGGTAGCGCGAAACCCGCCCACGGCCCATGGGCGGCCTGGGGCGGGCCCGGTCCGACCCGTTGACAATGTGAATATTCACATTGACATGTTAACATTCACATTGATAAGAGTATAAAATTAGCCTGCGGCCCATGGGCGGCCAAAAGCCCAACCGCGGCCCGGGGCTGGCCCGGCTCGTTGGCAATGTGAATATTCACATTGACATGTTAACATTCACATTGATAAGAGTGTAAAATTGGCCCGCAGCCCATGGGCGGGCCGAAGCCCGAGGCGGGCTTGGCCCGACCCGTGACAATGTGAATATTCACATTGACATGTTAACATTCACATTGATAGAAGTGTAAAATTAGCCCGCGCCCCGTGGCTGCTTGAAACCCGCCCACGGCCCGTGGACGACCCGGGGCGGGCCTGGCCCGGCCTGTTGACAATGTGAATATTCACATTGACATGTTAACATTCACATTGATAGGAGTGTAAAATTGGCCCGCAGCCCGTGGGCGGCCCGAAGCCAAACCGCAGCTCGAGGCGGGCTTGGCCCGACCCGTGACAATGTGAATATTCACATTGACATGTTAACACTAACATTGATAGAAGTGTAAAATTTGTCCGCTGTCCGAAGCTCGCCCGCAGCTCGGGGTAGGCCCGGACCCAAACCCGGGCCACCCCGGGCCGCCCATGGGACGCGAGTCAATTTTACACTCTTATCAATGTAAATGTTAACATGTCAATATGAATATTCACATTGTCAACAGGCCGGGCCGGGCCTGACTCGGGCCGTGAGCGGGTGTCGGGCAGCCACGGGGCACAGGTTAATGTTACACTCTTATCAATATGAATGTTAACACGTCAATGTGAATATTCACGTTGTCAACGGGCCGGGCCGAGCCTAACCCGGCCTGGGGCCAGGCTTCGGGCTGCCCACGGGTCACAAGCCAATTTTACACTGTTATCAATGTTAATGTTAATATGTCAATGTGAATATTCACATTGTCAACGGGCCGACCCGGGCCCGCCATGGGCAGCGGGCGGGCTTCGGGCCGCCCACGGGCCAATTTTACACTCCTATTAATGTGAATGTTAATATGTCAATGTGAATATTCACATTGTCAATGGGCCGGGCCGGGCCGGGCTCGCCCCGGGCCGCCCACGGGCTTCGGGCCGCCCATGGGACGCGAGTCAATTTTACACTCTTATCAATGTGAATATTAACATGTCAATGTGAATATTCACATTGTCAACAGGCCGGGCCGGGCCCACCCCGGGCCCCCCACGGGCCGTGGGCTGGTTTCGGGCAGCCACGGGGCGCGGACTAATTTTATAGTCTTATCAATGTGAATGTTAACATGTCAATGTGAATATTCACATTATCAACGGGTCGGGCCGGGCCCGCCCAGGGCAGCCCACGAGCCGCGGGCGGGTTTCGGGCCGGCCACAGGCCGCAGGCTAATTTTACACTCCTATCAATGTGAATGTTAATATGTCAATGTGAATATTCACATTGTCAACGGGCCGGGTCGGGCCCGGGCTTCGGGCTGCCCACGGGTCACGGGCTAATTTTACACTCTTATCAATGTTAATGTTGATATGTCAATGTGAATATTCACATTATGAACGGGCCGGCCCGGGCCCGCCCCGGGCAGCGGGCTGGCTTCGGGCTGCCCTCGGGCCGCGGGCCAATTTTACACTCCTATCAATGTGAATATTCACATTATCAACGGGTCGGGCCGGGCCTATTTTTTTGGCCTGTGGGCCGGCCCGGCTCGGCCCGACTCGAATTTTTCCGGGCACCCATGAGGATCGACATGGGCCGGGCCCCTACACATTGACGGTATGAACATTCACATTGACGGTGTGAACATTCACATTAGGGGTATTTTGGTAATTATGTCACCAATAGGACTTATTGAAATATGAGAAAATAATGTGAACTAAATGGAACATAAGTAGATGAAAAAGGTATTTTGGTCTTCTTATCTCAAATTGGACCTAATGGAATAGTCAAAAAGAATATGGGTTGGATGGAATAAAACTCTTAGAAAATGGATTTATCAAAAAAGTTCCCTATTTATATTAGGTGTGCCTAAAAATTATTTTTTTTCAAAAATATTAAAAATTCATTAAAAATATTAAAATACAAAAAATCAAAAAGTAAAATTTACTAAAAACTGTTTTTTAAAAATCAAAACCAAATAACTTCTGCAACCGTAAGGGTCAAAGCGTAATTTGAGGAATAATTTCATGTTTAAAATTTAAAATAACTAACCGGATAGACTAACAAGATCCGAAAATTCCAAAACTACCTACTCTGTTTGTAAAGACCTAAAAAAAAAAAAAAAAAAAAAAAACCAGAGAGAGAGAGAGAGTAGAAGCACAAGCGCACAACAATCTTTGAAAAGTTTGAAGAGAGAGAGAGGGAAAGATAACAAACTGAAGAAGTTACAGTTTCCAAATCAAATGCCATTCAAAGTGAGAAAATTCCCAGTCAGAGGCCCCAAAGAATTTCCTCTTTTACTTTGCTTTGTCTCAAAGCCATCTCTATCTTCCTTCTTAGGTACACAATTCCCACTACATGTCCCTCCATTGTCATCTCTCATCTTTTTCAGTTTTAGCCTCTCTCTCTTTGACCCTTTATCGCAACTGTGAGTATATATTTTGGGTTTCTGTATTTGTGCCAATTGTGAAGTGGGCTTGTCTCTATGTGCCCATGCTTTTCAGTTGGGTTTCTATTTGTAAGAATTTCATTTATGTTCTATGTGTAGTTGTTGTTTGTTTCTTTATGTTGCTTCTTCTGTGGTTCTATGACTAATTTTAGTTTTAGTTTCAGTTTTGTTGGTGTTCTTACTGATTGGCTTGGAGGTTTTGTTTGATTTTTAGTTTTTAATATTTTTTTTTCCTTTCCTTTTGTTGGGTCTTTCTGATTTGTTAGTTTTGGATATTGCTGGTATTTAGCAGGTAATTGGTTACTAGGGTTTTCTTTTTGTTTGAGTGAGTTGGCTTTTTTAAATTACAAAATAATATTTTTGTTTTTTTTTTTTTTACTAAGATGTTGGATGTACTGATTGTGACATATATCTTATCTTCATATATGTAGAAATTGCCTTGTGATAAGTCTTGCTTTTTGTTTTATTTTGTTGGTCTACATCAATTTCTTGATGTTCTTAAGATCAGATAGATGACTCTGATTTTTTTTGTTTCAATTTCTTTAAAGTAGACTTGAACATAATTTATACTCTAAAATTTTAGTATTTGTTTGATTTGTTGTTTGAATCTGTGTTTGTTTGGTTTTTTGTTTTTATTAAATTTCAAACCATGCAAATATTAATATATATTTCATGCTTTGCTGAAATTCTTTTTGGTGTATAATAAACTCCTGTGTAGGGACTGAAATGGGTTTAAGGCAATTAATGCATAAGTTCTAGTTAGAGGGATATTTTGTACTCAAGATGGAAGCATCAATGAATGAAAAACCGTTCTCTGCATGGTCATGGTGTGTTGAGCAGTGTTTGAAAGAGTACAACGTGAAACTAGACAAGGGTTTGAGCACTTATGAGGTTGAAAGGCGGCGTGAGAGGTATGGTTGGAATGAACTTCAGAAAGAGAAGGGAAAAGCCCTATGGCGGCTAGTACTAGAACAGTTTGACGATATGCTTGTGAAGATTCTTCTTGTTGCAGCCTTCATATCTTTCATTCTAGCTTACTTGCACGGAAACGAAACTGGCGAGTCTGTCTTTGAAGCCTATGTGGAGCCATTTGTGATTGTCTTGATTTTAGTACTTAATGCTATTGTGGGTGTTTGGCAAGAGACCAACGCTGAGAAAGCACTTGAAGCCCTTAGAGAGATGCAATGTGAATCAGCCAAGGTTTTGAGGGATGGATATTTGGTTCCTGATTTGCCAGCAAGAGAACTTGTTCCTGGAGATATTGTAGAATTGAGGGTCGGTGACAAAGTCCCTGCTGACATGAGAGTTGCAACACTGAAAACCTCGACATTAAGAGTGGAGCAGAGCTCATTGACCGGAGAGGCCATGCCTGTTTTAAAAGGCACCAATCCTATCTTCATGGATGACTGTGAATTACAAGCCAAAGAAAACATGGTTTTTGCTGGCACGACAGTCGTGAATGGTAGTTGCATTTGTGTGGTCACGAGCACTGGAATGACCACTGAAGTTGGGAAGATACAGATGCAAATCCACGAGGCCTCTTTGGAAGAAACTGACACCCCTTTGAAGAAGAAGCTCGATGAATTTGGAAACAGGCTTACGACTGCTATAGGCCTTGTTTGCCTCATTGTGTGGGTTATTAACTATAAATATTTCCTTACTTGGGATCTTGTGAATGGATGGCCTACAAACTTTCGATTTTCTTTCGAGAAGTGCACATATTATTTTAAGATAGCTGTTGCTCTGGCAGTTGCTGCCATCCCAGAAGGCTTGCCAGCTGTAATCACAACTTGTTTGGCTCTGGGTACAAGGAAAATGGCACAGAAAAATGCGATTGTACGGAAGCTTCCTAGCGTGGAGACCTTAGGATGTACAACTGTGATTTGTTCTGATAAAACCGGGACTCTGACAACAAATCAGATGTCCGTGATGGAATTTTTCACTTTAGGAGGAAAGACAACATCATCTCGAATTTTTCGTGTTGAAGGCACAACTTATGATCCTAAAGATGGGGCGATTGTTGATTGGAATTGCTACAATATGGATGCTAACTTGCAAGCCATGGCAGAAATATGTGCTCTCTGCAATGACGCTGGTATATTTTGCAATGGCCATCTCTTTCGAGCGACAGGTTTGCCCACTGAAGCAGCTCTTAAGGTTCTGGTTGAGAAGATGGGAGTTCCAGATAACAAGGCTAGGAACAAGATCCGTGACACACAGCTTGCTGCGAACTATTTGATTGATTCCAACACTGTTAAATTAGGTGAGCACAAGACTGATCTTTATGCTGTTTCTGGGTATGTTGTGATTGTTGGCATTTATTTATTTATGTTTAATATAGGTTGTTGTGAATGGTGGACGAAAAGATCGAAGAGGCTTGCCACATTAGAGTTTGATCGCATTCGCAAGTCAATGAGTGTTATTGTCTGGGAACCAACTGGACGCAATCGACTACTTGTCAAGGTAACTGTTAGTTCTGTTTACTGTTTTTTTTAGCACATGGAATTACTTTTTTTGCTGTGTAATGCTTCATTTATTTGGAGGGAATAGAGAGAGCATTTGGGTTTCTAGAAAGGAAGATAAAAGAGGAGGGAGGGAGTTTTATCTGGCCACGTTGTTTCCTTTCCAAACAAAAGGGATTGGATGGAGGAGGGAAAAAGAGGATCCTTTTCCATCATATTTTGTATTTCAAACATCACCTTTTTGTTTGTATGTAAGGCTATTGCGGGAAAAAGAAACACTCCTTTCCTCTCTTCCTTGTAGTCACTGACTCAACCAACAGATGTGGGGAATTCAATTTCCTTTTCCTAGGGTAACCTTTTCTGTCCTCCTACCTTCCTCTCTAAATTTTTCATCCCCCAAACCAAACGAAATGTGATTGTCCAATAAAAGATTATTGAGATGTCTAGATCTTTCTTTTCCTTCTGTAGCATTATTTGGAAACTTTATTTATTCAATTGGCACTCAATCAACAAACTTTAATTGCAATTACTAGGGGTCAGTTACATGGCTTTTTTTTCTCCCATTGACTCTATTTATAGCCATACCTGTTTGAATTGCTATTTTAATATCGAGACTTCATAGAGTTGATTTTTTTATTATTATTTAAATTTACAGAATGAACTTTCAAATCTTAGAATGGAGTTCTCATGATCTGCACTTCTATTAACGTGTGATATGCAGGGTGCTGTTGAGAGTCTATTGGAGCGCAGTTCTCACATTCAACTTGCAGATGGATCACTTGTCCCAATTGATGAACCTTGTAGGCAACTACTATTGTTGAGACATTTGGAGATGAGTTCAAAAGGATTGCGGTGCTTGGGAATGGCATACAAGGACGATTTGGGAGAATTTTCAGACTATCATAATGACACTCATCCCGCTCACAAGAAGTTACTCGATCCAGCTTCCTACTCCTCCGTTGAAAGTGGCCTAGTTTTTGTGGGGGTTGTCGGTCTAAGGGTGAGTACACATACTAGCAGTTTTCATTGTTGACATTAATCAGTTACTTTGGAAACTTGTAATAAACAGCTGAGTTGAACAGGATCCTCCTCGTGATGAAGTTCACAAAGCAATCGATGATTGTAGAGGAGCTGGGATTAAAGTCATGGTGATAACTGGTGATAATAAGTTGACTGCAGAGGCTATTTGTAAAGAAGTTCGATTGTTTTGTGAAAGTGATGATCTTAGGGGGAGAAGCTTCACGGGTAAAGAATTCATGGCTCTTTCCTCTTCTGAGCAAATTGAAATTTTGTCAAAACCTGGAGGGAAAGTGTTCTCACGTGCGGAGCCTAGGCACAAGCAAGAAATTGTAAGGATGCTAAAGGAGATGGGAGAAATTGTTGCAATGACTGGTGATGGTGTGAATGATGCACCTGCACTGAAACTTGCTGATATTGGAATTGCCATGGGGATCACTGGCACAGAGGTAATACCGACTCTCTTTGATTGAAGAAACAACAGCTCATGTTTGATAGGAAAGAAAAATTTTCATCCTCTCACGTGGATGGGGATAAAAATCTTTATTGTTTCCCAAAATCCCATTTAATTTCTAGTATAAATAAATTATAACATCATCTTATAACAAAATATGATAGATATACAATATATTTAAATGTATATAACATGTCTACGCGCACATACTCAACTTGTGGATACATGTCCCCCATATCTTAACTTAGGTTTAGCAAGGTCTGATAGCTAGAAATACACTTTCTCACTTGATACTCGTACCCGAGTCCAAAATAAATTATGTGGCTTAGTAAGCATATTACATTGTCCACAGGATGGTTGACATTGTTGAATATGTCATTCTTATGTGAATCATCCAGGTTGCAAAAGAAGCTTCAGATATGGTTTTGGCAGATGATAATTTTAACACCATTGTCTCTGCTGTGGCAGAGGGTCGCTCTATTTATAATAACATGAAAGCTTTTATCAGGTATATTTTCGCTTTGCGAGCTTTCATTTTTGTTTTGGGTAGTTAACATCAAAGCTTAATCATTTTTCTTTGTCTGCAGGTACATGATATCGTCTAATGTTGGGGAGGTTATATCCATATTCTTGACTGCTGCTTTAGGAATTCCAGAATGTATGATACCGGTGCAGCTTCTTTGGGTCAATTTGGTTACTGATGGCCCACCTGCCACAGCTCTGGGATTCAACCCTGCTGACATAGATATAATGCGGAAACCACCACGCAAAAGTGATGATGCGCTCATTAACTCTTGGATTCTGTTCCGGTACATGGTTAGTGTTCATTACTATTATTTTTTATTTTGATTTTATATGTCAAAGGTTATTGTGCCAGCACACATTTTTAGTTTCTCATCTTTTAACTTGCTAAAGATGAGTTACTGTTTTCATTGTCAAGAGTATTGATGGTCTTGCAAGGTATTATTATTGCCATGGAAAAAAAATTAGGTAAGCTTCATGCATGCAGGTGGTGCTAGTGGCCACAATAGGAGTAATGTTGCCCAATTAGGAAAATTTTAAAACCCTACATTGTTGTGGGACCCAACACTATAGTATGATTGGGCAAGATGACCACATAGTTTACTCCAATTGGTCACTTGCACCTCTTACATGGACGGAACTGTACATAAGCTTTTTTCCTATTGCTATATCATGTAGAAAGTTAAGATGAGTATTTCATTGTAGATTGTTTATTTTCTTGTGATATACCTAGGACTGGATTTGATAACATGTAGAAATTTTCAGAAGGTATTGTTTTCTAGAGTAAAATATAATGTATTATTTTGTAGTTAAAGATGATTTCCTCAGTAAAATACTTTATTGGATATCAACTTTGCAACAAACTTTGCCACTTTACTCATTGAATCACTATTCTTTTGCATTAGGATTGCGCATTACATGTTGAGTGAACAAGTTTTCATGTAATATTCATTGTATCAGACTCTCAGTACCTTGAGTGTGTGGCATTGCAGGTAATAGGTTCTTATGTGGGCATTGCAACGGTTGGCATCTTCATCTTGTGGTACACTCAGGCTTCGGTTCTGGGTATAAATCTTGTAAGTGACGGTCACTCACTCGTTGAATTTTCTCAGCTTCGGAACTGGGGAGAATGCTCATCATGGTCAAATTTCACCGTGACTCCATTCACGGTTGGTGGTCGCCGCGTGATCACCTTTTCAAACCCTTGTGACTATTTTACCATTGGTAAAGTGAAGGCGATGACTCTCTCACTTTCTGTCTTGGTGGCCATTGAGATGTTCAATTCCCTAAATGCCCTTTCTGAAGACAACAGCTTAGTCACAATGCCACCTTGGAGGAACCCTTGGCTTCTTGTCGCCATGTCAGTCTCGTTTGGGCTCCATTGCCTAATACTTTATGTACCTTTCCTAGCTGATGTGTTTGGTATCGTTCCATTGACTCTGAATGAATGGTTTCTGGTTATCTTGGTTTCGGCACCTGTGATTTTGATCGATGAATTGCTCAAATTTGTGGGGAGGAGGAGGAGGAGGAGATGGAGAACCAAGGTGAAGAAGGCATAAAATGTCATTCGGTTTACATTTTGGCACAAAAGCAAGTTTCACACTGGAGGAGAGGGATTAGAGGCGACAATGTCGTGGATGTATTAAGAATATTATTAGATAGTGTTTGTTTTTTCTATTTAACAATACCATGTTCCATATCAGAAAGATATGCCAATTCGTTCACAAAGATTTTTTTTAGGTAAGTCGTTCACAAAGATTAGCTTAAATGAAAATGGGAATTTAAAAATATTGTTCAACTGTATACCTCAGCAGGGGCTACTTTACCAGATTCTATTATTTTCTTTCTCTAAACTCAGTTTATGGAATGGGTTCTAATCTTATTGCAAATACTCTGGTGCCTTTTGGTAACATTCAGTTTACACTTCATTTATTTTTTAATTTTTTTGTAGAAAATGCTAAACATGTTTATGTTTATTTGAAACCAAAAAAAAAAAAAAAAACATAGTTGGTACACATGCGTTTTAAAAATGAGGGGGGTGGCTTGGAGGTGGTTGCTGATGACCGAAGATGTGGCCGAAGGTGGTGGTTGGCTGTTTGGAGGTGGTGGCCATAGGTGGTTTTCAGCGGGAGGAATTGGTTGACGGTGTAGGTGGTGAGAGGTGATGGTTGGAGGTGGTCACCAACAACTAAAGTGGTTGTCAATTGCGGAAGGTAGTGATTGGAGGAGGTCGTTGATGACACTGGCTGGTGGTGGTGGTGACGGGCCATGGGTGTGGTTGGAGTGGTTTTTAAACAAATGAAACAAACTTTTTTTGTTACAAAAATTTAGTAAATTTGTATACAATTTATAATTTTTTAAAACGAAAATAAGCACTAAACAAGTTTTTGTTTAAGATTTTAAATTTTTGTAACACAAACCAAAAATTGTATACATAAATGTTACCAATCATGTTTAATAAACATCCATCCTACTATCAAATTCATTGAATTCCTACACCTAGCAAGAGTTGGCAATAGATAGGTACTGTTTGATGAATGTGGACTTCACAAAATTTGCTGACATAGAAAATTAGCAGACTTGCTCCATTATACACGATTCTTCAATCATAGAATCAAAATCAGTTGTATTTCCAATAAGCTTCAATCTAGTTGAAACTTCATCTAAAAGCTCATATATCTCACAGATCGTGGATGTGATCTATCCTCTACGATGAACTTATGAATTTGTCCTCCCAATTCAATGAAACTATACCCTGCCACCTTCGTTATCCGGCCAAACTTCATTAGCTTCCTCAGTCTCGCAACTCCATCCCATTGTCCCTGCTGATGCGTAAATATTGGAAAGAATCACATAGTTTCCTGGATTCCATGGCTCAAGCTCAAAGAGTGATTCCACTGCTTTCTCAGCCAGCTCAACATTGCAATGAAAACTGCACGCCCCTAGCAAAGTTCCCCATACAACAGAATCGGGCTTCATGGGCATACTTCGTATAAGATCAAACGCTTCATGCAATTCTCCTGAACGACCTAGAAGATCAACCATGCATCCATAGTGTTCTAATTTGGGGGAGATTGAGAATTCCAGTTCCATTGATTGGAAAAGTTGTCGTCCTTTTTCAACCATGCCTCCATGAGTGCACACCAACAGAACTCCCACAAATGTGACATCATCAGGTGCAGTTCCTTCTCTCTGCCATTAGCAATCACATAACGAAGACAAACATGTTAGCAAGAATCCAAGAATGTACAATCTACATAACAAATCAATATTGATAGGATAACAATTTACCAGCATTTCTTGGAAGAGTTGAAGAGCTGCATTGCATTGTCCATGGACAGCCAAGCCCATGATCATTGAATTCCAAGAGCAAGCATTTCTCTTGCAACCGATTTCATCAAACACCCGCTTTGCCATATCGATTCTACCACACCTGGAGTACATTTCCAAGATAGCATTGCATACAAACAAATTGTTTAAGTACCCTTTTTCCCTTGCATAATCTTCAATCCTCTCCCCAATCTCCAACGCCCCAAGACTTGCGCAGGCAGGAAGAACACTAGCTATAGTCACTTCATTCGGCCTTACTCCTTTCCCTTTTTCCATTTCCAAAAACATATCTAGGGCCTTAGCGTACTGCCCATTCTGTGAATACCCAGATATTATTGCTGTCCACGATATCACGTTCCTCTCAGGCATTACCATGAACAATTCTAACGCTCCCTCCATATCTCCAAACCTTGCATAGCCAGCAATCATAGAATTCCAAGTGGGCACATCTCTCTTTCTCATTTCATTAAATTGTTTCCGAGCCAATGCTAACATACCCAATTTAGCATACATGTCAACCAATGCTGTCAACGCGAAGATGTCGAATTCAAAACCTGATTTGAGGAAGCGGGAGTGGAGCATTTGGCCGTGACGCAGGGAGGAGAGGGAAGCACAGGCGGCAAAGAGGAAAGTGAAGGAGGTCTGTTTGGTGAGAAGCCCTGATGGCACATTTGGGAGTAGAGAGACAAAGATTGATGGTAAGGGCCATGAGAAGAGTAGGCTTGAATGAGCTTGTTGTAGAGAAAGAGAGTTGGTTTAGGAATAAAGTCGAACAGGTTGTGGGCATATGGGATGTTTGGGATTTCTAGGAGCTTCACAATGAGGAATTTGGTGAAGTCTATGCCGTTTCTGAGAGTGTGGGCATGGATTTGCTTCAATTGGTTCATAGCAAGTTGAATCTCCACACTAAATAGCTTACCTATAAAGATTGGATTTTTTGGCTCCTTAAATTGTGTAGGATGAATTTGTAACATTGTTGTGTTGAAATTTTAAAATACTTGGTAGAACTCGGCTTGGGCTTGGATCTCCTAATATATGTATGGTTTGGTTTTTGTTTTAAAAATTTTGAAAATAAAAATACATACATTCGTTTGATAACTGTCTCTGTTTTAAAAAATTTGGCAACAATTTTCCAAATTTGTAATTTAAAAAAAAAAAAAAAAAATCACTTAGATCATCTTACCAAATGTGTAATGAGTTGGGACAAACAAAATGACGCACTCATAATATTGATGTGCAATCATAATATGATGTATGTAAGTGAAGGTACTCATTACACCAATATTATGTTGACAAATACGATAGTAAGGAAGTCTGACTTTTCAGTCAATCCTATTTAGTCAAGACAAAAAAGGGCTGCAATCCCAAACCATCTAATATCTCTACAATCTTTTATGAAGCAACCTTGAGTGACTAGCAGTTGGAAGGATATACCCATCTCCATTATGAGGCTATCAGACTGGCTCTTTCATTCCATAGTCGATCCAATAGGCTAGTTAGATCCCGAGTTTTTAAGAAAGAAAAAAAAAATTACCAATTGTTTCAAGAATAGCACTTCTTCACATCAGATTCCTCGAATATCAATCAACATGCTTGTGTTGCAACAGTTCAGATACCTACTCATTTCCAATTAACAGCCTTGAAAGAATCATAATTGGAAAAAAAATAAAATTATCACTACTTTAATCTCTCTCTCTCTCTCTCTCCAGTATAAGCCATGTTTCTACTATATAATTTTGTTCAGAATACAGAAGAATTTATGGACTTCAATTTAAACTACCAAATGAATTACATATACAACTGAATCAAAATAATCAGTGAGGGTAAAGAATTCAAACTTAAATTCACATGAACCTCAGAGCTCAGCTAAATAGTCTATCAATGGTGGTCTTTCCCCGATTAATCATCTTCTTCCACAGACAAACACATCGAGAGCTTCTATCAACCCAACATCATCTATCCTGTGCTGCATAGTTTCCATGAAAGATCTCTCAACAACTCGGTTTTCTTTAGTTCAGGTCACTCAGGCCTCTATGCCATTGCAGCTGGGCAGTCTTACAAGAAAGACATGTTTTGTCCTTGACACAATGGTACATTCCTCCCACACAGAACCATGGCTTGAAAATAGAAGAATCAGTGGGATTTTATCAAACTGTTTAAATTTTGTTAAAAAATAAGCGACAAACCATTATCTTCCATCAGAAATAAGAGGACTGGTCGTGAAGAACGTTCAAGTGAGCAAGAATTTTGGCTGCCAATGACTTTGTACTACTATTCCCTCGTTGAGTCAAGTCAACTAGAGGCATCTGAGCTGAGGCTCCATACTTCTGTTTGAACTCCACCTGTCGAAAAATTCTCTCTAAAGAGCTCAGAACTTTCTCTTGCAATCCAGGGGACGAAACACTAAGTAGTCTTATTATTGACGGTATGGCTTTTGCTTTGGCTAGCACCTTACTACCACTTTGCAATCTTTCACCTTCAATCAAAGTCAACAGTGCATCTAAAGCAGCTTCACAGACATCAAGATTGGTTTCGCCAAGAACCCTCACAAGAGGTTCCACAGCACCAGCTTCCACGAGGCAAAACGATGATTCTATGGTACAGATTCCTCGATGAACTGGGCACACGGCTTCTGGCGGAGGTGAGAAGCACCAGAATCCATGGCGCTTTGGAAAAGGCCGACTCAGTGCAAGGGAACTCATGGAAAACTGAGCGAGAGACAAAGCTGCTTGTTTTTTTGTCAACATGGTACCTATCTCCAGCCACTGTACCAACGCGGGAATCAGACCAATTTCAGCTGCTTGCTTTTGTGATTGCTGATTTGTTGGATTGCTAAAATGGCATATGGCTCCGACAGCATTTTCTATCAACTGATTTTTGTGGGAACCCTTACTCTTACTAACTTGAAGAAACCTCAAAATTAACGGAAGACCCTCTGCACCCAATAGCCACTCAGTGATCTGGGGGCGTTTGGGGAGGTTGGAGATGACACCCATTGCAGAAGCGATTTCTTCCTCATCACTAGAAGTTCTGATGATCCTGAGCAAGGTGTCAATTGATTTCTGAGTCACGTGTTCCAAGATGGTCGCTTCATCAACATCTTCTGTCAAGCAGCAGAGTAGCTTCACAGCATTAGCCCGTATATTACCATCAAGATCACATAACGGAACCAGTACTTGCACAGCTGAGCACTGCAAAAGCAATCAAAGAGATACGACTTAATACTTTGACACAATGATTATATCCCACTGAGAATATGGAGAATGCACTGATAGGGTTGGTAATATAATCATATCGGGGATGGATGGGACAGTGAAACCATAACTGAAACCAGTAAATGCTGATCAAGAAAGTACAAAACAGGTCATGCTTTAGATTTCATATCTTCACGGAATCTTAATATCAGGAAATCAAAACAGAACCAATAGCTGCCGTCTTGCTGGCCTTTTCACATGTGACAGACATTGGCAGGCTAAAGGGCAAAGAAAGAGCAAGTATGCTAAAATGAGATGAAAATGCTTTAAACAGTAGCTTCTTCCATACATGGAGATTAGACCTATAGCTATTTTCTTGGATTTAGGGTTTCTATCATTTTCACTGTAAAAATACTGACAGGTTACATGTCTCATAAGCATAATACCTAACTAGATGAGCCAGTTCTTGATATATTCTTTTTGTTGGGCTGAATTTTACCTTAAATGGTCATATCAATTTAGTCCTTTGCTTAGAGAGCATGTTGACATCCTCATGTTTGCTACACTACTTTTGAGTTTTGAAATGTTTCTTCTTTAGAGAAAACCCATATTTTGTAAAATTTCTCTTCTGATTTATCAAAATGTCAACACAACACCCTTAAAGACATCTAGGCACTATTACCCAGCTCAAATGTCACGTGACAAAATTTTATGTTTAACCTGTTGTACCTAACACAATGAAAAGATCAGGCCTCTAGTAGATTTTATTTTTCAGTCATTAAAAACAAAAATCTTCATTTACATGCTTCCTAAAGTTCAATCTGTATATATATATTGTTTTGATAAATAAAGTTGAATCTGTATATACTTTTTCTGAAAGGATTTGATAAGGTTTTTGCCATGCTTCTGAATATGCCTTTGCATTTCAGTTGCATACTCATTTCTCATCCAGTTTCCCACGAAATGCCACATCTAAGAAAGGCTGACCATATCATGAGCATTTTCAGTCTTATGAAAAGTTTCTATAGCAATGTTTAGAGTTGCAATTTATGTTTATTCAAATCTAGTTTTCTGTTGGTTTATTCTATTCATGTTTTCTTATGTTTCAAGAGTTAAAGCACATCAGAATTTTAAAATTTTCAAGAAATGGGCTGTAGTATGTCTCCATGGATCTCATTTCATGTTAGATTAGGTCATTGAGTCAATAATATGTGATTCTTGTTAGTTTGTAGTCTTGTGTGGTCAAGTGTCAAAGTTTCTTATTTTGAGATATTGGTCAAAGTGCTTGTGTAATTATTGCTCATTTAGCACTGCTTGAGCGACTAAACAAACTCTAATTTAGTCCAAAAACCCTATTCCATTAAGCCCCACTTAACCCACATCCTTTATTCTACCTTTTGGCCATTTTTGAAGGGTTTTGAGCATTTAATTCATGGCTCAAGCCCAGATCTCAGTTTCAGTCCCCAAACCCTATTGCATTAAGCCCCACTTAGACCACATCCAAACAGAGTGTTACTCATGCACATTCATAGTTGTTTCCTTCCTGATTAACCCAAATGACGTCATCTTTTCTAAAAGGGGGAAAACATTCTTCTGCAGAAAGATGTGTACCTGTGTTAACTGGGCCTTGATAGTAGTAGCAGAGGGAGATTGGCACATTGCATGAAACGCCCGAAGAATACTTTGCTGTACAGTAGGACGCGTCAAACTAATAACTGAGAATAGTCTGCAGATATCTTCATCAGATTCCAACAATGACACCTGTGTCTCACTCAAATCTTGAGACGCAGTTGATATGGCAAGATTCATAACTGTGGCTGCTACCTGTTCACGCAAAGTTTGTGGTGATGTGTGATGGCACAAAAGGTCAAGTAATGGGCCAACAGCACCTTCTCTTATCATCTGCAGCCCATTTTTTGGTAAGGTTGAGAGATTCTGAAGAGCTTTAACAGCCACTTGCTTCATCTCAGTATCACCATGTGAGACCAATTGAAGAAGTGAACCCAATACGCCGTCTTCAAGCAGAGATGATTTATTATGGTCAGTCAACTCCATCTCTGCCAAAGTTCTTGCCATGATTAGCTTCACGTCTTCTGGTCCTGCAAAAACAGATGCCTTAGGTCTCATGTTAGGACTACATGTGCAGCTTTATATGAATGCATAAGAATATACCATGAGCATGTATATGACTTTCACTTAATCAATCAGTCAGCTCATACACATGTTAGATGTTTGGCCACGTGATATATGCTATTGCATTGTAGAGATTGGGTCAATGCTGAGAACATATGATTGAAAATTCATTGATGTAAATAATAATCTCCAAGGACAACTAACTCTAAAATGCATTGCTGTTGTGAGAAAAAAAAAAAAAAAAAGGAAAAAAAAAGAAGAAGAAGAAGATAGAAAGAACAAATACAAAACACAAATACTTGATGTAGTTACACACCAATTGGAATTACATCTGTGGGCAAAGACAATATTGGAATCAACTATCCAAACCCAACAGAACAAAATCAAGAACCCAAACTCTCTAAATTGAATATTGTCCCCACAAGCAAAACCCCAACAAGAATAGAGGAAAAATAATCCTATAATTTTCTCCCACCATAACATGCTTTCCGCCATATGTGATCTGTTGGCTCAAAAGGGCTTCTATGAGCCAACGATGGCAATCACTTTGTTGTTTTGTATCCTTTTAACACATTATTGTTAAGTGGTAGGGATAACAACATATTGGTGGAACCAGGTTCATCCCAAGAGTGTGTGTTAGGTCACATTCGCATCAATGGCCCATAGTCAGATCTACCAAACATGCCCAAGGGTTCTGTGACTTTTGTTGCCAAAGCCGATAATGACCCAGTTTGGTGCAGGTTATAGGGGCTGCTTATAACTTCTTTATATATATATATATTAGGAGTCTGCACCAAAGTGTTTGGTACAACTTCTGCTTGGGGTGAGCATTTTCAGACCCATCTTAAGGGTGAGCGCCCCTACCAGAATCAGCTGGGGTAAGGGTAGGGGTAGCTGTGGAATGAGGAAGGCAAAGAGGTCCCCAAACCTCTTTGCCATGCTACAAGAGTTTTACCAAGAGTTGCTGGGTATGATGCATGGTGGCCAGCCTATTGACTACAGAGAAAAGTTCTTCTGGCAAAGCATCAAAGGATGGAAGTCATTGAGAGGCTACAACAACATCTTGTCTTCAAGAGGATGCTGCAATAACTGCTACCCTTTTGGAGGTGCCATGCTGAATGAGTATCACTCTTTCTTAGTGGAGTATAATGTGGAGGTGCGAGGTTGTGGTAGCTGCGGTGAAGAAGTCTTGGGAAGATACTTAGCTAGCAAAGTAGCACCTTAGATGGAGCTGGAGAGAGCCAGGGAAATCCCTAGATAGAGACAGCGTGGCAGTGGAGGGTAGGGTGCCTCTGAGCTTGCCAAAGGAGATGGAGTTGGCTTCTTGTTCTGTATGCATGGGAAAGATCCTGTCTTAGGAGGCCATTACCCATAGAATTAGGGTGAGAGGGATGAAATAGAGAAGTACACTAGGAGCATTGTGTGAATGTAAGATTTCTGTTAAGTTGAAGGGAAATTGTATAGGATTGCTATATAAGATGTTATCATATATGGTATTGAATGTTGAGCAGTGAAGAAAAAACATGTTAAAAAAATGAATGTAACCGAAATGAGAATGTTGAGATAGACGACCCGTGTATTTAAGAAAATGATCCATTTGGAAGAAGTATGTGGTTCATAGACCTATTAACATAAGATGAGGAAAACTATTTGAGATGGTATAGTCATGTGGTTCATAGACCAATTAACAACCCTATAAGGAATCATTTGATCTGAATGAAGGGTGGTAAAAGAAATAAAGGCCTAGGAGAACTTGGACATGATTGTCATGATTGAGGATATGACTGCAAATAGTATCAATTGGAGGAAATGGATGCATGTAGCTAAATCCAAATAATTGGGACAAACTATGATGCACGGACACGGACACGGGATATGACACGGACAAGCAGAGAAGCAAAGTTTCAAAAAATGGGGGACACGACCCACTAGGGATACGTTTAATATATATAATTTATTTATTTATTATATATCTAATTTTTTTTTAAAAAATCATTGGTTCCTATAAAATTACAATAATAATAAAATTAATAAGCACATTACCTAATTTTTTTTAATAAATATTGATTTTTTTTCAAATAAAAATAATTTGTTTTTATAAATTTTAGGTTCAACAAAAATATGGATATCAAAAAAATAAAATAAAAATAAAGGAAGGGAAAGAGACAACTTTAGAAAAAAAAAGGGGAGGGGAGAGAGAAAAAAAAAAGGAAAAAGAAAAATGAAAGGGAGAGAAAAAGAAAAAAAAAAAGAAAAATGAAAGGGAGAGAAAAAGAAAAAAAAAAAGAAAAATGAAAGGGGGAGAAATGAAATCAAAAGGGGGAGGAGGAGGAGGAGGAGGAGGAGGAGGAGGAGAAAACGAAGAGAAGAAGAAGAAGACAGAGAAGAAGATGAAGAGAAGAAGAAGAACAGAGAAGACCAAGTTGCGAAACAAGTTAGGGTTTCTTCGATCTCTTCCCTCGATCTTTCTCTCTCTCTCTCTCTCTCCAAGAAGTTTAGGGCTTCTTTGATCCACCTCACACGTGTTTGAAAACGTGTCATTGCGTGTCCACCACATGTCCGACTGGAAAAATTCCAAAAAAAAAAAAAGGGGACACGCAAGGGAGAGTGTTGGACACGTATGTAGGCCTCGGGGAGGTGTCCGTGCTTCATAGGGGACAAAGGTTTGTTGTGGTGTGGTTGTCAGCCATATTATTATTATCTAATTTTCCAGCAAAAGTAGAGAGAAAAAGATTCAGGGTCCACTTGAGGCTGTACTCCTCATTTTTGAACACATCAATTTGTTAACAACCTGCAAGTTTATTTCATTAAGGTTTTCAGAAATTTTAGCATTCAACAAATTCCAAGTAAAGTTTTAATTAGTAGAATGCCATTATAACATACTGAAATATAATTATATTTCTGAAGGGTAAAATGTCTGATTTAAGGAAAGAACCTGAAGAAAGATGCTGCAACAAATGTTTAAAATAATTTGCCTTCGCCATTTGGATAACATTCTGATTAGAGAATGAGAGATTCTCCAGAAGCTCCCTTGCATCTTTGGCAGCTTGACTCTCATCACTGCTTGACATAGTCACTAAAAGGAGGATGCAACCCTGAACCTTACCAATGCAGTCTTGTACTATCTCACTTTTAGACAGTTCCAACAGTAATGCCACTGCTAACTTCCTTTCTGCAATACGCCGTCCAAGAGAGCGGACAATAGATTCTATTGCATTCTCAACGTTTGCAACTCTTTCCTGCATTATGTTCCGATTTCACAAAATCAAATCTAAGAACAGAAACTAACCTTTCCAGCTAAAGACGATGCATATCTATTGAAAGAAAATTGGGTTATTTGAGTGAGTTGAATTCGATGTTTCATGGACTTAGGTATGGGTATCAGGTGCGAGTATGTGTCTAAGCGTCAAATTCATCTAATTATCATACAAAAGAACATAGGGCTATGAAAAATGTTTGGATTTCGTACTATTTTCTTAAATTTTTAAGGCAAAATGGTGCTTACAAGGTAACAGAGAACATTTAACAGGTCATACGGGAGTTATATGCTTAGTAATATCGTAAACTCGAATTACTAAACATGCTTTCTGCCTGCTGGGTGAATGTGTCACTACTGCATATCTAATTAAAGAAAAATGGGATTATTTCAATGAGTTGAACCGACTCGGGTAGTGGTGCCGAGTACAAGTATGTTGTCTTAGCATCAAATTCATCTAGTTGACATATACGAGGACAAGAGGATACAGAAAAATATTAATATTTTTTAATATTCTTCTTTAGTTTTCTAGGGCAAAATGGTGTTAACAACATAACATAGAGTATTTTGTGCATATTATGGAAGTTTTATGCATAGGTATATGGTAAACTTGAATTATTAAACATGTTTGATGGATGAATGTGCCATCACTCCTGTTGGACACCTAGTGTCGAGTGTCTGACATGAGTACTTCACACATTTAAAAGAGTCCATGCAGCATAGGTTGAAACAAGATTTTCCATTTCTATTTCAGCAAGGATAAATTTGAATGGCAAATTCTAAAAAGTGCCCCTACGGCATTGTTTAATGTTGAAATTGTGTAAAAAGTGCTTTGGAAATGATGAAAAGGTTATAAAAAGAGTTTTGAAATCAATGAAAAATGCTTTGAAAAGTGTCTTGTTTTTTCATTTGACTTTTTCTTGTACACAAGGGGCACTTGTTAATAAGATCCAATTTGAATTAAGTTATAAAGATCCATTTAACAAATGTTTTTTCATACGAAGGATCCTTTGCATCCAATTCATATATTTATTTGAATATCAAATTTGTAATTATAATAATTAATTTAAACTCAACCTTTAACAAGCCTATACAAGATAGCTATCTGCATTTCATTCTTGTGCAGATACACAGGAAGTCATATCACAAAGAGATTGAATGTGCTTAGTATTTAGGGCTTCAGGCTAGAAAAAAAGAAAAGAAACACAAACACAAAGACGCATGTGCAAATCGAACACACATGCACACAGTTAGAATCACAATGAGGGGTACCTTAGCATCATCACTATCTTTTGCCAGGATGCAGAGGATGACAAGTGCATGGTTCCTTATGTCTCGACTTTTGGCACCAAGAAGTTCAATAAGGATGGGTATGTAATTCTCTAATATTACCCATTCTCGGTGTATGTCCCTTTCCTCACAGAGATCCTGCAGCTGTCCCAGGCAATGAAGTACTTCTTCATCCTCTCCCACCAAGAGTTTTGGTTTCATGGAAGCAATGGTGATCATGGTATTTCTATCCTTCCACTCTTCAATTGATTGCCGTAAAGTTTTGTTAGGCCGCAAAATTGATGTGTCTAAAGGTATCATGGTCAACGGACACAAATTATTCCCATCAGCAAACCACTTCTCAATGGAACTTCTCTCAAATGTGTGCCCTGAAGAAGTCTCCACTGGATCCACCATAACTTCCCTAGTGATTGGGCAAATAAAAGACAGGAGTGGTTCCAATGGTTGAGTACCCAAAGAATTCCGCTTGTTAAAATACTTGATTTCTTTCTCGTTTGGAGAAGAGGTAGCATCTGCTCTTTCCAGCAAAGCAATTATTTGATCCATTTGTATAGCTTCTGCCTGGTCCTTTCTCAGTTGTGCATTTTCTATTTCCATTTTGAATTCTTCAAATTCTTTCTTCAACACTGACTGCTCAGTTGAAATTCCAACAGCCTGTGCAATCGAAAACAGTAAGTTATTGGCATATGAACGATCAACATTCCTCTCCTGTATTCCCGACTCAATTTTCTCCAGAATCTCTTCCTCTGCTAAAGCTGTCTTGAACTCTGCAGTCTGCATGAGGTCACTTAGCTGACTAATCTCTTCAACTATACCTGCAGAAATATCCAATGAGCTCAAAGGAAGGAGACTCAGTGCCCTGCTAATTTCCTTTGTAGTGTCCTCTATGCGCTTAGCAATTGACCGACAATTCACTAAGAGATACACTTTGTTTCTCTTACTGCATTCCTCTATTAATTGCTTTGCAACTTTGACCTCATGATTAAGAATTGTGATAACATTGTTTAAGCCATCAGAATTACTGATGTCCTTCCTCATCATCTCTTTTAGGAAAGGGACAATCTGTTCCAAGTAATTTGCAAGTTCCGCAAAACTCTCTTTCTCAATGAAGACATTCTTGGAAGTAATTACAATATCAATAATAGCCTGAACGATCTGCGAAAGGAATTCTGCGGCTGTCCCAAGTCCGGGATCAACAATCACACCCAATACCATCCTGTTATCAGCAAAAGAATTCTAAAGACCAAAATTTGGTAGTCCCATGTGACCAAATTTTCCCAATTCAACTCCTCAAAGCCTTGCATTTCCAGCCATTTTCTCTGTCATCAGCACCTACACTTGATTCCGTCTGCACTAAAACGGACGATAAAGTCAATACAACTTATAAGCATACACAATCGTTTGGTTCAGCTACTTGTCAGATGAAAGCTACAATCCGAAAACAAAACCCAAAATTACCCGTCTCTCAACTTCCAAATAATCATCTTTTTTTTTTTTAAAACTTATTTAAACTATTTTTCCTAACAAACTATAAGCAAACGTTGCGCGCGCAGACTCCCAAAATAATTATAAAAAAAAACTACAAGATGCACCAAACAGTCCCAATATTGGGTTGCCAAGAAATCTTTTGAATGTTATGTTTCATATTAAGGTTGATCAAAATCCCAACTAAGCCTTGTTCCCAGACTATTTTAGTAATTTTTTTTAGCTTTTTGGTTAAAATACGAGGAAAAAAACTAGTATATTTGAAATGATTTTTTAATTTTTTATGAAAAATTTGTAAAACGTAGAAAAGGAAATCTTGACTTTTTGATATAAATTATAGATTTTATGATTTGTTGTAATAATTTTTTGGCTTTTTAGACTAAAACATTGGCATGCCAAAGGAGAAGGCAAGATAATGGATTAGGCTCAATTTTGTGGAGTACCCATTATGTTTACATTTTGATTGTTTAAAAGAACAAAATAAAATTCAAGACTGAGACTATAAAAGGTTCCTAAATTTTATTGGAGCTTCACAGAAAATCATCGAGTAAACTAGGGTTCAAGTGAGAAGCAACAAAATCGAAGAAATGAAGTGAAGAAACTAGCTTTATTTTTTTCAGTTTTCATAAATTTGAAGGTCTAGATAAAAAAAGAAAAATAAGCTATAATAATAATAATAATTAAACAAGAATAGAGTAAAAAGACCAATTGAGTCAACAATAGCTGACCTCAATCAAAGAGATTATGATCGTCCCCTGAGAATAAGAAATTGGTTGCCATATCAGATGATCAAGAGCAAAAGAGGAGCTGAGAAATTTCACAGGCAGCGAATTACAGCAGAATTCCACGGATTTTCCTGGAAAATGGCCGAGAAAATTCAGAGGGAAAATAGGAGAGAGTTGAGAGAGAGAGAGAGAGAGAGAGAAAAAAAAAAGAACAAGTCAGCACTGGGAGGCAGCAGCCGGACCAAGAGAGAGAAGATTAATTTTTTTTTTTAAATTGAAAAAGGCTTTGTTGGTTCTTTTTGTATAAAACAAAAAATAAAAAATGTAATTTTGGTGAGAAACTTTATAGACGCTGTTTTTCTAAACACGACCTTGTGAGAGTGAGAGAAAAGACTTGCAAAGTCTACGGTGTTCACTTATTTTGATAATTTATTTTTGAATTAATTATCTAAAAATTCTATCTATATATTTAGTAATAGCTTATGTCCTAACAAAAAGCTTTGAATTAGGTAAAAAGACTTTTTTGTCCTTTAACCTAAACAAGTGTATATATAATAGCATTAACGGTATTTATCAGGAAGAGAAACAAGTCAGTTATGGAAGTAGATGAAGATTCGAATCGCGAAGGATCTTGAGGGATTTCTTGGCTTGGTTCACTATTATAGGTAAAGTGATTTCTCAGTTTTGACAGACTCGTAATTAAGGCCTTTTGAGTTGAAATCTGTTGGAGTTTGTTATGTGCGATTTGGAGTTATAAATTGAAGAATTGATTTGCTGGTTTGTAGGTATGTATTATTTCGATTCTATATAGGTATGTATTGTTTCGATTTTATAGGTATGTATGGTTTATAGGTATGTATTGTATCAATTTTATAAATTGAAGAATTGTTATGTGTTTTTAGAATTTTCTTTAGGGGTTGTTTGGGGTGTCCTAAATAAATGTACTTTTTGACTTTTTGGACTAAAAAGTTGAGAAAAAAATATCGTTATTTGGGATAACTTTTTGACTTTTTATGAAAAAAATATGTATTAAAAAATTGTATAAATTAGTGTATAGGAGAAGATTGGAATGGAATAGGCGGTACGGTGGGATAATTAAGGACTGCGTGGGCAGAGTGTAGCCTAGGATATGATTCTCTGCTTTTCGGGCATTGAATTAGAGGTGTTGTTCGGCCCGTGGGGGCCCACCAAGGGTCTCGTTTTGCTAATTAAAACCGTTCAATATGTAGAACTCGTTGAGTACTATATGCTTGTAAAAAATCATATTGATCAGATATTGATAGCTACCTGATCGAATTAGTTTTTGTTCAACCATTAACTATAACACCATCCATTTTATAAATTTTAGCTGATTTGATCATATAGTTACTAATATCTGATCAAATTGATTTTTTACAGGCATATAGTACTCGACGAGTTCTGCGCATTGAACGGTTCAGATTATTAAAACGAGACCTGTGATGGGCCCCTACGGGCCGAAGAGCACCGTGTTATTTGTGCACCTAAATAAGTGCAATTTTTCAAAAAAGGCAGCTCCGCCTGTGGAATGGCAGAGTTGTCTGAAATGTAATTATGTGTTAAATTAATTTTTTAATATTTTTTTTTTGTGAATAGTGATAACTTTTTAACTTTTTGAGTAACTTTTTGATTTTTTTTTGTCTTTTTTAAGATATGCCAAACCAGGCCTTAGTTTTGATTGAATTTATTTATGAGAATATGTTGAATAAATTGGATTTTTATGAATTAAAGACGTGATTTGCTGAATGATTTCTTGGTTTGGTTTGGTATTTTATGAATTGAAAACGTGATTTGTGAAAACTGAGAAAGTTCTTAATATTGTTTGAAATATTTGTTCTGGTTTTGTAATTTCAATAAATTGAGTATTGTACTAGCTTTTATTGATGTGATCTTTTTTTTTTTTTTAGATTGAAAGATGAGTGAGGGTTCTACGAGTGTTCCGATTTTTTTTTGTTTTGCAAGTATAATGGTTGTACATTTACAATTAAGATTGATCGGAATGTTACATATGATTAGTTGGTTGATAAGCTATGTTTGAAATGGGATAGTTTGCAATCTGATAACATTTTCCTAACTTTACTCATTGCCTGGACATCCTAGTTGTATATTGGACAACAATGAGGAGTTAAAATTGTTGTCGGCATTAGTTGTGTATTTTGATTCAAAGTGTATTAATGTTGTTGTGAGAGGAAAAAACTCAACTATTGACTATGGTAATGTCAACAAAAGATTAGATTATGGAGAAAGAGAGTCAATATTGGAGCTTGAAGTTTGTGATATTGCATTGTCTCATGACAACAATAAGTCTGTGAACTTGTCAAACAGAGCATCTACATCATCCAATAGGAATTCGAGGTTGGAAGTTGAAGAAAAGGTTGATATGTTATCATCATTTTGTCGACACAAGGAAAAAGTATTGTTTTCTGCTGGTTAGGCAGTTAGTATTACACATATAGGACATAAATTTGAAGGTGGAATTGTTGAATTTTGTAATGTATTGTCGAAGTTTTCTATTGAGTGTAGATTTGAGTTCATATTTGTTAAGAATGATAAAGTTCGTGTTACCGCACAATGTTTGTTTAGAGAGACAAAATGTTATATGTGGAATGTTCATGGTAGAGTGAAGAATGCTTATGGGTTCTTTTATATAAGGAATCTCAATAATGTCCACACATGTGGTGCTGAAGTATGTACAATGAATCATTCTCGTATGAGTTCTGATTTAGTTGCTGATTTGATTGTTGAAGGTGTTCGTGATAATCCATTGTCACGTCTAGTTCATGTTGTTCGGGATTTTAAGTTGAGGTATGGGCTGAGAGTTAGTTATCGTCAAGCTTGATTGGGCGTAGAGAAAGCAAAGGATGATATTTTTGGAGACTACTTAATGTCATTTGACTAATTAAGATGGTATGTTGATGTTGCAAAGAGTTGCAATCCAAGGAGTCACATTGAGTTTGAGTGTGACGATGATATTAAATGGTTTAAGAGATTATTTGTTGCTTTTCATGGTTCCATTAGTAGATTTGATTATTGTCAACCTCTTTTGTTTCTTAATGGCACATTTTTGAAGGGAAGATTTAGAGGAAATTTACTTGCTGCTACATGAAAAGATGGAAATCAAGGTACACAAGAAATTTATTTTCTCTGTTTTGGAATTGAAAAAGTTCTTAGTTTAGAAATATGATTGAATTTTTAAAATTTTATATAATATTGTTGCTATATATGCATTTTTTATTTTTACAGTTATTCATTTTAGTGTTTGATATTTTAAATGTTAAAGTGTTATCATTTTCTAAGAATAATAGAATATTCTCATTTTTTTCGTTTTGTACATGCAAGTTTCTTTCCTGTTTGTTTTGGAATTATTGGCTCAGAGAATCAAGACAACTGGCGTTGGTTTTTAGAGCATTTAAGTATAATTGTTTCACCAGAACGAAATATTACACTCGTGTCAAATCGTAACCTTGGATTAGTTGAAGTTTTGCCAAAGGTTTTCCAAACGACTTTCCATGCTTATTGTTTATATCATTTGAAGATGAACTTGAGGCATCATTTGCATCGTATGTTTCATGGATTGAAAAAAAAGCTGATCACTTTGTTTGGGAAATGCGCATATGCTCTAACTGAAGAAACATTTCATCAATGTTTGGTTGAGTTAAAGACTGAAGGTGGGTCAAGAGTTGAAAAGTTTTTAGATGGCATACTATATGATCATTGGAGTAATGCATATTTTCGAGGGCAACACTTTGGAGAGATGTGGTCGAATGTAGCTGAATCTTTTAATTTGTGGATACGGGAGGAGCGCTATTTGCCTATCACAAAGTTGATTGATAGTGTAAGAATTAAGATGATGAGGAAAATTGCTAAAAGGAGGGAGCTTGTTAATAAATGGAATGGTGTGATATGCCTTAAAATGGAGTCCAAGTTGCATGATGCTTTTAATACTTCGAGGCCATGGATTGTTAGTTCATCTGGGAATGATGTCTATGAGGTGCATTCACATCCATCTGTTTCAGTTGACATTAGTAGACGAATATGTTCTTGTGGCGAGTGGCAGTTAAAAGGGTTTCCATGTGCATATGGAGTTGGTGCTATACAAAAGAGTGAACATGATTTGAGTTTATTTGTTAATCAATACTTCTATGTTCAAAGTTATCGAGAGTCCTATTTTTTCCCAATATATCTTGTTCTTTCAATTTGGAAACCAGATTGTAATATTGATGGTGATAGTGATGTTGTTCTTTCTCCTTTGTCTAGGAAGCAACTAGGAAGGCCAAATAAGAACAGGATTTGTTCCAATGGTGAGAAAGTAAGGCAAATTACTTATGATTGATGTGGGAAGGTTGACAATCACAATAAGAAATCGTGTAAGGAGGCTTTGTGATTTTTTGTAGGTGGTTTGTGATTGTAAAAATTTCATATTCATAAATTTCTTGAAGTAGCAGTTTGTACTGTTGAGAGCTGAATAATATTCTTCTATGTTTTCAATAAAGTGACATTGAATTGAAAGTGAAAATAGTTTCAGTTTCGAATTTTAGTTTGGAAATTGTTTGTGATAATATTGTTTGGTTGGTTTTGTGTTTGTTTTTAATGTGAATTATTTGTTTGGTTGGCTTTTGTAAATAAACTTGACTATTGAATGTTTGTTTTGAAGATTATGTGAATACTGTATAAAAAGTGAACATATTCTTAGTTTAAGTTTTTAGTTCAAAATAGCTGATATTGTGATAATAGTGTGAGGCTCTTGTTATGAATTGGAACTAATTATAAATGTGATCAATTGAATGGCTATGAATTAATATTCTAAATAGATGTGATCAATGCTCTATGCTTTGAATAAAGTAACAGTGGACTGAAAGTGAAAATATTATTTGTTTCGAATTTTAGTTTTTCAAATTGTGATAATATTGTGAGGCAGCAAATAAATTGTATTGATAATATTGTTGTTTTGAAAATTAAGTGAACACTATAGAAAACTGAAAATATTCTTAGTTTTAAGTTTTCAATTTCAAAATAAGTGAATGTGATAATATTGTGAGGCAACAAAACATTGCATAAAAACTGAAAATATAAACAAAAACATCAACAAAGCACTGATTGTGATACAGTAAAGTCTTGTGTCCACTATTTTCACATGTAACACTATTTTCACTTTTCCCATATTGTAGTGTGAGGAAGAGGATAATAGAAACTGAAAATATGGACAAAAACATCAAGAGAAGCCCTGGTGCATATATCTTTGAGAGTATGACAAAATATTCCATTACACATCATAGAAATTGTAATATGTTTGTAAGGCAATATGCTTGCAACTATCAACAAAAACATTAGTTATCGTATCAGAGTGTGACAAAAAAGAGTTCACTGAGTTACATATCAAAAAAGATTCATTAAATGTTGCAATCTTGGTACTTGACTCTGATTGATCTTTGTGGATCACTGAGGAACTTATATATCATGTCTGCTCTTAGTGTTGTGCATGTGCCTGGTGGTAATGTGTTTGGAATTAATTGATGCCTTATGTATTGTCTTATGATGTAGCAAAGAATAATTCCACAATCAGCCCTACAAAAATCATTTTTCACACAGTTAGGGAAAAAATAAATTTTTTTGAAAAAGATATTAAAATTTGTTAGTTACAATAAACATAACATACGCCATTGCTTCTTGTTGAGAGCTGTTTTTGATTGATTCAATCTTCACATCAGGATTCCATACTTTTTCTGTTTGACAAGGTGTGTCATATATTCATTGATGATTTTTTGCTGTAAAAAACATCAATATAAAGTATATAATGATTTACATTTGATTATTGTAATGGTAATCTGAAATTGTTCTTACTAGTTGGTATGCAATGTTGTAGTGCTTGTCCTTTCTTTTTCTTGGTTTCAAAGAGTTGAAATGTTTCCAAGTCCCCAAGTGTTTGTCGATAACAAGTAATGTCCAATGATTGGAATTGTGGATAGGGATATGGATGTATCTACATGTGAGGGGTTTTTGCAAAGTATTTTTCAAAATCTTTTTCCTTTTTTCTGAAGTTTTATTCTTCAACATTGGCTATTTTTTACAAAAAATATAAGAATATTCACAGTAATTGTACAAAACTCAATATTCAAATCCCGATCAAAAGCAACAAAACATGATTAAGTATAGTTTGTCACTCAAATTGTTTCGAAATCTAAGTACATTCCGAGCAATGATACCAAAGTCAAATTTTGGGAACATTCACAGGAATGATAACAAACAGAAAAAATGAACTTTGAAACCAAAATCGAAAGGAAGATAAAGTATAGAATTGATACATGCACATTTATTTCTTACCCAATATAGACTTGACAGTACGAAAGACTTGCCATTGTGCTCTGCTCCATCACCGGAATTCTGTGCTTGTGGTTCTCTTTCAAGAATCTCAGCATATGCATCAATTGTCTGTCAAATTGGAACACAAAAGTTATGTTAATAAATTAATGAGAAGTTTTTCAGTGTTAAAATATTGCAAATTTTATACGTACACAACTGGATATGTCGTTCTCTTTTACCAAGCTCTTGATATCATTAATAAAGACACAATTGTCATATATTGCACCAAATCATATACAAGCACTACAAAACAAGAAAAAAATGTGTTAATAATTAATTTAGAATATTTTTAGAAAACAGTGCTATTTCTCAGTTTCATTTCATAGTTTGTACTACATGACAAATTTCAAGATTTATGTAAGATTATACCTTGATTCTGTTTGCTTTTGTTTCCAAAGAATTTGTAGTTTATACTTATCTTCAGGAGGTAGCAATTGAGCCACAACATACTTGTTAGAAATTGTCTCATCTTTGTGTTCCTTCTCTTTCTCAATTTTAAATTTCTTGCCTCCATACTCATAATCTGATATCTCAGTAGTTTTCCTTGCTTTAGCTTTGATGTTTTTAATCATGGAATTCTACAGATTTGTTTGTCTTGATTCTATCAAATCATCGGCTTTTATTGTACAAACTTGTTGGGTTAAGTCATGGACCTCTTCCTCCACTAATTGATTTTGTAACTGAGAATTTTGACAATCTTTTTCATTTGTATTTGTCTCACAATCTTTTGCTGCAAAAGCTTGTTGCGTTATCTCATGGACCTCTTTTTGATGGAGCTCTTTGTCCACCATTTGAGAATTTTCATGGATCTCTTTCTGCACCACTTTGAGAATTTTCATCTTTTATAGTATGGCCTATATTCTTTGCATCTGTTCCAGAATCTTTCCTCCACAAACTTCTTGAGTTATCTCATGGACCTCTTTTTCAACCAATTGGTTATGCAATCAAGAATTTTCCTCTTTTTCAACCAAATGTGCAGTGAGTAGCCTGTTATCCTCTTCAAGTTTATTTATGTAGACGGTTTTCACTGTATTGTCAAGTTACAAATTGTTGTTCTCAGTTTGAAGTCTCTCAAGTGCTTGTTGATGAATGTGTTCTTCTCCCTTAGGTGCATCATTGATCATAATGTTGCACAAGCTGTCAAAGTCTTCATTCGTGTCTTGTAGATTGACATCCCATTCATCTTTCATGTAGCTGGCAGTTTCTATGCTTTCATAATTTTGCCATTTCTTATTTGCTGCCTTTGGTTCTTGGTGGCGTTCTTCAACATCTTGACCATTTTCTTCTTCTTCTTTTTCAACATCTTCAACATCATCTTCTTCTTCTTTTTCTTCAGCATCTTCTTTTTCTTCTTCTTGTTCTTTTTCTTCTTCAGTATTTTCTTTTTCTTTTTCTTGTTCTTGTTCTTCTTATTCTTCTTCTTTTTGTTATTCTTCTTCTTCTTATTCAGTGTCATCAAGTTCTTCATCACTGTCTTAACTCAATTGAGCACTAGTTACCTGTAGGTCAACATATAGTAGATATTAGTTTTTGAAATAATTGTAGTTTAGGAAACTAAAAAGTTTCTCAGTAATAATTCAGTGTATAAAAATTGGGAATTTTCCCAACTTGAATTGAAATTCAAATGAGATGAGGACGTGACTTGTCTTGTTGTCAGCTCATGTAGTGATATGACTTTCATATGTTTATGTAATTTGATAAGATTCCACTTGATCACCTTTGGGCATGCTTCGCTAACTTCAGGGTGGATGATTAGTGTGTGCTCACACAACTAACACTACAAACAAATGTAAAGAATTTTTGTCATTTGAATAAGAAATAATACTTTCTGTTATTAACAACAAACTAATAGAAAAGAGTAAAGATGTACTTACTAAGAGAGCCATAACACATCCTGTGACTTTTGCTGGAATTTTGTGGTATTTTTCAATTGAAGACATCAGTGTGTTCCTTATTGCTTCTACCCAATTGTATATTCTCATTGAGTTTATGTTTTCCATGTAATTAAGAAATACCCATCCAACTGTTGTTCCTGATGTAAAGAAAAAAAGCTTCAAACAAGTATACATACACAACATCCTAATTACATCTTTAGTGTCTTCTTTTTTGTTGCCTTTCAATGCTTTTTATAACAAGTCCATGATGGTTGTGCTTGATAGCCTTTCAGTTTGTATGGATCTTCTTGTCAGAAATGACGATATACTTTTATTTCCATAACCAAAATGCTTCGGCTCATCTCCACAAGATATACCGAAGATGGACTTGATGTCTTATGTTGTTAGCTTTATAGTTTTTGGTCCTAACTGGAAAGAACCACTGTTGCCTAGCTGGTATGTTTGAATTATTTTGAATGCAATATCATCATATTTTCTGCATTGTTTATAATTCAACTTGTTCTTCAATATTGCCTCAAACAATAACCAGAATAGGGTTTTATTCAACCCTTTAATATGCTCGTTCTTGAGTTTGAGGTGCTGTAATAGTTTTCATTATTGTCACCATGTTTGATCTGAAAGTTACTTTCCATTCTCTACACTTTCTCTTTAGCTTTTTCTCCCTTGAAATTGTTTCTTTATGCTTTCTTATTGTTTTCTCGCATTGCTCTTCAGTCTTGGTATTTTCATGAGTTGATTTCCTGTATGAAAAATCAACATAGACAACATATTAACACTAAGAATGTGTCCTAAAAGAATCAATCCAATGTCATTCTCATGAAAGTCTAAATTTGATAACATTCACGTCTATAAAAACAAAATCAACATTGAAACCGAAATCGAAAGCAAGAGAATATTATTAACTAGGGATTTTGAATCAAATTCATTCAAAATCTAAGAACATTGACAACAATCGTATCAAAATAAATAATGAAACCTAAATCAAAAGGAAGAGAACATGAATAACAAGAGTTTTTCAGTCAAATTGATTCAAAACTTGAGAACATTCACAACAATCATGCCAAACTCAACATTGAAACCTAAATTGAAATCAAGAGAATATGATTAAGTCTGGGTTTTCACTCAAATTGACTAAGACTCTAAAAACATTAACAGTAATCGTACCAAAATCAACATTGAAACCTAAATTGCAAGCAAGAGAATATGATTCACTAGGGTTTTTCACTCAAATTGACTAAGAATCTAAGAACATTCACATGAATCATACTAAAATCAAGATTGTAACCTAAATTAAAAGCAAAAGAATATGATTAATTAAGGTTTTTCACTCAAATTGATTGAAAATATGAGAACATTGACAACAATGGTACCACACTCAACATTAAAACCTAAATTGAAAGCAAGAGAATATGATTAACTAAGGTTTTCCACTCAAATTGACTAACAATCTGAGAACATTAACAACAATCGTATCAAAATCAACAATGAAACATAAATCAAAAGGAAGAGAACATGAATAACTAGGGTGTTTCAGTCAAATTGATTTAAAAGTTGAGAACATTAACAGCAATGGTACCAAAATCAACATTGAAACTAAATTGAAAGTAAGGGAATATGATTAACTAGGGTTTTTTCACTCAAATTGACTAAAAATCTGAGAACATTAGCAGCAATGGTACCAAAATCAACATTGAAAACTAAATTGAAAGCAAGAGAATATGATTAACTGGGGTTTTTCACTCAAATTGACTCAGAATCTGAGAACATTAATAGCAATGTTACCAAAATCAACAATGAAGCTTAAATTGAAAGCATGAGAACATGATTAACTAGGATTTTTCACTCAAATTGATTCAAAATATGAGAACATTCACAGCAATCGCACCAAAATCAACATTGAAAATTAAATTGAAAGAAAGAGAATATGATTAACTACGGTTTTTCACTCAAATTGATTCAAAATCTGAAAACATTCACAGGAATCATACTAAAGTCAACATTGAAACCTAGATTGAAAGTAAGAGAATATGATTAACTAAGGTTTTTCACTCATATTGATTGAAAATATGAGAACATTTACAGCAATTGCACCAAAATCAACATTGAAACCTAAATTGAAAGCAAGAGAATATGATTAACTAGGGTTTTTCACTCAAATTGATTCAGAATCTGAGAACATTCACATCAATTGTACCAAAATCAACAATGAAACCTAAACTGAAAGAATGAGAACATGATTTTGGTGCCATTACAGTGAATGTTCTGAGAGTCAAAAACAAAAACAAAAACAAAAACAAAAGTTTTAAAAATAAGAGTTTCGAACTCAACATTCAAACTGAAGTAGAAATCAACAACAAAAGTTTCGAAAATGAAAGATTTCGGAAAAATTAGGGTTTAAGATACTTGAATCTTACTTATTTTCACAATTTTTGGTTGTTCGGATCTCAAAATATTTGATGATCTTCTTTGTTCTTCTGAAATCTAAGACGAGATTGATGAAATAAAACGAAATGTGACGAAAAATTGATGAAGGTGAGAATGAAATCTGCGAGGGTGAGAAATGGCGGGATAAACTGTGAGAATGAAATCGTGAATGTGCGATTTATGTTTTGTGTTTTTGATTTGGTAAAGGTAGTTTCGTCATTTAAACTTATGATGGGACTTATTGGTAAAAAGTTTTTGAAGTAGGACTTAATGTACCATTATTTCCTAAAACGGGACTTAGCTGTAAATCACCCTTTATTTTTTTTTTTTATAAAAAAATATGTATAAAAAAATAAGGGTGATTCTACTTACACCACTATTTAATCTCTTTACACCCTCCATCTCATAACACCACTAAAAAAAATGTAATTCTTATTACACCCCCAATATATTACCAAAACTAAACCTAAATTAACTATTTCATCTCTTTACACCACTAATTTTGGTAACATGGTGCTAAACAATTTACATTATTCCAGTGTTATGCTGTCGGAAAAAAATAGATCTCTCCAGCATTTTGTTGCTATACATTTACAGACACTTTCTTCCAAACAATGATTTTTTAATTTGTGGTGAGCCTGTTCGGTAATACAACGCTAATTAATTTGAATTACTTCAGTGCCATGTTACTGGACAATATTTTTTTCCCCAGCATTATGTTGCCGTCCAATTAGATGATAACAAGAAATTAATTTAGGCCACTTGTGAAGTGTATGTTCAGTAATATATTGTTATGCAAATAGGATTACTCTAGCATCATGTTGCCAAACTACAATAGAGTTGTCTAGGTTCCCGTCGCTATATATTGAAAGATTTACTTTTTTTCTTGAAACATCCATAAAAAATTCATAAATCAAACACGCATCCATAAAATCATACATAAAAAGTAGGCTTCTTCTTAAGTGTGCAACCCACAAAAGGTGTAAGTGGGTTGCACACCATGTGCCACTCACACAAAATGTGTAAGTGTAAGGTGTAAGTGTAAGTGGAAGGTATAAATGAAATGTATAAGTTGCACACCATGTGCCACTTACACAAAAGGTGTAAGTGCAAGGTAAAAAAGGTGTAAGTGTAATGTGTAAGTGAACACAAAAAGGTATAAGGTGTAAGTTGCACACTATAGCATTACCCTAAAAAGTATCCATAAAATTATTCATAAAAACATCAAGTGTACGAATATCCATAAAGTATCCATAAAATCTGTCATTGTTTGTATCCATCAGTCAAACATGTTATCACAATTTGTCTTGGTAATTTGTAGGTAATTTCCCCTCTTTAATAGAAATAAACATCCACACTTTTTAGAACCTATCAACCTCAATCATTGCCCCTTGATCTTCCAGTTGTCTCTATAATAACTACTTCTTTTACAAGCAAGTGTAAGTCTTGGTTTTCTGCTATTGCCTCTTGCATCTGATGTATTTATAACAATGATAAATTCAGTTTTCTTTCCAACATCAGAAGCCCATTTAATTAATGATTCACGACTACGAAAAATCTAAAGATAATAAGTACATTTATACGTCAAATAATTAATAAAATTCAATACAAATTAAAAATAAGAAAAAATCAGATTTATAAAAAAAAAACTTAACAAACCTCGTCTGTAATGAATTCATGACTAGAGTCCACTAATATTACAGTACTTGCGTTGTTGCAATGAGTATAAGTATAATCCTTCTAGACGAAAAAATAAAAAAAATAAAACTGAAAATGCATGGTAATGAGAAGTCGAACAAATTAAAAAAATTCGGTTTGGGGTTATCGGAAATGTATCTTTTATTCGGTAATTGGTTACCAGACTTATATTTTTTGTTCTGCAATGTGATGCCGAACTATTTATTTTGTTCGATTTCGAACCACCGAACAAAAGTCGAACACTAGTCCAGAAAAACAAAACAAAAACCTACCCAATAAAAAAAAAAGCTCACCATTTCACTTTTGTGATGGTTATTTACCACTGTTTCTTCATCTATTGCTTTCTTTAATGATCAAAATATTATGATTCTCACCTTTTGAAAAGAAATGTGTAAGAGAAAAGAAAAATTAAGAAAGGAAAAAGAGGAGTAAGGATTGAAGACCAAGGGATGTAAGGAGATACCAAAATATATTTAATTTTAGTGTTTTGTCCTTAAAGGTAATTTCACACATGGATAAAACTGAGGGAAAAAAAAAACTCATATGAAAGGTGTAAAGAGGTAAAGTAGTAGTGTAAGTAGAATTACCAAAAAATAAAAATTAAAGTTAATTTTTTTATAGTGACTTTTTAATTAGGGGCACTTTTTTACAAATTCCTTTTTACCAATACTCCTAATAATATTCACATTTACAGTGTGAATATTTTATGATGTGAATGTTCGCACCGTCAATGTGAATGTTCGCATGTCAATATGAATATTTACATGCCAATGTGAACATTCACACATCAATGTGAATATTCACATTGTAAAATATGAATGTTCATATCACTAAATTGCTAATCGTTCAAAACATATTTGTAAGGGTAGAAATATCCATAAAATACCTTAAATATGAGAATTAGGATTTGACAGATTAAATGTTCAAATAATAGGACTTATTGAAATACAAGAATATTTTATGGACTAATTGGGATACAAACACTTAAAAAATGATTTTCTAATAAACCTCCTTTTAATTAAGATTGTAGCTTCTTAAGATTGGTTTCGAGATAGACTATTTTAATAAGTTTTTAATTTTTTTAAATAAAATAAGAGATAAAAAATTAATATCTTCAAAATTATTTTAAACTATTTATTAAAAAAAAATTCAAAAAGTAGATGGGAAAAGAAATTTTTAACTTTTTTATATAATTTTTTTTATTTTTTATCTATTTTCAATAAATTTTTTAATTATTTTTTGAACTTTTCAAACTTATTGTCAGAATGATTTTTCTTGCACTCAACACTTTTGTGCGGGAATAATTAACTAAGTTTAGAAAGAGTAGTTGAAAAAAAAAAATTATGTGTTTTTTTGTTTAGATACCTGCACAAAAATAAAAAATAAAAAAAAATAATATCAATAAATCCTAATAGTTTGACTTAATTCTCATAAAATTCTATTGAAAATAAGTTTTAATAAAATTACCGATAAAAATAAAATTTTATAATAATTTTTTACATGTCACTAAAAATTGACAATTAATGATTTTTTTGTCATAATTTTTATAAACTATTGCTATAATTTACAATTAGTAATTTTTTTGTGACGAATTTTTTAAATTGTCGTTAAAAATTGAAAATTAGTGACTTTTTTTGTGACTATTTTTTAAAACTGTCGCTAAAATTTATAATTAATGATATTTTTTGTGACAATTTTCAAACTGTTACTGAAAATTAACAATTAATATTTTTTTTAATAGTGTTTGATAAAAAACGTCATTAATTATCATAGGACTTATTAGACAATAAATCCACTTATTAAGATATACACATAAGTCTCTCAAAAAAATTCACTTCCATCTGATTTGGTTACATTACAAAAAAATAATAATAATAAAAAAGAAAAATAAATTATTTTATGTTATTTTATCAAAATAACTTTTTATAGATGTTATTTCTATATTTTAATTTCTTCTACATGTAAGGGAGAGTTTTGATATTATGAAAAATAACAATTTATTGGTTTCTTTTCCTTTTTCTTTTCAATCTCTTCACTTTTGAAGAGATTTAATATGAAGATTATAAGATAAATGAGTTTATTTTCATTTCATTTCTTTCATTTTCATTGATCAAATCAAGAGAAATGCATTTATTTCTCTCTTTTTATTATTATTATTATTTTTTTATCTCTTCTTCAAAAAGACCAATAAATTATTTTTTTATATAAAAATATATACATAAATATCTATTAATTTTTCTTTTTTTTTTTTTTTTTTTGACCAATTTATATTTTATAAGCTTGTGTATAAACAACCAACATGAGCTTGATTTAAGGGTTGGTTTAGGCCTCGTTTGGGAACAGGTTAATTTAGTAACTTTTTAGCTATTTGGTTAAAAAGGTAAGTAAAAAAAACTTGTATGTTTGCGATGACTTTTTGGCTAATTACGAAAAGATGTGCAAAAAGTAGAGAGAAAAGAGAATCTTTGACTTTTTTGTATGGGTTGTTGGCTTTTTGGCTAATTTAGTAACTTTTTGACTTTTTGGCTAAAAAGGTAAGTTCCCAAACGGGGCCCCAGGATGTTTTAAAAAAGTGCACTTTTTGACTTATTGGCTTATATGGGTTGAGTTTGTGTTGAGTTTGATGTGATGTGTTAGAGATGTGATGTGATTTAAATAAGATGATATGACCTAAATAGGATAGTGACTTTTTGACTTTTTGTATTATTTAGTAAATGTCAAACTTGACCTTAATCTATGGGTTTTCCTTACAAACCCAATCTAGCCTAATTTTGAGAGATTGACTAGTATAACTCGCGGCCTAGAGGGCTTGCCGACCACAAAGTTGCGTAGACTAGTGATTTTGCTGACCATTAGATCGTGCATAAGCTCATCATGACCACTATTTTGCATATTTTATTCAACCAATCTTCAAGTCGACTCAAGGACTCTTAGAATTGACACGTGTTAAGGGAGAGATATGTAGTGAGGCCTATGATGGTCTCTCACCGATAATTGTCTATCACCTTCGGAAAGACGTATCTCATTGCTTTTATTTTAAAGAGTCGTGCATGAGGTCGGTGTCTTACGTGGCTGGAGTTGATAACTATTAATGTTGGGTTTTATGGTAACTTTCAAGGCTGAGCAACTTCCCTTGTAGTATAAATCGAGGCATTCCCTTAGCATTTCTTACACCAAAAATTCGCTTCCTTCTATTGATGTTCTTATCATTTGGCTCTTGAGAGAGAGAAAGGGTCCTGCCTAGAATTCAGTTCGTCGGAGTAGCTTTAGTCAGTGTAACTGTAACAGCACAACCGTTGTTGTATCTTAGAAAACAGACGCCGATAGACCTCATATACTATCCTATGATGCGGCGAATATGTTTGAAGGATACAATGTGAAACACAGGCCTTGGTTTGCCTTTCCAATTTATTTTTGTCCTTCAATTTCTAGCTCTATTTTCTTGCTTCTGTTTTATTTTATTTTTTAGCTACTGATATGTTTTTGCAAATTCTGTATTTCCATATTGTAATTTCGTTTCTAGTTCTGTAATCTTTTTTTTAGTTATGTATTCTTCCATAAGGGTCCTGTTATAGTGTGCAACCCCTTAAGGGTTGCACACCATGTGCAACTTTATTATTTGCCATTAGATTACACAAATACATCCTGACTATTGAATTCTTTAATTTTGAAAAATTGGACACCGGAGCAACCGGTTGACCACCATCTCCAAAAGTATTAACGTATTCTCTCTTCTTCTTCTTCTTCTTCTTCCACAGTGTGTTCTCTCTCTGCTTTCGTCTCTTCCTCTCCCTCTCCCTCTGCTGAAAAAGTCCCTCATTGGTCTGATCTCTTCCCCTACTCCTTTCGCTCTCTTCTCTCTCTACTACGCTCATTCGTCTCTCTTTGTCTGGCTTGACTGGCTGCAGGTTCTAAGTGGCTATTCGGTTTAAAATCCTAATCTAACCCAGTGAGCCTCCGTTTTTTTTTAAGAGCAAACATGGTATGCATCCCTCTGATTATTTCTAAAACCCTAAACCCTCTTCTAAAACTCTCTTCTTCCCCATTTTTTTGGATATTTTTGAAATCCTCCCTCTTCTAAAACTAAACTCTTTGATTTTTACCCTATTTTCTGTCTCTAGTGTTTTATCTAAATTTCTATTCCAGTCTCTCTTGGCTCACACTGATTCAAAATTTGTACTAAAGCAAGGCTTCGTAAGGATTTTGTTCTACTTTGCTATTTATATATCTTAGCTGACATTCGTAATGAAATAATCCATTTTTACATTAATTAATGTAGTATTTTGTAACCATATTGTTGCTTCCATGAGTTGTTCTTGAGTTGTTGCAAAATATTTCATGAGAAATTTTGGCATTAAAATTATAGGACTAATTATGTTATTTGAATTTTGATTGCATTTAAGATGTTTGTAAAAATTCCTAGTTCGTTAGCGACTTAAACAAAATTATTTTCGAACTATATTTTCATTGCATTTAGATGTTGAAAACTTGTGATTGACTTAACATGTTCTCCGAAGATTTATTCCAAAATATATTTAGTGATATTCACATGAAGCAACTAGAACTTGTTGGGACCTCCCAATTTGTAAGTGTTTTTGGTAATGTTTAGTACTTCTTGTTCTAGTTGAATTAAATAACCATATCAAGTAAATCATTTGTTTGATTGGTTTTTAAAAACATATATATATATATATATATATAAGCAAACGTAGTTCACTTACAATAGAAATACTTCTAAAAATGCTAATCAAATAGTGCTTGAACTTCACTTGTATCCTTGTTTAAGCATGAGCAGTTGACAAGATAATGGGGAAGAGACTCCAACCAACAAAAAAGTGTGAAAAGCTAAAAAGAATTGAAGTATATGATTTTAATTTTGGCTAAAATGCAATCAACATGAAGTTTATGTTTAATAAAATGAATTTCCTCCGCACACTTTTTTCAAAGTGTATTGATGCTAAGATAATCCATGAATTACCGTCTTCCTCTAAGCATGGAGGCTTTCCTAGCAACCATGAAAGATTAGTGTCGAACTTTAAGATTGAAGTAGTGGAAAGTGTGAGAAAGGGAAAATTTTGAATTTTTTTTTTCCCTTGTTGCTTAGCATGATAAATGATAATGTTGGAAAATGTAAGATTGCTAAATTTTGTATACAATCCATAGCAACATGGTAGGTTGCTTTTCCATTTCTTGCAAAATATACATAAATGTTTCTTGCAAAAAATAAAGAATATTTTTTTCACTAGTTTGTCACTTTTGATTTTCGGGTCTTGTTACCATGTGCACCTAATATCTTAACCATTGAATCTCCACAAACTAATCTGAGCCATTGAATAGTTTAATGGAACAAACTTGAAACCTTCTCAACCAGTTGCTATCTTGACTGAATAGATCCTCTCTCTCTCTCTCTCTCTCTCTTCCACTCTCTCATGTATTGATTGCATTTTTTTTTTAATTTGAAAAATGATTTACAAACATAATTGTTATACAAAATGTTTCAAAAGCAATGTCAAAACAATATGCTTGAGCAATCATATCGTTCAATTTTATGTATGAATTTTATATTTATATAGCATTACTCGTTTTATTTTCCAATAGTGCCCTTTTTAAAACCTTATCAACAAAAATAGCTCTGCAATTCGTAATGCTGATAGTGTTTTATTTATTTCTTAGTCTAAAACCAAAAATAACCCAAAAATACGAAGACAATTTTTTTTTTTTTTTTGAATGAAAATACAAATACAGTTGGGTTCATATAATATGGTCATTCCCCATTTGAAGTCTGCTTTCTATTCTAGGAATTGGAAGAGGTTATGGTCTCTTTTTTTAGCTCTAGTTAAAACTTAAAACCTATTTGTCAAAACATGGGGACTTTAACGTAATTGTGGATCTAGTGGCAATGATTGTGGAATATATATTTAAAAAATAATAAATTATCTGTTTATATTCAATCTATAGAAAATTTGTAGCTCAAAGTAATCTTGGATTAGATTTATATGCAGTTTTACAATATATGATGAAAGTAAATGTATTACTTCAAGAGCTAAATGATTATATTTGTGTGTGTTTGTGTATCTGGTTTAGATTATATTTGCTCAATGATTTTTAATTCATTTTGTCCTTTTCTCTTGTTTATTTATTTTCTTTGGCGTATCAAATGCTAGTTTACTTATGAATTGCAAACTATGTACATACACACATACGTATATGCGTATGTTCTAGACTATGTGTTTAATGATTTATTTATTTATTTTTTTAAGCAAGCAGCAAAAGCCTTTATATGTTGTTGGCATGCTAATGTGTGGCCCTGCAATCAAACTCAAGTTTTGGCTTCGTCGATACCTTTTGACAACCTTACTAATAGAAAAAGGACAAGATGCTCTAGGAATCTATCTTGCTAATAATAATAACCAAGGGCCTTTTATATGCCATGTCATTGTAAAGCTACAACTTAGAGTAGGCCTTACCTTCTATGAAATACAATTTGATGCACTTTGTACCCCTTTTCTTTGACCTAAGTTTCACCTTTTTTTTAGTTTCAATTGTGACAATCAAAAGTTTACATAGTTTTGGTCAAGTTTCAATGCCAATCCTCTATCAAATATCTCCCATCAACTTGACAGGGTGTAAGCATATGAGTGGATAACACTTTCACCCCCAAGTTTCACTTTAGTGTTTAATGAGTTGATTTATATTGTAAAGTAGCTCAAATTGTCAGAAGTCATGTTATTGGGTTTACTTGTCTATATTCTGTTCTGATCTCTTTTAAATTTTATTATTTTGGTCATAATTTCTTGAACTAGTAAATTGTTTGGTTGAGTTGTTATTTAATTGGAGCCTCGACTTGAAATTTTTGTTGAGCTGGTATGTTTGAATAGGAAACAAAACAGAACAAACTGAAAAGACTAAAATGCTTCGTTTAAGAAAATTACTCCTTTTAATGTTGTCTTGTAAACTTTTTTTAGAGCTTTATTTGGTATGGATCAGATAATTATTTGCTATGTTTGATGAGGCAGTTTGTAATGGTGGTTTCTAGGTTTTGTTCTATGCATCCATTGTTGAACTTTTTGAAGGCATACATAATGTTGTAATTATTGAAGTTATTGCTACTTGGTATTTTTTTTTTTTTTTTTGTTTCTTTGAGATTCATATGTTTGTGGAATTGCAGGGAATGGCTGATCGAGTCTGTCTTAGTCTCTTGCCTACTAGTGAGGGTAGTTGGGTTACTACTGCAAGGGCATTGAGGTATTTTTCTCTGATTATTTTATAGGTCGTACCTCTTGATGACTTTTTCATTCTTGGCGCCTTAATATTATACATTTCTACGACATGCTACTTTTTTGGGTTTAAACTTCTTTCACAAAGTGTTCAAATGACCACTGAAATTTGAATTTCATTCAATGTATGTGTTTTATCGTCCCAAAATTACTCTGTTATTAGCCTAACAAATTTGCCTTTGCAGTGGGACCTTTTATTGTTTGTTTGGGCATTCTCTTTTTTCTCTCAAGGATCATCACCAATCTCATCTAGGTAAATCACAGGCTTTGAATTTGATGCATCTATCTGTGTTTGGTATAAATTGACATTGGATGAGTTTGGTGGTAGGTAGTAGGTGGTACTCCTGAAGCTTTCAAGGATTTATGTTGTATTTATATAATCTACTTTGCATATTTTTGTCAAGAAGGATTCATGTTCTAAATATGTTAAGGTAGGATATATAAAAGTCTCTCTCTCCCTCACTTTCTTGCTCTGGGATACATGTCTCTCTTTTTACTAGATTCTCTAAATGGGCATTTGTTCATAGTCACAAGGAATTGTCTAAACTATCTCTTTTTTATGGTAAGTGTTTTTTACCCTTAAGAATAGTACAGTACATGTGGTTTTGTGTTTTTATCAACTTGTAATGTTTGTCAATGTTGTTAAATTGATAGAATATTTTGATGTACTTCAAGAATGACATCATATGTTTTGTTCTTAAACCTGCATTGATTTTTCTACTTTCACCATATGCTTAAAAGTATTGAGGGTTCATTTGGGAATTGGCGATTTTAGTTGGGTTTTTGACTTTTTACAAAAAGACTTGCAAAAAAGTGGATAGAAGAGTTGACTTTTTGGTAGTGGCTTGTTGACTATTTTCTCTCTTTCCAAACATCCCGACTTGTGAATGTATTTTGCTTCTTGAATGTGGGAAGCTTGCATATATTTTTGAAGATTATAATAGTTAAAAGGGTGTTGTTTAAGTGTGCAACCCCTTTAAGGTTGCACACCATATATCAAATTGAAGATCAATTTCTGTGTAATTAGTTTTAACTACTTTAGTGTTATGTTTTTCAATTGATCGCTTATGAATATGATTGTTAAAACCCTTATGATTGAAACAATTAAGAATTTGTGTTAGTTTGAGAATTTCGGTTGTTCATTACATGCTATTATTTTTGTGACTAGATCAAGTAGTTAGAGTCGTTCTAGCAGTGACTCTGGTTCTTCTTCAATAGGTGAATGGTATTTGTTTTGTTATCATCTCTATATTCAACTGTAATTCAACTTCCATCAAAGGGTTACTGGTTGATTGTGAAATACATTTATTAATTGAATCTGATACTCCACTCGTAGATTCCAATAGTGATAGTTCCTCTACTAGGCATTGAGTGGATTTAATTAAGGACTTGATATCATGCTTATTCCCCTTGGCATTCAGTTTAAGTTAGTGCATTCCTTAATTTTCTAAACCCATTACAGTCACCATTTACATTATTATATATATAAAATATAATAAACTGAACTGAACAAACACGAGATGTTAAAATGTTAGGAATTATGTGTCCTTTTTGTTCTTTGAGTGATTATGTTGAATTTTTTGTGTTAGTTATTCGTGAAATTCAACCTATGATGCTATGATGTTGAACTTGAGTGATTGCTTCCTCATGAATTTTTTGATACAATATTAGATGATGATTCTCATATGGTTGGGTTTTAGATGATATATATATATATATTTCCGCATTTCCTTAATTCACCTTATTACTTTAGCACATTTATTGCTTGATGAAAGCCCATCTCTTGTATGTAAGCTAATTGACATATCTCTAATTTTCGCAAATTAGGAGAAAAAAAAAAAAAAAAACTGTGTTTGCCATGAATGGATAATGATGCTCGATCGAAGCATGAACTGTTAGATTTTTATAAGTACTCCCAAAACTCAATAGATTTATAGAATACTCAAAATGAACTTGAATTGAATGGGCATGTTTGGTTTGACTCTTGAAACATGCTTTTGGAGAAAAAAATTCCAAAAACATGTTTGGTTGAAGTTTTTTTTAAAAAGATTCCAAAATCACTTTTCTCTCTATGACACATCAATCATCACTTTCTTTTTTTCAAAGTTTCTAAACTCTCTAGAAAATTATTTTTGAAATAGCATCTCAAAACACAAACCAAACAAGGCCGATGTATGCCATAGCTCTTGATGGAAGTTACTCCTTGAGTTTAATGTAGTTCAGGCTGTTGTTTATTTTCAATAACAATTGTGTTGTTTTGTTATTCTCCATGTGATATAGTTATGAGCATTATCAATTCCTCTTTTCTACATGAACATTTTGATGAATTTTAGCATTTTAGCATTGTTCATATTTTAACTACCTTTGATGTTTGCCCTAAGTTTATATTGCAAGACTTCCTATTCTTGACCAAAACAATGTAGACATATTTTCACAGCAGTGCTCATTTTGTGATTTTTCAGATTTGGGAGATCAAGTACCAGTGTTGAAGAACTCAAACTTATTTGATTGGTATTTCTTCAACCATGAAGTGTAGTACTCATCTTGACTCTGCCATTTTTCAGCTCACGCCCACTCAAACCAGGTAATTTCTCTCAACTTAATCAATAAACTTTTTCCATTTTCCCCCCAAATGTTCTTCACTGCTTCATGACTAAGTCAGTTTTTTGTTTGCCAAGAGATCCGATTCATGGTAGGTTGATTTTTGGAATTCAAATCCATGCAATACAATTTTGTTCCAAATGTATTGATTTAGTACAATTGGAGTCAATGCTTGTTCAACCATTGACTTAAAGTTCTGTAGAAACTTGGATTATATGCAATTTAGTTTGATTTCACACTTCACCTACCTATTCACATTGTGTGAAATGTGGTTTTGTATAATCTATTTTGGTAAATTCCATTGATTTTTGGAGAATTGTATTGTGGTAACTAATACAATGGTTGCACATGAGGCTGCAGCTGTGGCTACTATTAATTCATTTTTTTCTTTGGTTGACCTCTATGTCTATCTTGATTTATTAGTGCAGAAATTTGTCCTAATTTCCAAAGGATTTACACTCTAACCTGTATCCTAATTAATATGCTATATACTTATTAGAGTTCTATAACCCCTCCTGTGTAATTGTAATTATTTCACATTTTCTCATTAGTTTGTAACATGGTGCCCTTTCTTATATACTATTTTTCCACCACCTCATTAACTCTTTTGCAAATAAGAACTTGATAAAGTATTTTCGTAATGGTCAAAAAGAACCCAAAGTATTTGTTATAATTGCAAAAATATCCTATCTTTAACAATTTTTAACTCTATTTTCAAGTTCTCTTGAAGCATGTCTCCATAATTGGGCCATTTTGAAAAGAAAAAAAAGAGGAAAAGAAAGTAAGGAAAAGTAAGTTCCCTTTTATTCTACTTGCCATGTTGCTTAAGATTTTATAGATTATTTGAAATGATTTCTTCTTTCCCTATGTCATTGTAGTTCTATGTATAATTTTGAGCCATTTTCAATTCTTTTTTTTTTTGGGATTAGCAACCAAAATTGATTATATTTATATAATAAGTCCTAAGATTTATATGGAACAATGAAATCTTTAATTAAATATACATTTTTAGGCACCCTTCTCAGAGTTTCTAGGTTGTGAGGTCTTCCTTTTGTTGCCCCTGTATCCATTACAAATAAGCTACCGTACTCTATTAGGATCCTTCTTGAATCAGCAATTCGTTAAATTTATTAAATTGGTTGTTGAAGCTGGTTTAGATGCTCATCGAAGTATTTATCCTCATGTTTGTGCTAAATGGAACTATTGGTAAAGCTTATAAAATTTTGTTCCAATCTATTGTATAGTATACAAACCAACAATTTATCAATGAACTTTGCCTTATAGACTTTGTTTTTGAACAGTGGGTTTCCTCTTTGGTTGCATTTCATACCTGTAATTCAGTTTCGAGCTGATAATGAGCCATTCAAGGTATTCCCTCACTTTGTCCTGCTATTAAATTTTATATTGATGGCCTAAATATGCTCATTGTACTTTTGTTTTAGGCAGAAATGAAGCAATTTACAGCCAAGATTGTGGACATTATGAAGCAAGAAAACTCTATGCATCCTAAGGCGGACCCATTATCTTATCCGAGGTTAGTTCCTTAGTTTTTATGTAGATTTGCCATATATATGCAAGCATTGTATAATTGTGGGTGCAGCATTCTATTTCACATTTTTACTTTGACAAAAAGTAGGTCACTTCAACTTTCTCTTTGAGTCTCAAATGATTTATTGATGTTGTTTTCCTTTTCACGAATTATCAAGTACTGTCACTGATGCAGTTTTAGGTTTCTCGGAATAATATCTAGTGGATGCAATTTATCTTTACTAGGAGCGCTATTTTTTTATTTTTTTAAAATTATTTTTGCACTGCAATGTTTGCTGGTCCTTCACATTTTATTGCTACTAGTCACATTTAACATTTGATCTTAGATTTTTAAGCTTTTTATCACGGTTAAAAACTATGATGGAAAAATTGCACAATCACACCTTCATCCATCACAGTTTGTGTTAGAAAAAACTTAGATTGGCCATTGGTCCTTTCTCCATTGGCCTAATTGTATTGTCAAAATGCATGAAATGACTGGGCTTTGAAAGAAAAGTGTGGTCCATTGGGATTGGTAGAATGTGTCAATCATGATTTGTTGCAACCATATCCTGTTCTTCATGAGAAGCTTGGTAAGAAATTCTAAAATTCTTGTAAGGATTCAAACATTTGCTATATGTGAGTTGGCTTCTTAATCTTGGAATATCTATATTTTCTTCTAGTGTTGAAAATTTTGGTTTGTTGGGCAGGTGATTATGTTACCCATATAAAATTCACTGCTCTACTAATGCCAAGTGGGTTAGATTGCATTATGTCCCATCCTCTACAGAAGCTCCAACCTACTAAAACAATAGATGACACTGAAATTAAAGCCTAGTTAGCTTTGGACATAAAAAAAAAAAAGAAGAAAGGTGGAGGGAAGAAGAAGAAAGATATGCTAGCATTATATCCCAAAATGACTGATCATAAACTTTGGAATAACTCATTTAAGCATGCAAATCGAATTGTACTACTATGCACTTACAAGCCCATCCTAATCGTTCGTGTTTGCAGGTAAAAAGGGTGACAAGGTTGAGGCATCTGTAGAAGCCAAGCCTATGGATGCTACAACAAATGCTGTTGGCTCTCAAAAATGAGAAAATTTAAATTTTTATTTGAATTTTCATTTTTCTTGATTTAATTTTCATTGCAACTTTGTATTTGTTTGGTTACTGACTACATTTCGGTAGTCGTTAGATGTTGAATCCTAATTTGGTTTTCCTCAACTGTGTCTGTTGCATGGACATTGGGGCAAACACTTTTTGTATCCTTTTTTTTATTTTTATTTTTATGATGAATAGGTAAAGTTTTATTGACAATTGAATTTTTATCTTCTTAATTGAGTATTTCATATATTTAAATGAAAATAGAATTATGGCAGAGATATAATTGTTTTTTTCACAAAATAATATTTTTAAGAAATGTTATTAAAAAGAATTCATTTTATTCACAATAAATGCAGAGGAAATGTGACAAATGTAATTTGCAACAACTATGTCAACATTAAAAAGATAATTAGATTTTATACACAATATTAGCTTTCAATTATGAGTTGGAATGACAAATAGACAAATAGCCATGTAATTGATTACGTAATCACTTATAAAACACTTAGTTGGACTTAGTTTTACAAATGGTATGTGCAAAATTGATTGGCTTGTAAATTTGGATTGTGGCTTGTATGCATAATCCGATTCAATTGCCAATGCCAATTTCAACCAAGACTTGTGGCTTGTATGCATATCCAATTGCACAATCAATTGGCATAAAAAAAACATTATATAGTGTTGTCATTCTTGCCTTGGCCTAATGTAATCTTAACCAATTTTCAAAGAGATTAACCAATATCAAAACAAAGCCTCACACTTAATTGGTGAGGACATTAGCTATAGGATAACACAATACATTAACAAATACAAACAAAATTATCAAAACCCACGTAGCTGTTTAGAATAACGACCAAAAAAGAAAAAAAAAAAAGAAAAAAAGAAGGGTCAAAACTCATTTTGAACGAATCATAAACATTGTCAATACGATACAATTGGTTATAGGGAAACTATTGCCATGAATCATAACCCATTCCAAAAGCTCATCATTGAGGTGTCTTGAAGTTAATTTGCAAAGACATGGTACTCATGCAAAATTACATTTGCAAATCTAAGAAATCACATGCAGTTTGTGCTTATTTAATGCCCAATTTGATGTCGGCAAGCTTTTTCTAATGCTCCTTCAACAACCTCTCCTATTCATAATCTTTGATTTTCTTGCACACCTTTCTTTTCATCCTATTTTCACAAAGCCCACAATGATTAAAAATCTAAACTGTTGCTTGATATGTTTTGATCACTCTAGCAAATATAAATTCCTCAACACAAATCAACCAGTCGCATTCAAGTATTCTAAGTTTTTTTCACGGTAAATGTTCTGAGTTTTTCTAATTATTGGAACTTGGGGCCATTGTGGAAGACTCGACAATGCAATGAATTGTTTGTTTTTTACCGTTGGAACTATAATCTTCATTCATTTTCTTAAAAAATAAGTAATTCATTATAGACTTCCAGTAACTTTTACTTACTCCATTCACTACACACATAACAATGACATATATATAACTACCACTTTCCCTTTCATCTTGTTTTCCTTTGAAAATCTAATTCAAAGACGTTCATTTAATAAGAAAAAAAAATAACAAAACAAAGGTTTGGTCACTTGTGACGACCGAGTCTTCGTTTTTCCTCCCTTTCTTGCCTTTTCTTTCCTTTTTCGCTCCACCTTTCCTTTGTTCTCGTTGAGCTTGAAACGTTCAGAGTTTAATTCTCAAAATAAAGTCCTTTCCTTGATTGTGTTTTGGTATTCAAGCTCACTTGTTTCGGAGAGCGCAAGGGCAAGTCCGAAGCGTTCGAGAGCCAAATCGGGAAGTTCTGGGCTGCTAGGCCAGGGTCACACGTGCGGGGGCCCAGGCCCGCACGTGCGGGGTTGGGCTGCACGTGCGAGAAGAGGGGAGGCAGTGCGTGTTGCACTCTACTTAAATTGCAAGTGCGGAGGGGAGGTGCGAGACCAGCCGCACGTGCAGGGCGGGATCGGTCCGAAAACTCTGTTTTTTATACATTTTGGGGCTGTTTGTATCTCATTCTAATGTCTCTCCCTCTCTCTCTAAAATCATTTTCTCATCTCCTTCTCTTTAAAAACCCTCATTCAACACATCAAACACTTGATTTCTTGGGATTTCTTGAGCCTTGGATCAACACCATCCTCTAACCTTGAAGATCTAAAAGCTAGGGTTTCTCTTGGTGTAGTGGAAGTTACAGAAAATAATCAATCAAAGTTAGGGTTTCATCTCATCTTCCATCAACAAGTTTGAGGTAGGGTTTTCCTTTGAGTTATATATATATTTATGTAAGTTTGGGTTGATTTTGTGAACTTCTTTTACAATTTCGAAAATGGGTTGGTATTTCAAAGAAATGATGATTTTTGTAGAGTGAACTCTATTTTGTTTTCCTTTAAGGATGTCATCTTGAAATGTTGGGTAACATGGTTGAGAAATGGGAGTGAGGTGAGGTTTTACAAAAGAAATGAAGAATGTTAGGGTTTTGTGAAAACTTAGAGATTTGGGGGTTTTCTTAAATAAAAGAGATAAGGGTTCATGTACTATATATGTATATGTGTTCATATACATGATTGTGGATGTATTGTGTAAACCATGGTAGATGTAGAAATGAGGAGTAAGTGATGATATACAAATGAACATATTCTTTTTACATTGATGAAGAAAGTCTTAACATATGAAAGACATCGAATATGGAGGTGAAACCTCCACCTTGTTATATTTTGAAGTGATTCAAAAACTACAAATGCATGAAGTGTATTTTATCGTTACACCTAGACATTTGATGTTAGATGTTTGTCTATTGATGGAATAGCATGGGAAGAGAAAAATGTAAACTATGGTAAGTTGATTGTAGTTATGAATAATGTGGAGAGGAAAATGTAGTATGGGTAAATGTTGCATTGGCATGACTTAGTTTTGTATGGAAGACTGAACTATCATTGAGAATGAATTATTGTGAATGAAACCATGGAAATGTTAAAGGGGTAAATATGTTGGTAAGTCCAGATAAGGGGTGTAGTTGAACTTGATAAGTTGGCCTGAGTGTCCATAGTGAAAGACCAGAAAGCCGCGCGGATAATTGTCGAGCCTTCCGGTTAATACCTGTAAAAATGACAGTTTGGTAGTACTTGTACAGTCGACTTGCAGACACCAGCCTAGGGATTACCAGAGTCGTATTTACCGCCCCTCTTAAGTAAATTGGAAATTTGGAATCAATGAGATTGAAAATGTTGTTGAGAGCATGATGATTTTCCCTAATGAGCATGGCATATGATTCTTTTGAAAAAAAATGACATAGCATGGCACCGTATAGCATTAAATGTTGGACATCTTATATAAATGTATGTAATTTGTTAAGGTTTCTCTACTGGGCTTTATGCTCACCCCTATGGGTTTTGGTGCAGGTAAAGATGTGGTGATCCCGCCGAATTGAGGGCGTGGAAATATTTTGAGAAGAGTAGTGTACTCTTTATTTTGTTGTGAATCTGTGTAAAGCCAAGGGCTATGTTTGGTATGGGTCCGAGAGGCCATTTTTTTGTAACCGGGCTATTGCCTTGGAACTTGTAAGCCCTTGAGGGCCTTATTTCTTGTTGATTTAATGATTTTACATGCTATAGATTCATGTATTAACTTATTAGTGAATGTATAATCGCATGTGAGATTGCTTGTAAAACTTTTGGAAATTATGTAAGGGAACAAGGTTACTGTCTTATTTGGGAGGATTGTTGATATCGTGTAGTGGATGTTAAATTGATATGGGTAGTTCATGTACAATTATTTCGGGGCGTTACATCACTCATCACTATTACTTCTTTCTTTTTCTTTTTTTTTCCGATAGGTACTATTACTCCTTTTTTAACTAAATAAAAGAAATGTCAGGAAAAAAAATTCAAATGAGAAAAAATAAAACAAAGAAAAAATAAAGAGTCAATAAATGGAAAATAAATAAATAAAACACATGGTCAATAAATGCTTTTCCAAATTGCACTCATGGGTCAAAACTCCATTTGACATCGCTCGTGAGTCAGGATTTCACGCCTGAACTTAATAAAAGTAATTTTTATTTGTTCATTAGATGATGGAACAAAGGTTGATATACTAATATTGAATTCTACATAAATTGAACCCAAGCAAACAATTAAACAAAAGCTAAATTTGTTCAATAAGGATTGCTTTTTCCTTTTTCTTTTCCCAAAGGGAATGGGATTATTCAAAAACTATCACATCAACTAAGATGTAACTTTCACATAAAAAGAAATTGCCAATAGTTAAAATTCTTGAATTCTTTGATCACATGTTAACATGCATTTGGGAAAAATTAAAACTAGTACCTATGTTATTTCTTAGCATTACATGTTAAATTAAATTGATGAGGTCTAATAATGCTCTATAACAACAAAAATCAATAACATAGATGATGCTTGACTTCATGAAAAAAACACTCAATATGGTTGTCTACCTAATGAGTAACCAGCACAATTGTGTTTTCTTATGAAACATACAATTGCAAAGAGATGTTTATCTACAAAAAAATAATAAAAAAAAAATAATAATAATAATAATTCAAACCTTATAGTCCATAAAGATAACCTAAAGCATCATTAACTTCAGAGTAGACCACAACAAAGTTTTAATACTCAAAACCTATAAGAAAAAGGCAAATATCAAGAAGAAGATTCACATGATAGGTATAGAAAAACACACCACCAACGTTGGCCAACTATTCATTTCTCTCTTTAAGCAAGATTTTTTTTTTTTTTTTTAAAATGTATGTAATTTCTCAAGGGGCAAATGAAGTCACACAAAGACACGCAGAAAACCAATGAAGCCCATATAGTTTAAATCTCTACAACTAAATATCCACAATTCTTCAAAGCCAAATATAAGAATCCCCGATACAAATAAAGACATTATCAACCTCAAATAATACTTCACAAAAGCCTACATATACATCGATAAGCCTTTTGATTTGAAGTCAAAAGTGGTCCATCTTATCTTAAAATAAATATGACACATGAGGCTAGGTGCTGTAAAAACTTTAAATCGTGGTTTGAAATTCACTGAGACTTATGAGCTTTGAAAGTGGACTATTGAGAAGCCAATGTGCAGGAAATTTTGGTACAAAGGTCTTTTATGTTTTCAAACAGGTCAAAGTGCCTCAAAGGCTCTTGAAAGGTCCATCTAATAGTTAAATAAGTCGGTTGAAATAACAAAATTTGAATTGCTAATATGGTTAAAAACTGACATCAAATAATGTTACAGGCCCTGCAAGAAAATAAATTGGATGGGTATAGCCCCAACAATAATTGTGTAACCTAACTGAGTAAGACATGCTTTGAGGCTAGAAACAAGTCCTATTCTATCCTGCCTATGCCTCAAGTAAATAAATAAGCTAATAGCAAGCATGCGTTGTAGCAACTTTTGATCGAAAGCTAGTTGTTTCTAGATTTAAAGCCAAAGAAGAAGTTTTGACTAGTCAATCTATTAATTTTTTTAAATAAGGGAAAGAAAGAAATTTAAACATAAATAATTAATAAGACAATGACACACCTCCCTCTCCAAAATAAAAGAAGATTTCACCTAATCCAAATCAATGCTACAAAGTAGTCTCTACTACCACCAACAAAATAAAACACCAGAAAAAATTATCAAAAAAGCAGCATAAGTCTAGAATTCAATTAGCAAGGAACCAAAATAATATCAGAAAATAGAAAATTAAATCACAATTGGCAAAGACCCAAACTCAGCTCATTCATATAGTGATACTCAACTTTTGTGATTCTATCACAATCAAGTGCCCAAAAAGCCGAAAATAAACATTGAAGCAAAGAAATATAGGACTAACATCACTCAACCCTCAGCAAAAATAATGTCATATTAAAACTATACGAAATAATTTTAAAAAGTAGTAAGAACTCTAATTGAAAAAGGAAAAAATGCTTCAATAGTATAGCTAAAGGGATGATTTTGTAGGGAACATTTTCCATAGTTTCCCAACATGTTTGAAAAGTTTCTTACAAGCCTCTACATAGTATTTCTAGAATTTGTAGACCATTCACGAAAAAAAAAACCCAATAATTTCTACTAAAGTTTCTTAAAATTTTGTTTGAACATCCTATTGAAAACTAGTCCCTAGGAGCTGCATTTCCATTGTAAAACCAAGTTTTGTAGCAAATATATATAAAGCACGAAGCAAAAGTTTCACACTGGTCCACTCAAACCTTGAAAGAGAATAACAAAACCATCAAGTAAAAAGTCATCAAATCAAAAAAATAAAAATAAAATGTACATTAAGTGAGACAAATAAACCAAGAAGAATTCAATTTTATTGAATCCACCGTGTCAAGCCATACCTTAGTTGCACGAAGCGGGAGCGGGAGCGGGGGCGGGAGCGGGGGCGGGAGCGGGGAAGCGTGAGCTGTTAGAAGGTTCTTAGGTTGGGAGCGCCTCCGGAAGCGATAATATATATATATATATATTTTTTAATAGTCATTTCTAAAATATATTTATTATATAAAGGTGAGTTAAATAATTATTTTTAAATATATTTATTATTTTTATCTTAAATATTATTTTTATAGATAATATTTTTAATTTATTTATATATATTTTTTAATTTTTAATTGATATATATTATAAATAAAAAATAGTAAAATAATAAAATATGTTAAAAAATAGTAAAATAATGATTTATTTTATAAATCTTATTAAATTTTTTTTATTATATTTGATTTAATTAGATTATTATATTATTATATAACAATTATATTATTTATATAACAAATATAATATTATTTATTATATTATTATATTATTATTATTATATAACAAATTATATTCGTTATTATATTTGTTATATGTTGGAAACGGGGGAAGACGCAGATCCACAACACAGAGAGACAGAGAGAGAGAGAGAGAGAAGAAGAAGCAGAAGGTGAGCTGCGATGGCCATGGCGATGACGATCGAAGGTGATCGCGAGCAGATCGCGAGGGGGAAGACGCCACAGATCGACAAGAAAGAGAGAGAGAGAAGAAGAAGAAGGAGCAGGATGTGAGGACGATCGCGATGGCCATGGCGATGACGATGGAAGGCAATCGTGAGCAGATCGCGAGCAGATCTGGAGGGGGAAGACGACACAGATCGACGAAGGTTTGTCTTCTCACTCTCTTCTTCCTTCACACTCTCCTCTGTCTCTCTGTTCTCGCCGTATCTGACACCTAGGGTTTTTGTTCTTCTTCACCAACGATCCTATCTTGGCTAGGATCGCGTTTCTCTCTCTACGGGAACGCGATTCCTACACGTTTCTGTCTAAGAAACGCGGAATCGCGTTTCTTAGACAGATTCGTCACCTGTTAGGACGATTCCTGCAACTAAGAGCCATACATACATTTTAAGTCAATGGAAGAATTCAATTTTATTGTAAACCATGAAGAGCATGAAGTGAAGAATTTCTCAAAAAACATGAATAGAAATGGAATTAATTGATAAATATTTTTCAACAAATAATCTAGTTCTGAAGGGATATATTTGGTCGTCACAAACAAAAGAAAACCAGCCTAACACCATTACAGACTTAGCAATGACATTGATTGTCGGTACATTAGTCACTTGCAATTTTATAAGGGCAAAGCTAACTTGATATAAAATCAAGGACAAAATGATCTCCAAAAAAGGAGTAATACCAAAAGCTTTCATTTAAATCATCATAGTTCCCACAATGAATGCTTTGATATCCTTTTCTACTCCTAGCAACTTCTTTTTAGAACAAATTCAAATACTATTTAACACGAGTTTACAAAATTATAAAATCTAATGTAACGACCCTGATTTTTCGCAAGTCTTTATTTATTTATTATTACTTGATTTTATTTTTAGCTTTATTAATTGTGTAGTTATATAAGAATTTAATGTGGTATTTAATTAATTTAATGTGTTAGTTAATTATATATAAGTAATCTGAATATTTATATTTATAAAAGAAAAAGAAATTACTTATATAAATTTTATATAAGATATTTATATATATATATGTGTGTGTATTTAGGTTGTAGTTGTAAATTATAATATAATATTATGTCAATTAGGTTATAACTATAGTGCCTCAAAGAAAGGAAACGAAAAAAAAATGCTCTGCTGCGTGAGAGAGAGAGAGAGAGAGAAATCAAAACCGAGAGTGCTGTGTTGTGCTGCGTGTGGTGTGAAAAGAGAGACAAGAAAGAAAGGAAAAGAAAGGGGTTAGGGTTTTATTTTGGGGGTTTAATTAATTCTTCAAATAATTTGTGGATCTTCGAAAAATAATTGTGAGTACAAAACCCACTTTTCTTGATTTATGTTTAATTCGTTGTTTTTATTTATTTATTTATATTTATTTGATGTTAGTTTGATTTTGTATTTATATAAAGATGATAGATTGATTTTAATTATTTTGATTAGTTGTGTATGTAAGGTTTAGGGTTTTTAGATGATTGATTGATTTTAATTATTTTGTTTAGTTGTGTATGTAAGGTTTAGGGTTTTTAGTTGATTGATTGATTGATTTTAAATATTTTGATTAGTTGTGTATGTCAGGTTTAGGGTTTATATGGATTTATTTTATGGTTGTAATCACATTCATGGTTATATGAAATTAAAATTAATTAGGAACTCATAGATAAATTCCTTATACTCCACCATGACTCTATGAATTGTTGTTTTATTTGAGTGTTGGTGAGAAAGAGTGTATAAAAAAAAGTGAGGATTATGAGATTTATTTGAATGCCTTAAGCTTGGCAGTGTTATGTTTGTTCTCATGAGTGAGATGTTTTGTATATGTATATTGTTGCCTCGTTCTCATGAGTAGACGAGTACTTTGATTTACGCGCGTACGTATATGCTAACCATCCAGGGAGTGTGGGTCAAACTCGGGACTTCCCCGTGCAAGTTTGGCTTCGAAGCGGTGTTAGGTATACGGGAGGCACATGGGATATATGTGTAGGCCGGAAGTCGAGGCCGAAGTGGTGGAGTTAAGGTACAAAGAATTTAATTATGAGTTTATTGTTATAGTGTGTATTGTATTGATTTATACAGGTTGAAAACTAGTAAACGACCTCGATAAATTATGAATTTTGAGCAGAGGCATGTATACGTGATTCTTGACAACTTTTATGTTTTAACTTTTTATTAAAAAGATCGATTAGAACTTATAATCGAATGATCTAGGTTATTGTAGTTTTGATTAATTTTAGCAATGTAGATTTTAGAGGCTGTTTTAACTTATGAAACGAGCTCATTTTTATTAGTTTCGTGCAAACTGAAGTAAAACATTATTCTAAACACTTTTCGTGTTTTGAACTTTTTCGAAAAAATTCATCTTATAACAGTTTCTTTTCGTTTTCAGCTCCAGATTTTTCGATCAAAATTCGGTTAGAATATTCTATTAAGTTTTTCTCTCAACCTGTTCAGTTTCTACTAAATTTGTCTGCCATATCTTTTAGGAAATTTGATTCTGTACAACTTTTGTTCTTTAAGTTTTGGTCAATTTGAATTATTTAAGCATGAAAATGTGTATTTTTATACTTCTTCAGCAAGTTACTTATGATTAAATTATATTAACTTTATTTTTTGCAGGATGGTGGGTCTTACTAACTTTTTTTATGTAGGGTTGACCCACCATATTTTTATTTCTATTTTGTTTATTTTATACTCAATTTATATTTCGTTGTGTATGGGTAAAAAACTAAATGCCACCGTATCTCGGGAAACTACCCATTCGTCTCGTTGCGGTTGAAACTCCTTTTTTTATCCCTTAACAAGAATTAAATGTATTTTTTTTTGTGTCTTGGTGGACACGTGGGTGTTAAATCTTGCACTCATACCAGTATAACTGTATACTGACCCGTTTTGTCTCTTGGTAACTCGGGTGCGTTCTGTTTGACCACAGCCGAGCTTCCTTTGTAGGATTAGTTGAGGCTATGGTGGTGACAAGAAATAACTATGATCATAGGACATGTCGTTTGGACTTCTTTTGTTTTCTTGAGCTTAGGGTTGATATTAGTTTATGTATTTTTTTTTTTTTTTTTTATGACCTTAGTATTTTTGACGATTTGGCATTGTGGGTTGTTTTTCAACATTACATTAAGTTGTTTTAACTAGTTGTTGCTACTTTAATGTTGGAGGTATTGAATAGTTATGAATCTATGATGAATGGTTTGGTTGGCGTTTAGTTTTTTGTTTCACACCTAGGATTTGGATAATGGAATATTGATTGGGGTTTAGTCCTAATTTAATATTTAATTGTCTAAATTTTGGGGCGTGATATCTAATCTTCAAAGAGAACCAAAAATTACTAGAACAAATCACCTAATAAACATCTCATATAGACACGTGATATTACAAAAACCAATACAAGACAAAATATGAAACTAACACTATAAAATCCCACAAATAATATAAGATAAAATCAACATAACAAAAACATAATTGTAATATTATTCAATTACACAAGCATACAACAATCAAACTTTTGTGATAGGACTATAGAAATAACTAACCTTTAGGCCATTGCCATTAGGGAGAATGACATGATCCACTACATTAAATAACTTAGGGCTACAAACAATAACAAAAACGTAAAAATTAGAACTTCAAAAATAAACAATCATATAAATAGATCTACAAATATCAATAGAGAGAACTAGAGATTAGGGTATAGGTTTGAATTTATAGAGTTGGAAACAATAGCACCATAATACCAATTTTTTTACTGCAAAAAACAAGATCTGATGGTAACTATTGCAGAAAACATAAACATAGCTAGGGTTTAGAAATCTGGAAAAGGAAAGGGAGTTAGAGATCGAGACAGGGGTTGGTGTAGAAATTGGCGGAAGCAACTATGGATTCTGGGGAAATTTCCAAACAAAGCGATATAGTGGTAGTGTGTGGGTGAAGATAGAACGACATGAAGAAATCTCCAGAGTTAGAGAGAGAGAGAGAGAGAGAGAGAGAGATACCGAAGAAAATGGTGATTGGTGAGGGTGAAAGATACCGTCAGAGAGCATGAGGAAGGAACCAAAATGGAGAGAGATGAAGAGTGTGAGTTGAGATGGCGAGCAAAACCGAAATGAAGAGAAAGAGGGAGAGTGAGTGACTAAATTTCTAATATCAAAACAAATTTTACAATCAGAATTGAACTACAAAATATAATTCACTGCCATAAAATATATTTTACAAACAAATTTACAATCTATGATCAAAATAGAATTCCCTGCCACCAAAAAAAAAATTCCTTCAATGCCTTACTGATCTAGGATAATTGTTACAGACATCTATACAATTCACTGCCACCATTGCCTTGTTGAACTCAATAAAAGGCAAAAGAAAACAACAAGCACACTTTACAAATTTGTTTATTTGTTTAATAAACTCATGAAACATGTTGCCACATTACACCTTTGCTCACAACCCTTGCAATTTACACATTCAATTTAAAAATGGGGTAAGTTAAATATGCACCATTAATACTTCCATCTTAATGCATTTGCAATATTCAAAAATCAAACCCAACAAAGTATAAGAAATTATAAAAACATAAATCAAACAATTTCATAGAAAAAGACCTATCTCATCTCATAGTAACCTATTTCACATAAATCAAACAATTTCAACCCATTTCATTTTCAAATAAATGAAATCAAAATCATAAAGAAACACAAATAATTATGCCCAACTTCTCTGCACTCCTCTTTTACTTGTCCAAAAAGAAACCCAAGAAATTTTTTTAATCAACACTACATAAACAAACCTTCTACAAAGAGGTTACAAAGTTAATGATTGAAACGCATAAAAGTAAAAGTAAAGGAATACCAAAATCAAAGTTATTCATAACTTCTCTACAACTAACCTTAGTTATCTACAAAGAATTTTTTTTAAAAAAATAATCAAGACTTCATATAATCCAAAAAGTAGTATATACAACTACTTACAACAATTGCAAAAGCAAAAATCATCAAACACTAATAAAAATTTCAATTTCAGACACGATTTCAGGTTTTAAAGTTCAATTTTCAGGTTCTAAACAATGAATACAATTTTTAGGTCTTAAAGTGTCACAATGACAGTTACCCTGCAATTGTAAAGCAAGTCCCCACCCCAGAAAAAATTTAACCAAGAATGAAAAGAAATTCAGAAACTAAATTATACATATGCAATCCAAACATTAGGAGAAAAAAAAATATATGCAATAAACTCAACTACATGATAATACCCACTATATTAACATAACAAATATAAAAAAAGAAATGGAAAAAAGTTCCTAATCAAATCAGTTTGAGAAAGTTATAATTTGTTAATGTCAACACCCAGATCTATCCTTCATCTTCCAAGTTCTGTCTTTATCAGATGTCCATCTCTGTTTGTCACAATATATGATTCAACAATTTTCATAACATAGTGAAATAATTTATCTAACCAAAAAAAAAAAAATCCATCATTGCAACATACTTTTAAGAACACTATGTTTTTTGGTTGTAAATTTCGATGTTTAGGCCACACAGTTCAATCAAGAAACATAAAACCAGAGTGGACATTCGGAGTATGATTTTCAACATTTTCTTTATAAGAGTCTTAGTAAATAATTTTTATTATAGTTATTTATCAAAAAAAAAAAAAAGGAGTCTTAGTAAATTGATATTATTAAGTCCCATTTAAACATTCAAATCAAGCATCCAAGTTAAACAATAAACCCCAAATTGAAAATCCCCAAATTTTGAAATTGAAAAACCCTAAACCTTAATTTTGAAATTGAAAAGCCTCGAATCAGAACTCAAAACCCTAATATTTGAACATGTACCTGAAATTGGGAGGTGCGAGGGAGAGGTACAAGAGCTTCGGCTGGAGGGAGAGGTGAGACGGCTCTGTTTGCTTTGTTCGTGGGTCTTCATCGACTGGGCGCAGAAGCAAGGACAAACGGAGCTACGAAGGAGGTGACTCTGAAGGATTGCTCGAGCGAAGTAATGGCCGTCGCAAGCAAAGCAATGACTGTTGCTCTGAAGGACTACTCTTCCCTCCGTCTTCTCTTCACGTTCTCTTCTTCGTCTTTGCTCTTTCTCCCTCTCTCTCGAGAACACATCTCTCTCTCTCTCTCTCTCTATCTAATTTTTGCTCTTTGGGGGGTTTCTAAATTTTAGGAGGGAATTTTAATTTAGGTAAAATTTTGGAGGGTTTGTTAGAAGAAATTTGAATTTGGGATAAAATTTTATAGTAAAAATTGGTCTAAATTTTATACATTTTTTTAAGTTTTATTATTTATGCTTGTATTTTTACCTTTATTAAAGTTTAATTAATTTTGTAAATGAAAAAATAAATTTATGGAGTTTTATGATTTTAATCAATAAATAATAATTATATTAAAAAATAATTACTATTATGTTGTTAATAATTTATTATTTAATTATTAATAGTTATTACAAATAGTAACAAATTTAATTAATATTGACATTAAAGTAATTTAACATTTTAAATTAATAATTTAATCAAATAATTATTTGAACTAGTATAGTTAATTAATAAGTTTTTTTGGTCACTTACCAACAGTCCTACTAACTAGACTTATTTACCTACAAGACTGAAAAATTTATTAATAAGACTTAATGGATAATAAGTCCCAAAAGTATGACCTATTGGTAATTTATCTTTTTTTTTTTGTTTATTTAATAATTATAAAATAAAATTAAAACTTGGTAATATTAACATTGAAGAAATTTCACGTTAGTTGCGTGCCTAACCGATTGCAAGAGCTAAATGAATGTATGACCCTAACACTGATCTACATCCATCATGAGCCTTTATTTATTTTTTTTTTTGCCTTTCTTTTATGTCTCTTTCTCTCTATTTTATCAACGGAAAAATTAAAATTTATAGAGGCAATTGTCAAAAAGTTCAAAACATATTTTTTTTCTCATTTACCTCGTGATTCTTCCGCAATACTACGTCCTTGTGGGCCTCTCTTTCGCTATATGAAAATGTACCACTTCCCTTGTATTATTTGACCTCCCTAAAGCTATCATGAAGTATCAATTTACTCCTCTCAAAAATGATACAATTAAACCCTTCAACAAATATACTAATACATGAACTATAAGTTGCGAGAATAATGGTTTTGACATGGTTGCGCTACGTCATCATTAGATGGAAGGGCCAATTTGATAATATTCAAATCGTTAATCATTCCACATATCTAATTAGATTAGATGAAGGGCTAATTTGATAATATTCAAATCGTTAATCATACCACATATCTAATTAGATTAGATGGATAAACTGCGTGTAAAGTGAAATGTCAAATTATATGTGGTTATGATGTTAATTGTTAAATTTCACCTAAGCATTTACTCATTAGTCCGTCATTGGCATTTAATTTTATAATTTTTACTCATTTACTAGAAATTTCACTTTGATAATAGTTAAATTTCACCTAAACATTAAGCCTAAATTTCACTATTTGAAGAGAATGAAATTTCGCTAGTTGAAGACAATGAAATAATTATTACTATCAAGTTTCCATTAAAAAATATTAAAATTTTGGTAATTTCATATTTTAGAATTAATTAGACAATAAATTAATTAAAAATTGTTACTGTTTGCATAAATTATCCAATAAATCAGGAATATCGCGTGTTTATGTGCCCGACTAATAAAATAACTTACTTTTAGTTTGGATTTTTGAGAGCCCAAAATTAAAAAATCATTAGTAATGGTGGTAATGATTATGGAGGTGAATGATTGTAGTAGTAGAGGTGGTGGTGGAGAGGTGGTGACAATGATCATAAAAACTGTAATGCTGGTAGTGAAATGACGGTGTGTTTTATGGTGACAATGACAATGATAATGAAAATGGTGGTAATAGCAATGGTGGCTTGATAATGGTGGTGGTGGTGACAGTAACAGTGACGGTGATGATGGTAGCAACAATATTGGTGATAATTGTAGCGATTGTGAGGTTATAATGGTATATGTTGATGCCGGTGTATAAATATTTATAAATTCAATTAGCATTAAATAATTATGTAATTTAATGTGAGAAATTTGTCGTAATTTAAATGACTTTTATCTTATAAACTTAAAATTTAATGAAACAAATGGATTGGATAAAGGGTACCTCCCCTCTTACGCCAACACCACCGATTTCACCACCACCATCACCATTGTTACAACAGTTGTCATGCCCTATCACCATTAGTTGGTAAAACATTTTAGTCGCCAATAATAACACATTTACCGACTAAAAATTTTAGTCACTAATAATAATACATTTAGTGACCAAATAGTTTAGTCATTGTTAATTTTCACGACTAAACATTTTAGTCGGCAAAAGATTAGATAGTTACATTTTGTGGTCTTTTACGACCAAACATTTTAGTTACCGAAGGATGCCATGTTCTTTCGTGAATAAAATATTTAGTCAGCAATGGTTTCTTCCCTCATCTTGATTTATTTTGACTACTAACTATTTGGACGCCAAAAGTCTTTTGTTTCTTTTTTACTACTAAATATTTAGTCATGAAAAACCTTTGCTTGCATTATTGGCTACCAAAATATTTAGTCGCGAAAAACTTTAGAATTTTTTTAAAATTAATTTATCGACCACCTGTATTTATTTCATTATTACTGCAACTTGTACCATGTATATAAATAAAATATTCCATATATTGATGAAATTAGCAACCATTCCACAACATGCACACATTTCATTTTCAACCATCAAAAAAATTCATATTTAACATCAAATTATAAATGCAATAGAAATTCCATATAAATCAAGTATAATCCAATCTCAAAGATACAATTCCATACATAATAGAGGATTAAACAAAATTAACATCCAAAAGTTAATCAGTACCACAAAAAACTAATTTGTACCACACCAAAAGGTAATCTGTACCATGCCAAAAAAGTAATCTGTACCATGTCAAAAGGTAATCTGTACCGCATCAAAAATTATCTATACCACGTCAAAAGCTAAGTTGTACCACGTCATAAAACTAATATGTATGAACAATACTAATCCGTGGGCTAAAAACAATTTCTTTCGTACTTGTCAAAAAAAGTTATATCCACAATTCCACGCCAAAAACCATCTGTACAAATAAAATTAATCATTAGTATTGACTAAATATTAGCATATTTAAAATTATAAAGAAAAAAACATATAAAACTCGAATATAATTAATATTTTCAAATAAATCATTAGTTTTGCATACTCGAATTTATATAAAAGAAAAATATGTAAAACTCAAACGCATATTCAAGCAACAAGTAATATTTTACAAGTAATAATTGCACATAATTAATAATTATTTTTGCATATTCACCATCCGAATGCCTTTTTTCAATTAAGTTTAAGGTGGTTTCGCCCCTAACTCCCAGCCTACGTGTCCTATTTACGTACCATCTGTTCCTATAGGTCATATTTGGCATGGGGAACGTACCGGTTACATCGCAACATTGGTTGGGGGGTTGTTTTGCATTTTCGCCCCTTCCATCGCCTTTTTTCGACTAAGTTTAAGGTATTTTTGACTAACTCCCAACCTACGTGCCCTATTTACGTACCGTCTGTTCCTCTAGGTCATATTTGGCATAAGGAAGCTGGCCATTACATCACAACAGTGGTTGGGGGCCAGTTTTGTATTTTCACCCCTCGAACGCCTTTTTTCGACTAAGTTTAAGGGATTTTCGACTCTAACTCTCAACCAACGTGTCTTATTTACGTACCATCTATTCCTACAGGTCATATTTAGCACGGGGAACCTGCTTGTTACATCACAATATTGGTTGGGGGTCTGTTTCTCATTTTTGCCTCTCTAACGCCTTTTTTTGACTAAGTTTAAGGCATTTCCAACTCTAACTCCAAACCTACATGTCCTATTTACGTACCGTCTGTTCCTACAAGTCATATTTGGCAAGGGAAAGCTAGCCGTTACATCACAACATTGGTTGGGGAGCTGTTTTGCATTTTCGCCCCTCGAACGCCTTTTTTCGACTAAGTAAAAGGCATTTTTGACGCTAACTCCCAGCCTATGTGTCCTATTTACGTACCGTTTGTCCATACAGGTCATATTTGGCATGGGAAAGCTGTCGGTTACATCACAACATTGGTTGGGGGGCTGTTTTGCATTATCGCCCCCCGAACGCCTTTTTTCGACTAAGTTTAAGGCATTTTCGACTCTAACTCCTAGCCTACGTGTCCTATATATGTACCGTCTGTCCCTACAGGCCATATTTGGCATGGGGAAGCTTTTGGTTACATCACAACATTGGTTGGGGGGCTGTTTTGCATTTTCGCCACCCGAATACCTTTTTTCGACTAAATTTAAGGCATTTTTGACTCTAACTCCTAACCTACATATCCTATTTACGTACCGTCTGTCCATGCAGATCGTATTTGGCATGAGGAAGCTTCTGGTTACAGTACAACATTGGTTGGGAGGCTGTTTCGCATTTTCACCCCCTGAACCACTTTTTTCGAATAACTTTAAGGTGTTTTCAATTCTAACTCCCAATTTAAGTGTCCAATTTACATACCATCAGTTCTCACAAGTCATTTTTGGTATGAGGAAGCTGCTCATTACATCCCAATAGTGGTTGGTGGGCTGTTTTGTATTTTCGTCCTCCTAACACCCTTTTCAACTTACTTTAAGTGATTTTTGACTCTAACTCCCAGCCTAGTTGTCCTATTTATGTACTGTTTGTCCCCATTGGAATATTAGACAAAATATAATATTGTTCTGATAAGTATAAATGGTACATATGGTTTAGGCTAGAGTACGTAAATAATATCAATTGACTAGTTCATTATAAAATCTAACATATTTTAACAAATTATTTTAAACATCAATAAAATTGTTCTTACCAAATAGTAAACATCAGTCGACCACCTCAGATCCCCAAGAGTTGTGTAAGTTTGGTGACTACATTATTCAGATGATCAACCTTTTTATTTGTCTCCTCCCGATCTTTCTATCCCTGCGCCCGTTGTTACAATATCTCATTATAACATCTCTCGCGCTCCTCTTGCTTTTTCAACATCTCATTGTAATATTTCTCACGCTCCTCTCGCTCTCTTATCAACTCTTCACGATCTCTTTTTTGCTCTTCACGAAGTACTTTGAGGCCAAATCAAACGGGGGTAAATATATCTTGCCCAAAACTTTAAAAGTTGAGACCCAACTCTAAATAGGTTCTTTATTGTATAGACCACCCTTGAGTACTTACAACCTTGAGTGGCACAATATAGGAAATCACCAATCACCAAATAGATCCTTACAATATAATGGAAATTGGGCCATAGCAAACTTAAGAAGTCAAAAAAAAAAAAAAAAAAAAAAAAAAAAAAAAACAACAACAACAATAACAAAACCACCTCCTACCCCAACATCTTCACTCATGATGCAGACGACACAGGTTATACCTACTTAATAGCATTAATAGAGTTGAAAATTGAAGGGAGAAAAATAGATTGTTTGAGGCAAGATTACCCCGCAGCCATTTCAACAGCCTTTTTGACACTTGAGTCGTGTAGATTCTTCATTTCATCAGCACTCCCCTCAACTCCAGTCTCTATTTTCTTTCCTTTTTCTGATGCTGTGGCATTTCCATCAATTTCAGAATTTGAACTGAAAATTAGTTGGACCTGTTTTAGCTTTCCATCATAAAAGGACTTCTATTTAGATAATTGCTTCGCTTTTCTTTGGTTAAATAACAAAGCATAGTGGTTGGACAATGACTCCAATTCCTGCAAATGATAGCAATTTAGAATCTTAAGCCAGAACTATCATTCCAAATGGTATTGAATTGAAAGGCATTCAACCAAGAAGATAAAGAAGGTGATCTCCAACTGTTTTGGACCTCCGTATATGTAGAAGCATCTATCAAATGTCACTTCTTCAAACAATTGATCCTCATCATCTTGTGCTTGAGCTCTCTTCTTATTAACTTCAATACCAATTTCTGTAATCAGAAGATCTATGGTCTCCTTGCCTACAAGCTTAAGCACTTGCATTCCCTTTGTAGTAAAAGCTTTTCCACTCTATAAAACAATGGCACATAAATAAGTGATGCACTATTTAAATTTTCAGAAATAAGCAATCCTCTTTACCGGAGCATCAAGATACATGAAGCTTTCCTCTATAACTGATTCACTATGTAAAATAACAAGCACATAATCAAAACAACAATATTATGTGTGTGTGCATGTATATGTATATCCATCTAAGTACAAGTAAATTATATATCACAATCAAATTCTGCATGAGAAAAGCACATGGGAAGAGTTACACACCAGATTTCAGCACCAACACCATGTTGAGGGAACCCTTCTTCAACTGTCACCAGTCTACCTGTGTTTTGAACTGAAGCATTGATTATGGCCCTATCTAGTGGCCTAATTAAGCGAAGATTTATAACTTGTTTAAACAGTAAACCAACACTACCATATTTAAAACTGATACTTGAATTGATTTTAGGTCTTACACCATCACTACCATATTCATTTAATGTATTTTATACCTCAGCACTAATCCCTTCCTTCGCAAGAATCTCATCTGCCTGAACATCACACAACACAGTTACATTTAAAAGGGGGGCACAAAATTGACTAATTGTAACCAAAGGCAATATAAACAAGAATTTGAAAGATATGCAATGTCAACAAACAATAGAGATCACTAATGTTCTCATCAAAGATGAACACAAAAGTGTTTACTGAGGAACTACAACAACACTATATGAGAATGCTTAGTTGCAGTTCAAAGTAATTTCTTCCACAAAGCTAAAAGCAATGCCACAATATCATAGAGACTAATTCAAGCCTTAAAACTCTGTATTCCCCGTGGTAGTGATAGTCAAAACCACTATACCTTGTAGAAAGTAGGCTAATTACTAGTTAGCATACCATACCAAATACAGAGATGCTCCTGAAATTTTTCAAGTTCAAACTATAGCTTCATTTTCTCAACTTAAGATCACTTCGTGTGCAAAAGCACTGTCCTTCCATAGAACAAGCAACATTAGGTTATATATCTAAATGACAAAGATCACATCTCAAAAGGTACATAAAGTTTCATAGACAAACCTTAATGGCATAGCCTACCATCCTTGAAAAAGTTGTAATTGTGACATCCTTTCCTTCTCTCTCAACCTAGGAGACAGAAGGTAATAAATTTTAAATAGCAACAATAGTGAATCATGATAAAATAAATAACAACGCAAGACAGCAGAAGTAGCCACAAAAACTATCATAATCTTAAGGAAAAATACCTTAGCTTTCCCTACTGGGAGGCAAAAATTGGAATCAAGAACTTTCGCCAAAATAGGGAAAGACTCACCATATCTGAAGCACAAAAGTCACATTGGATAATAATAATGATATATATGGATAAGGTTGATATATTACAACTTAATGCTGCACTGAGTACTCACAGCAACTCATTTTCAAGGAAAACAACAGGATCAGGGTCTCTAATGGGAGCTTTTAGCAGTCCACAAGCATCTTCAGATGAGTATGGGGCCAACACTTTCAAACCAGGGCAAGCGCCATGCTGCGAAACACTACATGAAATTCTATACGTGTCATCAATGGTTATGTGTGTCGCTGATTTAGAATTTTATCATTGAAAGCATATTTGAGATTAGTAATGAAGAAACTCAACATGTTCACGACAAGAAACGATACTGTGTAAATCAAATATTAGACTTGGAGGTACTCAAACCTTAAACCTAATAAATACCTAGTGAAAATGAAGAAGGGAAAAAAGAAATCTGACATTCTCCCTATTGACAACTGGTAGGTTGAAACGTATTGATACAACTGTTTGCAACAGTCTAAATTGGATACTAATTTAATACTCTTCAATTATCATCTATACACAGTGCTTTGGAGATATGTAGTTACTATATATATCTCATATTACCTTAAGGCTGAAGGCAATGATGCTTAATAACGTGTCATTTGTTTAGAAAACAACCAAGCGAGTAAAAAACCATCACTTGCAAAAGAAGCTTGAGGAACCATACCTGGGAGTGTTGGGCACCTACACCAGCAGTAGCACCATTTAGTCCTTTAAAAACAATAGGTACATTTATCAAGCCAGCAGACATGTAATTTGATTTTGCAGCAGAATTAACATTGAAATTACCATAATATTATTAATACCCTTACTACTAAAACCTACTATAATTAGAACGAATTCAAATATAGGCTCAAAATTATTCCAAACTTCAATCCATAATCTCTTAAATGTGCTTCATGTGAAATTTCAAATTTGTCCTTTTTCTTCTTTCCATGCTCGCCATCACATATTAGATTAATCTAATGAGCACACAACTAAGTTGGAATGGCTGAAAATGAAGCTCAGTCATTTAACACATACTACAAAATTACATGTTTTAGGTATGGCTACATTATCTCCACATCTTTACCAGCTATGATAACTCATCTCCACATCTAATAGAACAAAGAATGTTATCAACATTTTAATAAACCAATAAAATAAAATGAAATAAAACATGTTATCAACATTACTAGAGCAGTTTCTTCTTCATCGTCCCAAGAATCCTTCACATGATTTCCATCCACATTTTCGTCATCCTATCTATTCTTCGGTTGCTCCTTTTTTAGAGGAGATAGAATTGGCTCGTCCTCTATAACAATCACAAATAATTCCCAAAATCATTAGTTTTCTCATTCTTCCACAAGAACAATTAAGGAAGATAATAATAATAATAATAATAATAATAATAATAATAAAGGTCACAACATTTTTTTAGAACAATTAAAATTTTGAAGGCAAGATGCCAAAAATCATGTTCCTGCATCAAGCTTCCACAAAAAAATCATCAACATCAACTAAATTTTTAAACCTTGCTTCTTTGTGAATGTTCAGGCTCTACGTGCCCTATACGTGTAAGTTTATATCTAGTATCAACTAACATCCAATGCAGAGCACATCAGCCATTTACATCACTAGCTTATTTTAAAACTGGGAAAGGCATATTTCAGAGGGTTCAAAACCATTTTTTTGCAAACCCAAAGGTCTATTCATGCTTTCTACAAAAATAATTAAAACAAAGACTGCAATAGATTTAAATTCATTTTACAAATTACCAAATCAGTACCACCTATTCATTTCCCTCCATCTTGAAAAATCTAGAAATCCCGTAGATGTTGATTTGTGATTATGTATTAATTTTGAGTAGTATATAACAATCCCAATCAAACAATCAAGACAAATCGACACAACGATTTTACATGGAAAAACCACAATTGGACACCTCCAATTGTGATAAAAAACCACGAGCAAAAGCCACAAAACAATCCACTAAAAAGACAAAGGAATTACACAGGTATACTTTCAATTACCTAGCAAATCCACGCTCGAATTGAACCAATCTCCATGTGTCTCTTCCAGCCCTGTCTTCACCTCAGAATTGTCTTGACGATGAGCCACTCCAGAATCCACCAAAGCTTCAGGCTCAAATTCTTCAGAATCCACCGAAGAACAACTCTCTCTTTTGTATAGAATGAACAAACAAACCTTTGATGTATTCTCCTTAACCCATGAGTTGAATACTCAATTAAACATCAAAGAAAACTAACAAAATATCCCCAGATATAAACCTTAATATCCAAAAAGAAGATCTGGAGCAGTAATCCTAAAATCTGACAGAAACACGTACTTATAGAAATCTAGGACTGCGAAGCTCGCTTAAGCGAAGACTCTCTCGCTCGAGCGAGGAACCAAAAACGCGTGTTTTCCATAAGTGGCTTTGCTCGAGCCAAACAACCTGCACTCGAGCGTAAAATCATCATTCTCAGGTTTTTTACAGACGCAGGCTTCGCTCGAGCGAGGACTCCTTCGCTCGAGCGAGCAAGGGCGGACAAGCAACTTCGAATGTAATTTTGCATTTTGCTTCGGGGGTGCTGCCCTTCAACCCCGCTTGGGCGCTGCCCCTTAGACCCCCGCATGCTGACCGGGCAGCACGATCCCTGTCATAGTCAGCGAAGTGGCAATCTTGAAAGAATTAACATCACAAACTTCTCTGCACGGCACAATTCGGGTTGGATTCGCATCTAAGAAACTCATAGCCTCACTGAAATAAAAGTGCGAAAACAAGTACAACTGAAAGGAGCTTTGTCAAACGGGATTGCCAAGAATAAAAACCTAACACATCTAAATCCTAAGGATCATGTCTCTTCATTCACCTAGGAATCCACAAATGGAATTGTCAGTTCTTCTATTATATAGTAAGGTAAGTACATAAACTAGCTAAGGTTTTACTTTATTTAACATTTTTAATTTTCTATGGATATGAGATGTTGTGCCATCATATGCAAAATGTACAAAGAGCAATAATAGGTAATGTAATAATTGATAATGATTTTGGGGTTTCAATGATTTTATTGTAATTTCAATTTAGCTTATTGGGTTTGTGGATTTGAAATAAGTTTTGGAGATCATGTTTGGCTTTGGTGTGGATATTGGGCCTGATAAGAGCGGGTCTTGGGACCTGTATTGGTGCCAAAGCAATTTGTGTGGCCGTATGGGGGCAACAGGGTATTTCTTAGTGGCTCCTTTACCAGGTGAGTGATAATACTATTGGTTCCATGATAAGATCTTTTTAGTTTTTAGTTATGCAAGTATTTGATTAGTTATGTTCATCTTTCCAGTAGCATTTTGTTAGTTGTCTTTGATTTTGGTTATGTGAAATTGGTTTTAATTGAATTTCTTAATTGCACCGATGGACAAAACACATACCAATGTCTCCAATGGAGGGCTGCCCAACTATGTTTTCAGGTTATTTGCAGCTTAACACCGGGATATCATTAGGTTAATATGCTATAATAATATTTATTCAGTGCCAGCTGCAGTTGGAATTCGTCAAGCATCGAGGAGTATTAAATTAATCTTATATAAAAATGGATTTATGGCTAATATCATCGTAATCATATATATGTTTGTGAGTCCGTCAATTAGGTACGATGAGTTTCTAGCATATTTTTCTTTAAATTTGAATGAATGATTGGTACAATTAAATAGATCCTTGAGTTTCTAGCATATTTTTATGCTTAAAGGGTTTACAACTAAATAATTATTATAATACACCAGATAAATAACAGTCTCTTGCATGTTTTTTGTTGGTAGAGAATTACAACTCTAATTTTCCACACATATGTTTATTTTTGGGTCCCTGCTCATGTTTTTAGGGGTGATGGATATTTAGTGAAAAAAACATTATATGTGATCTAAGCATAAGAAATCTCTTAAACTCATTATCATGTATAACTTGTAATTGCTAAGAATTGTTTTGTAGTGTGTAATCACGTAAACATATTTTATAATCTAATAATTCATACTTCTAACATACATGGGTCACAACCCCTTAGCCCTTGGCATCTTTCAATAATGTTTACTTATCACACAAAAAAAAAAAAAAATAAATCTACACTTCTTTTTGTATAATATAGCCTAGTGAAACAAGTCTTGGAATATTATTTTAGCATGGGAAGGGAATGCTTTAAGTTCTCTGTAGAGATAAAGAATGCACCAAGGAGGCTCTACCTTTTCAATAGGAATATTTAATACTCTTACAATCTGAATTGAGACAATTATGTTACAATAATAAGGCTTGAGTTCTTGTTTTAAGCCCTAATAAATTGACATAAATTTAGCTAAAATACTGGAGCTTTCTCCTAGGAAAAATATAGTCAAAAAAATTTACTTTCATTATCATGAAGAATTTCATCCACCCTCCAACAACTGGGTTAACCCTACTAGCGCCATTTGCTTACAATCTCATGAAGTTTGGTGGGGAAGCAAAGACATTAATGTTACTTTAGGCAAAGATGGCTTGGTGTTATAGTGTTATGCATTCTTAAAGTCTGAGACATCACTGGTTCATAATGGTTTAAACTGTAAAGCGCAGCTGGATAGGTTTTGCTCAACAGAAAAATGAAGGCAGCTGAGAGAATACTCATTTTACAATTTTAAATTGATATGGGTAGGTCTCTTGTCAAGTTTTCACAAATTGTATTGGCAATACTACAATGTGGCTTAAATGAATGCCAAATATGTCACTAAAAGAAGTCCATACCTCAGAAGCTGCTTGACCAACCAATCTATTAATGGATTTCATATATTCCTTCCTTCAGTAACACTGAGATGCTAAAGAAATAGTTACATTTCCAAAACTCCAAGTCCTTAATACAGAACAAAGGGAAAAAGTATATCATCCTTAATATAGAACAAAGGGAAAAAGTATAAGAACCAAAATATGAATCAGCCCATTACCCACCCCATCTGACTCAGAGTTACCAGTGACTAACTCCCATCTTTGTTTCTAAGATTTAATATCTCTTCATCACCATCTGTTTATGAGACCTGTTCAACAACGGAAAGAATAACTAATTAGGAACAATTAACTCCACATGCATAACACAGACATATAAAGCATAGCACATGTAAGTAAAACCTACATAGTAATCATGCACAAAATTGGAACCTAGTATATACAAGCGAACTAACCTTATGTTTCTTTTTTACAGGATCAAAACCATCAATAACACTTTCATAGAACCTACAAGTAACAAAGAAATTATAAACAATGCAAGTTCGTCTTGAATTGTTAATGAGATAACTACACCGAAATATAGTGATGCAGCTATAGGTTTTCAAAACATGAATTACAATAATTCAAATAGAATTGCTTTATAAATTAAGCCCAAACTCCCAAACGCAGTAGGTCTAATATCTCAAATAGATAACAAACTAGCAGTACAAAACAATACAGCCAAGCTCAGATATTTTGAGAGCAACAAATTAACAAAACTAAATTCAATTATGATTAAGTAACAATTAACAATTACAAATAATAGAGTTTGAATTCAAACAAAGGGAGAATAAGTGACTGGAAAGGGAAGAAACCAATAATTGTAGAGGGGAGGAATAGATGTCAGCAACAGAAACAGTAGAAGAGAAGAAAATGGATGGTCAGCAGCAACAGTAACAAAGGCGAAGGAGAATAAAAACAGGAAAAGAGACAGACAACAATGGAGGAAAAAAGTGAGAAAGGTAACACCAGTGGCAGAAAACAAGGACGAAAGATCGAAGGACAACTGGAGTAGCAGCAGAGAAACAACCAAATCAAAAGAAGAAGAGAGAAGAGAGACAGATATAGAGAAAGAAGAAACCAACAGAGAATAAGAAGAAAATATAGGAAAATAAGGAAAGGCTGAAAAGAACCTACAAAGATGCAGTAGCAAAAAGGTAAAGATGCAGAAACGAGATAGAAAAAGAGAGGGAAATGAGAGAACCAGCCATCCGGAATTTTTTTTCCTTCAATTACGAACAAAACCCTTTTATCATTTCAGGGACAATAAATTAAAGACAAAAAAATTCCAAAACTTCACCAAAGATCGAGAGAGAGTGAGAGATCGAAATCGACAGAGAGAGACCGAGATCGACAGAGAGAGAAAGAAAAAAAAACCTGTGATTTGCTGTAGCGGCGGTGGTGATTTTCGGCGGTGGCGGTGGCGGTGGCGGTGTGCGACGGTGGCAAGCGACGACGGTGAGCAACGGTGGCAAGCGACGATTGGGTGCTGAACGAGGGTGAGGTTTGGTGGTGACTGTTCTCTGTGTGTGTGAGAGAGAACATAAAAAGTGTTTGTGTGAAACAAAGAAGAGGAGCGCCGGTGGTAATAAAAAATTTCAACCTTTAGCGACTAAACTATTATTTGTCGGTAAATATTAATCAATAATAACTAATCTTTTGTAGTTAAAAGTATAATTTGGCTATTAATTTTTTTTTTTGTAGTCGGCAAAAATTGAACATACAACGACTAATTTTTTTTTGTCACCAAAAGTTTACATTTGCCGACAAAATTATTTGGTCAGCAAAGAATAACCAAAAAATAAGCCTGTTATTTGGCAACTTAACTTCCTTTTGTTGGCAAATAATTGTATACAATGACTAAAATAAGAATTAATAGCCTAAAATTTAGACTTACGCTAACTAAAAATTTTTTAGTCGCCTATTTACATCATATGTAGCGACTAAATTCATTTTTTAGTCGCCAATAAATAATATATATTGACTAAAATAATATAGTAGCTAAATCTTGAACCAACGCAGACTAATAAATTTTTTAGTCACCAAAAATGTAACTTTTGGTGACTAAATTCCTTTTGGTCGCCAAAAGTGTAATTTGTGAAATTACTTACACCTTTTGTGAAATACTTTCTTTCATAAAATTTACACATTTTGTTAGAACATACACCTTTTATGAAATTACTTACACCTTTTGTGAAATACTTTCTTTCATAAAATTTACACCTTTTGTGAAAACTTACACCTTTTTGAGAAATTACTTACCCCTTTTGTGAAAAAAACTTACAACTTTTGTGAAATTACTTACCCCTTTTGTGAAAAAACTTACACATTTTTGAAAATTTATACCTTTTATGAAATAATTTCTTTCATAAAATTTACACATTTTGTTGGAACTTACACATTTTGTGAAAACAAAACTTACACCTTTTGTGAAATTACTTACAACTTTGGTGAAAAAACTTAAATATTTTCTGAAAAGTTACACTTTTTGTGAAATATTTTCTTTCATAAAATTTACACCTTTTTTTGAAACTTACATCTTTTGTGAAAACTTATACCTTTTCGTGAAACTACTTACGCCTTTTGTCAAAAGTTACACATTTTGTGAAATACTTTCTTTCATAAAATTTACACCTTTTGTGAAAACAAAACTTACACCTTTGTGAAATTACTTACACATTTTCTGAAAAGTTACACCTTTTGTGAAATATTTTCTTTCATAAAATTTACACATTTTGTTAAAATTTACACATTTTCGTGAAAATACTTACACCTTTTGTCAAATACTTTCTTTCATAAAATTTACACCTTTTGTTAGAACTTACACCTTTTGTGAAAATAAAATTTACATATTTTGTCAAATTACTTACACATTTTCTAAAAAATTATACATTTTGTGAAATAATTTCTTTCATAAAATTTACACATTTTGTTAAAATTTATACATTTTGTGAAAACTTACACTTTTTTGTGAAAATACTTACACTTTTTGTCAAAAGTTACACCTTTTGTGAAATGCATTCTTTCATAAAATTTACACCTTTTGTTGGAATGTATACCTTTTGTGAAAACAAAACTTACACCTTTTGTGAAATAACTTACACATTTTGTGAAAAAACATACACCTTTCCTGAAAAGTTACACCTTTTGTGAAATAATTTTTTTCATAAAATTTACACCTTTTGTGAAATACATTTTTTCATAAAATTTACACATTTTATTGGAACTTACACATTTTGTGAAAACAAAACTTACACATTTTTTGAAACGTTACACCTTTTCTGAAAAATTTTCTTTCATAAAATTTACACATTTTGTGAAAACTTATACCTTTTTGTGAAAATACTTACACTTTTTGTGAAATACTCTCTTTTATAAAATTTACACATTTTGTTGGAACTTACACTTTTTGTGAAAACAAAACTTACACCTTTTGTGAAAAACCATACACATTTTCTGAAAAGTTACACATTTTGTGAAATAATTTTTTCATAAAATTTACACATTTTGTGAAAAAACATACATCTTTTCTGAAAAGTTACACATTTTGTAAAATAATTTCTTTCATAAAATTTACGCATTTTTTGAAAACTTAAGGTGTAAGTTTTTTCACAAAAAGGTGTAACTTTTAACAAAATGTATAAATTTTATGAAAGAAATTATTTCATAAAAGGTGTAACTTTTAACAAAATGTATAAATTTTATGAAAGAAATTATTTCATAAAAGGTGTAACTTTTCACAAAATATGTAAATTTTATGAAAGAAATTATTTCATAAAAGGTGTAACTTTTCACAAAATGTGTAAATTTTATGAAAGAAAGTATTTCACAAAATGTGTAACTTTTGACAAAAGGTGTAAGTATTTTCACAAAAAGGTGTAAGTTTTTACAAAAGATGTAAATTTTATTAAATAAAATTTTTCACAAAAGGTGTAACGTTTTAGAAAAGGTGTAAGTTTTTTCACAAAAGGTGTAAGTAATTTCACAAAATGTGTAAGTTCTAACAAAAATTGTAAATTTTATGAAAGAAATTATTTCACAAAAAGTGTAACTTTTGACAAAATGTATAAGTATTTTCACAAAAAGGTGTAAGTTTTTACAAAAGGTGTAAGTTTTAAGAAAATGTATAAATTTTATGAAAGAAAATTTTTCACAAAAGGTGTAAGTTTTTTCACAAAAGGTGTAAGTAATTTCATAAAATGTGTAAGTGTTTACAAAAGGTGTAAGTAATTTCACAAAAAAGCTTAAGTTTTCACAAAAAGTGTAAGTAATTTCACAAAAAAAAAAAAAAAAAAAAAAACGTAAGTTTTCACAAAAGGTGTAAGTAATTTCACAAAAAAGTGTAAGTTTTCACGAAAAGTGTAAGTACTTTTCACAAAAAAAAAAAAAAAAAAAAAAAAACATAAGTTTTCACAAAAGGTGTAAGTGTTCACAAAAGGTGAAAGTTTTCACAAAATGTGTAAATTTTCTTGAAATTACTTATGCCTTTTTGTGAAAACTTATGCCTCGTGAAATTATTTACGCCTTTTTGTGACAACTTATGCCTTTAGTCATATAATATATTATTTTATTAATTTTACCTGTAAAGTGACCTACTTAGCAGGTCACCAATGTGTAAATTTTAACAAAATTTGGTATAACCCAAAACATAAAAAGTGTAAGTGCAAAACATAAAAGGTGTAAGTGCCTTACATATGGTATGCAAGGCACACTTAAGAAAGATCCCTTCCATAAATTAATAAAACCAAGACTGTTTAATTTTATTATAATTATAAATAAATAAAAAAAGGAGAATTTTATTATACACACCACGTACCATATGCACCATTCATTATATCATTTTTTTTTTAGTTATGACTATTTTTTTTTCCTGTAGTTATGATATTATTTTGAAATATTTAGTTATGATATAATTTTTTTTAGTTATAATTCCGAAAGTATAGGATTATATCATTTTCTTCTATAATTATAAAGTGCATATAGTATACACTTCTCAAAGTCTTTCCCATAAAAAAAAAAATACCAACAAAACCATCATCATAAGTATTTAAAACTAAATAATTATAGTTATGATGGTTGTACTTATAGTTCATCTTCTTATTATTATGATGTGTTCTCTAATTTAGGGCTGGTTTGGTATCACCAAAAAAATCTAAAAAGTCAAAAAGTCACTAAAAAAGTAAAAAAGTTCATACTATTTATCTCTTTTTTTGGCGGGAAATTTGTCAATTGAAAAAAAAAGCAAAACAATTCTGCACAAAACTGTGCAGCCACACATCCCAAGTCCATTGAAAACGTGGCACACTTGTAGCCACATATTTTCCTTAAAAAAATAAAAAAAAAATTGAAAAGAGATAGAAACTGTACAGCGCAGTATTGTTGCTTGTGTCAACGAGGGTAATTTCATAATTTTACAATTTTATACAATATTTTAATACAAATTTGTTCATAAAAAGTCAAAAAATTATCCCAAATCACATCTTTTTTTCCTCTACTTTTTAGTCCAAAAAGTCAAAAAGTATATTTATTTAGAGCATCCCAAACAACCCCTTATTAAAAAACATAAATAAAAGAAATTCTCAAAAAATAACGGTATAAAGGTTGACTTTTCATGAAGTTTTACTATCTTTTAGATCAGCAAAGCGAAGTGACGCTCTGCTCCTCCTAAAAACACGTAACAAACGTGTTTGAGCTAAAATTTTACGGCGGTGCTATATGTATTAATTAATATTATGTTATTATTATTGATCATACTTATTATATAAATTATATAAGAAAATGTTATAGATCTTAAATAAATTATCAAATTTTTACCAAACCTCTCACATGGGTTAATTTTTACCAAACCTCTTACATGGGCTGTAAAACAAGTATTAATGCAGCGGGTAAAAAATTCAGATCATACATTTAGGTGATAGAACATGAAGTTAATCTTGTGGATAAATCACGTGCTTCCATAAATGCAAACAACGAACTCCCAGCAGTGGAGTGATACCACAATATGAGTATCACCCACACAAGTCACAATGCAGAGGCTGGATTGTTCTCATATGGGAGAGAGTTAGAGAGAGAAAGGGAAAAAGGTTATGGGTAAAAAAACCCATAACGTATCTGATATCGATATATAACTTAACCATAAAATCTGATATATAACCATATATATCAATCTATCCATATCAGTTGATATGATAGATATAGATATCATGAGTGGTTATCCAAATAAGTTTTGAAGTCAAATTCAAACTTACATGGATAAAGTTCAAAAGGTTCAAAGGGTCATGCCACATGGGCGCCCAATTTCTAACATCTCCCATTCGCACATGAGTTGGCATACACAACCACATCTCTATCTCAATCTCCCAAAAAAAAAAAACAATCTCATACTAGCCGATGCACCGTGCGACCGTTGAGAAACACTTGCATGTGGGAGCTCTATAATAGAAACTCAAAAATGAGCCAACATAGAGACATCAACCCAAAAAGAGTATAGAAATAGTGTCTCATATACCCCAGACCCATCTAATTACACTAGTCCAAAAAACATCTCTAATCCCTCAAAAGAGCATGTTTGACCCTCTCAATACTTGTAATATATTCAGACTCAATCCGCCTATCATACAGAGCGATGTGAGTTGCCGGCAATGAATATACAACAGTGGTGTAATACTAGATGATTTTCCCTTTGCCCTTATGCCATTTAGTTTAGGATTGACCGCTTTTCCAATGATGTCCCTTAAGGCCAAATCATACATGATCGCAGGTAACATACCAAAGTAGCAGAACATCAACCCCTTACCTTATGACATAGTCAAAAGTCACAAAAGGGTACATAAATGAAAAAGTCATATCAATAATGACATGTAAGACTCACATGGTGAGGAAACAGTGATCCATTCTCTCACCTCATTACTCGGTCGCCAAGCACATATAGTATGAATACATGTTATGGTGGAGTAACTCTTCCAAAAGAGTGATGTCATACTCGATACATAGTACAGATCTTAGTCTAGTCGCTTTCTAGCGCCTAACCTGAATTCTTTATTTGCTCGCCTTCTAGGCGCCAAATGAGATCTCGCATCTGGCTAATCATAACAGGCACAACATGGAAAGTGGGTACTAACATCCATGTTTGGTCCTTAACACGACCTCATCTTGGTTGTAACCAAGGCAACATACATAGTGGATAATTCAAGCCTTTCTTGGTTCTAAATAAAAAATAAACCACTAGTCTCATCCTTGCTCGCTCTCAAGCGCCAAGGGCGATTGCTCGTGTGAGTGAGTCAATCTTGCCTGCTAACATCATCATTTGCTAATCATTATGACACAAACCATAATAGTGTCAACATCCCATCATCTCATAACAAATAAGTGATCGATTTTTTTATTTTTTATTTTTAAAATATGACCACAGCTTGCGCAATTCTAGATTCCAAACATAAGCCTTATCAGCACCTCTTGCGATAAGTATATACAACGGAATCCACCATGTGCGCCTCACATGAAGTGATTCAAGATCACTACCTCTTGCGCAATAACCTCTCTAAAGATAAATTGGTGACCAATTTGCGTTCATTCTGGATGCGCCCAACTAGCGCAGATGCACCCAACTAGCACATTGAGTCTTACAAGGAGCAAATTAATATACTACTAGTAAAACATTTTATCCACAATCTAATAAGCACGGTCAATGTCTAAGCAACTCAGTTGACCATTTACCAAAGATAACACTTATCATGCCGAATACGCCCACATAGCATACTTCAGGCTCCCACAACAAAAAAGATCAAGGAATATAGGTCATCTGTTTCTCCCAAAGACAATCCGAGGATTCACTCAATAGCTAAGGCTCTAGCTTTTACCGATATCAATTTTGCATCTAGAATCATTCAAGGATATTCCTTATGTAAGTCATCGAAGACAAACCGAGAATTTTCCCAAAACAATCCCTAAGGATCGTACATCCGAGCATATAAATTACATCACCCATGTCCATCATATCTAAAATAGAGGACTGCCCACCCTAGGTGGCGACAACCTTATAAATTCCTGGCTCATAATGACTAAGTAAGGAAAAAAGTTCTTTTTGGACCATTGATCATGCCTCAATGGTCTTCATTGATCATCGTCGGCCTATCATGGCTTGACGAAATCTAAGAACCACTATTTGGATAACTGTTTTAGGCTGTAAAAGATTTATTGGAACTATCAACCTTTTTGCGCTCCTAACTTTTCACCATAAAAGCAGAAGGTAAATCCCTACGGATCTACTTATCCAATTCTCCAACGAGAAGTTGGGTCACAATGTCCACAAATCAATGTTCCGAACTTATGTCAATCATAGCCTAAGTTGAAATAACCTCATTCCCCAGGAGGAAGTCTTCTCATGGTCTACACTTTTCTCAATGGTGCGACTTTTCAGTATCTAGCGAGCCTTATGCCTCAATAATGACTATCCAAATTGCGCATAACCTCAGAATAGTTTCGCGTCATAATGGGAAGTCAACCAAATTATAGAAATTGTTAATCCTCAAAGACTTTGTCTTAAACTGCGCAACATTGATCAACTTTCTAAAAACAGGGGACTAGAGCTTTTGGCATTATCCTAGGCTCTTTATCATCTTGCGGAGCAATCATGAATGTTTCCATCTCAATCACCCAATGATGACGTGGAAAATTTTCACATTTGCTACCACGCAACTAAGAATGTAGAGTATTCTTCTCTAATGGAGTAATCCATTAGTAGGCACATCGCTCCCATTGTCCCTAGGATATTGGAAATTTCTTTCCATTCTCAACTAGGCTACATATAGCGCTATGCTTAGAATTCTCTATCTTATAGAGTTCCAAAAACTCTATTCACGTCACCTTTATTAAGAAAACTTTATGTGATTTAGTTACACTCCCACAAAGTTGCTTACCTATATGCACATGACCCGGAGGGTTTACATGATAGCATACAATAATGCGCCATGTGACCCTATGTGTTTACAATACAACATACAATAATGCGCCATAGAACTCTAGGTCTTAACTTCGCAGCCTTATGAGAAGTAAAATAATGATAAGATGCTTGATGGTTACAGTTCACCCACAAATGGCTCTCTGCTAACCCATTACTTAAATGGAGTGTAAGATCTGATATGAAGGGCACTTAGTTAGGGATATAGGCAACAAACTAAAGGGCAATTCCCAATTGGGAAACATTTTGCGCCATCATCCACCTAACATTAACAATACTTAATTCCTTTTCTCTATTACACCATTGTGTTATTGAGTACTAGGAATAATCAATTTTCCAAGCATCCATTTCTCTTCACAGAGCTTTCTAAAAAATAACTCAAATAGATACTCGCCACCTTGGTCAAAACTAAAAACACGAAAGCTGTTATCAGATTGATCTCAACCTCATATGTGCAATGTCAAAAATTTTCTCAAAACTTTTGACTTATGGGAGATCAAATAGTCTTTACTCAGATGCGTATCGTAATCTATAAATGTGTCGAGATTGAGGCTTAGCTATCATACCCTTACACATATCTAGTCACAAATATCATATTGGACTAAACGCGCCAATACAAATGCCCTTCTGCGGCTTTCCTACTTACTTGTGCACAACCATTGCGAACAAAGTTACACATTCACATGAGAGCAGGATGTCACAAGCGAGTGGGCCCAAGAAAGCCTACTCAAACCATCCTGTCATCATCTCATTAATGTGATTAAGTATAATAAGTCACCGGTTCATGACCTATGTCATAAACTAATTCCAATCATCCTATTGTGTGAGTTCTCGAAGACAAGTTTTAAAGGTTTAGGCCCAAGTAGGTAATGACTCACAACTAATTCATATTCACTAGATCATAAAAGGATGTCATAGAAATATCAAGTGCGTCTAAGTCGCAAATTTAACTAGTAAGTGCTAATCCCCTGCACCTTCAAGTCAATTTTATTCTCCATACACTTTTATGCATCTAGTTGAAAGATGATGATGCTCCTCTTGCCATCTCTGTTTCTCGCTTCATAGTTACTTGCAATTAATTCTACTATCCACAAAAATGAGAGAATAAGCTATCAATCTATGACAGCTCTTGAAATAACTTAAGCGCGAATTAGGCTAAAGAGTCTAATTCAACACAATGCTCTCACAAGCAATGCGTCAAATTCTTAGAGTCATAACAACCTTGTCGGCCTTGACCTTTTCATTACTATGCTGCAATGTTTGCCTAGCTAAGGAATCATACAAAGAAGCACCTCCTCATGTCTCACACATAACTGTGGAAACAGTAAGTGTCCAGACTTGGACAAGTTGGCAATGCTAATAGATTTTCCAGCCACTTGGCGCTAATCTTTTCACTTAGTGTTAATAGATTTTGCTGCTATTAAGCGCTAATCTTTTAACTTCAAGTGATACTTCAATGCACGCTATTATAGTGCATGAAATTTTGCTCCATCCACTCCCAACAGTTGGATAAAGAGCAAAACACTGCTCATACTGGCTACTCATCTTACACTTAATGACTAATTCATTTAAGCTCGCATTTCTTGGATGACATGACTCTTGAATGTTACTTCATCCAATGATGCAACATCATTACAAGTAAAATTACAAAGTCAATTCGCGCAGCTTAATAGTCAAGATCATATACAGATCTATTGAGGGCTTACTAATTTCATAACTCAAAAACTCGCCAATCAAAACTACGTAGTGTGCCGCTAATCATAGCGCACATATCAAATTTTGTTGTGCCAAACAAGGCAACAAAACCAGGGCGATTTTGAGTCATGTTTCCTTACTTTGGCTCAATTAAGGTCTGACCTAAAGTCTCCAAGACTTTTGCTCATCTAAAGAATAGGATTACATTGTTTATATTTGAACAACTCTACTAAGTCTAAGTCAACCAAATTAACTTCCATAAGCTAAGTCAATTTAGAGAGAAATTCATATTGGGATTAATTTTGATTAGCATAATATAATTTTGTCGCAAAAATCTAAATTAAATAGTGACAATATTACACAAGTCGCAAGATCGAAAATCCGCTATGCTCGTAATCATCTCTTGCGCCACAGGTGACAATTATCCAAAATTAAATTTAATTTATGCGCAAAATATTGGTTTTCGGGAGTAAATCTACAAAGATTTCTCTAAATTGAACAACCTCCCACTGATTATGGCATGTCTAAAAGCATGATAAAATATTCTAATTCCATACAATAGTATCATAATGTAGATTCACAATCAACTCATGCTATGTTACAATTAATAATGGAATTTAAACAAATAAAAACTAAGCATGCTTCTCTAATCACAACATATTACAAACCCAAAAAAAATAATATGCTATATTTAATATTCAAATTATGCCATAACAGAATGTACATCATTCTGAAATTTTAAATAACTAATAAACACACATAAAATTAGAAATAAATATTTCAGAATCTGGTAAAATGCAACAACCATATTAGTAAATATTAAACCATTACAGTGGTCTATAATAAAAATTTCAGCTCCAGAAACTTAATCATGCAACACCAGAAGTATTTTAAAGCATAAATAATGAATTATTATTTCAGAAAAAATATTTTTTGTTTTCATAAAATTTCTAAAATTTTAAAGAAGATATAAAATTTAATTATGAGTCTAACAGTCCAAACCACGCTTAACAGAAAGCTATAACGAATTACTGATTACCATTTAACGCAATTCTGGATTTTTAAAAAAACAAATAGACCCTTATCCCCATCCGTCAAACTAGCCAAGCCGGTGCAGAAAACGACGCGGCGCAGCTCGGCTCGGCTCGGCGAGCGGCTCGGTGCACAGCTCGTGCGTGGCAACGCACGTGGCGCGGTTCGAAGCGGCGCGGCTAATGTGCGCGTGGAAGGGTGCAAGTCGCGTGCGTGGACGACGTGAAAGCGCATGGTGAAGCGCGCCAGGAGCGTGACAGTGCGTGAGAGCGCGTGACGGCATCATCTAGTGCGTGCGACTCAAGTGCATCCGTTCAGGGTGTTTTCTGATCCAATTTCGGTACTACTGGACTCCATTTTTCAAAATAAAAACATTTATGGTCTCAAAAAAATAACGTTTAATGACCATAAAAAATAAGGTGTTTTACACTCTCAATCTAATGAGAGTGGAAGTGCAGAAACCCTGCACTTCATCTTCATCTTTCATTAATTTTCATGCATATAATGTGTATATATTTATATAAAATTATACACATATTTTTAATGCATAAAAATAAACACGAAAATATCCATTAAAGCTCTGATATCAATGTAAAACAAGTATTAACGCAACGGGTAAAAAATTCAGATCATATCTTTAGGTGATAGAACATGAAGTTAATCTTGTGGGTAAATCACGTACTTCCATAAATGCAAACAGCGAACTCCCAGCAGTGGAGTGATACCACAATATGAGTATCATCCACACAAGTCACAGTGCAGAGGCTGAATTGTTCTCATATGGGAGAGAGTTAGAGAGAGAGTTTGGGAAAAAGGTTATGGGTAAAAAAACCCATAACGTATCTGATATCGATATATAACTTAACCATATAATCTGATATATAACCATATATATCAATCTATCCATATCAGTTGATATGATAGATATAGATATCATGAGTGGTTATTCAAATAAGTTTTGAATTTAAATTCAAACTTACATAGATAAGGTTCAAAAAGTTCAAAGGGTCATGCCACATGGGTGCCCAATTTCTAACATGGGCAACACACATGTGATTTGTGTGGGTCTCACACCTATGTAAGAGGTTTGATAAAAAATTGAATAATTTATTTGAAGTTCCTAACATAACTCAATTATAAATATCTAAAATCTCTAAAATTGTATCATATCATCTGTTAGTATATTAATTAATACATTAATTACTATATATAACATTATTCAAAAAATTTATCATGAAAAAGAGACGTAGAGAGAGAGAGAGCAAATAAAGTGCACGTGCATGACCAATTCGAGTACTATAATTTTAAACCAGTCTATACTTAGACCATCTCCAACGGTTCACCAAAGTTGACATCAAATTTAAATTTTGATGAAAAAATTACTATTTGGTGCTCCAACGGTTGCACCAAATCGATATCAAATTGAGATTTCACCAAACAATTCATCAAACTGAGGACAACATACAGATTTCACCAAAACACTGTGTATGACCGTTGGAGGGAGGAACCGGTCAACCAGCCGGTTGCCCGGCCGGTTGACCAACTGGTCGACCGGCGCACCATTTAAGCCACTGGTTCGTTTGAATCCTCAGCTGGTTGGTTTGAACTGCTGCCTCATGTGACCGTTGGAGAGCAACCGGTCAACCACCCGGTTGACCAACCGGTCGACCGGGTTGGGCAATTCGGCTACAGTACACAACTAGCAAGAACAGGTTTGAATTGGTTGGTTTCAACTTGTTTGAGCTGGTTTATTTGGACATAGGTTAATTTGTGGATTATGAATAATTTGAAGGGTGATATAAATTTAAATTCCCTATATATTTGACATACATATTTCACAACTAGCCGTTATAATAATTTACCGTTGGATGGACAGAGTATTTTGAAAATTTACCGTTGATGATGTGCTCTATAAAATAGATCTGATTTCTATATCAAGCTGACAGAATATTTCATTTTCAGAATAGTATTTATATGTTGTGAATTTTTTTTCTTTTGTGTCATTAGATATTTGTTTCCCTTGAAATTTTAATTAATATTATCTGATTAAATTATCTGATTCTGAGTTTGAGCTTTATATCATTACAATATTTTTCAATAAGTGTATTGTATTTTTTCTAAACTATGGAAGATTTCGAAATGTTTGAGGAATCACAAATGTTTGAGCACAACACTCATATTAATTTTATGTCGGAATCTTCACGAGAATAGAACACGCAGAACAGTGATAATCATTTTATTTCAGAAACTTTTCGTGTTTCTTGTGGTAAAGCATTCACAATTATAGAAGATGAAACTTTATGTAGATCTTGGTTAGTAGTCTCTCAAGATCCCATTACTGGTAATAGTCAGACTATGGCTATATTTTGGGAACGAGTACTTGTTTATTTTAATTCACAATTGAGCAGTGAATCAAATCGAAATCGTATTTCTTTGACTCACCGTTGGTCTGCCATGCAAAAGGCAATTAATAAATTCTGTGATTTTTTTGAACAAATTCAACTGAGGCAACAAAGTGGAACAACTGAGGCAGATATAGTAAAATTTATTTGTGTTATTAAATATCAATTTTCTTTTTTAAATGTATACTTGTTATTGAAATCTTTGTAATTTTTTTTTGTAGGTCACTGAAGCGAAGCGAATGTATCATGCAATATAGAAAAAACACTTCACATTTGATACATGTTGGGAGATTTTGCGCCAAAGTTGTAAGTGGGATGAATTTCGATCAAAAAGAAGCACGCAACATGCTGATCCATGTTCGAATCCACCAAGTGAATATGAGGCTTCTCAATCTAACCAGAATAATGCGGTGCACGAACAACCATCTAATACATCAGCACGACCAATTGGTACTAAGGCAACGAAAGAGAAGTTGAAGAATCAAACAACGCACGATAGTAGATTTGATGAAATGGCTGCCAACCAATCCAAAATTGTTGAAGTGTTATCAACTATCTCTGCTAGAACTATTCAGCGAGATGAACAAAAGGCGAGATGAACATTAGGTCTCCATGTTTGGAACTAAATTAGTTTATTAAATAAGTTAAAAAATTAATAAGGTAAAATATTATATTTAAATTATAATTATTTTTTTCACATAATTATGAAAAAAGGAAAAATTAAAAGTTCACCTAAAAGAAATTTTTTTTGTCTAAATTAAAATAGTCAAAATATTAAAAAAAAATTGACTAAAGAAATTATTTTCAAACGGATGCTCACTTAACACGGCTTTTTTAAGTGTCTTTTTCACTCTTTTTATTATTGAGAAAAATGAAACCATAGATATTTTCATGCAAAGCTTTTGTACTACCCATTCCGTATTCTAAAGTCATGATTGTGTTACAGTATTACCCAACCAAAAATGAGTTTCAAATATATGACATTCTCTCATGATTTTTTCTTTCCTTACCATTCAGATTTAAAGTTCAAATATAATTACATTGTTTGAGTTTTAATTTTTATTAAAAGAAATTTTTTTACTGTTTTGCTTCGTTGAATTTTGTCTTTTTGTTGACGTGTTTTGAATTTTGATATGGTAAAAATTAAGGCCAATTCAACAAAAAATCTCTAATTTGATAAAATTTTATTTTGATTCTTATATTTTTAATTTGAATAAATTAAATTTAATATTATTAGTTTTGTTGTGATGTTATTCTTCCATTATATGCTATTAATATTTTGAACGAAAAAAACTATGCGAAAAATTAGAGGGACAAATAAAATTAAAAAAAAAAATTATAGAGACTATCAATGTAAATTCTAATTTTGCACTCATATTTTTTGTTCGAAATGCTGACACTTTTGGGGTGTCCTAAATAAGTGCACTTTTTGACTTTTTATGAAATATGGGTTGAGTATGGGTTGGGTTTAAAGTGATGTAATAGAGAGGTGATGTGATTCAAATAAGATGATGTGATTTAAATAGGACAGTGACTTTTTGACTTTTTTTAGTTATGCCAAACCAAGCCTAAGTGATGAAAAGGCAGCACTGGGATGAAAAGGCTATCAATGGAACGGGAATTCTCAATCTCCCCCAAATTAGAACACTATGGATGCATGGTTGATCACATCCACAATCTGTTAAGATATATGAGCTTTTAGATGAAGTTTCATCTAGTTTGAAGGTTATTGGAAATACTACTGATTTTGATTCTATGATTGAAGAATCATGTATAATGGAGCAAGTCTGCTAATTTCCTATGTCAGCAAATTTTGTGAAGTCCACATTCATCAAACAGTACCTATCTATTGCCAACTCTTGCCAGGTGTAGGAATTCAATGAATTTGATAGTAGGATGGATGTTTATTAAACATGATTGGTAACATTTATATATACAATTTTTGGTTTTTGTTTAAACAAAAACTTGTTTAGTGCTTATTTTTGTTTTTTGAAAAATTATAAATTGCATACAAATTTATTAAATTTTTGTAACAAAAATGGTTTGTTTCATTTGTTTAAGAACCACTCCAACCACAGCCGTGGCCCATCACCACCACCACCAGCCACCTTCGTCAGCGAGCTCCTCCAACCACCACCTTCTGAATTGACAACCACTTTAGTTGTTGGTGACCACCTCCAACCATCACCTCTCACCACCTACAACCATCAACCAATTCCTCCCGCTGAAAACCACCTATGGCAACCACCTCCAAACAGCCAACCACCACCTCCGGCCACATCTTCGGTCATCAACAACCATCTCCAGCCAACCCCTCACTTATTTTAAAAACGCATGTGTACCATCTATGTTTTTTTTTTTTTTTTTTTTTTTTTTTTTTTTTTTCAAATAAACATAAAAATGTTTATTATTTTCTACAAAAAATTAAAAAGCTAAAAAATAAATAAATAAAAATTGTAAACTGAATGTTACAAAATGGCACCTGAGTATTTGCAATAAGATTAGAACCCATCCCATGAACTGAGTTTAGAGAAAGAAACTAACAGAATCTGGTAATGTAGCCCCTACTGAGGTACACAGTCCAACAATATTTTAAATTCCCATTTTCATTTAAGCTAATCTTTGTGAACGACTTACCCAAAAAAATCTTTGTGAACGAATTGGCATATCTTTCTTATATGGAACATGGTACTGTTAAATAGAAAAAACAAACACTATCTAATAATATTCTTAATACATCCACAACATTGTTGCCTCTAATCCCTCTCCTCCAGTGTGAAACTTGCTTTTGTGCCAAAATGTAAACTGAAGGGCATTTTATGCCCTTCTTCACCTTGGTTCTCCATCTCTTCCTCCTCCTCCTCCCCACAAATTTGAGCAATTCATCGATCAAAATCACAGGTGCCGAAACCAAGATAACCAGAAACCATTCATTCAGAGTCAGTGGAACGATACCAAACACATCCGCTAGGAAAGGTACATAAAGTATTAGGCAATGGAGCCCAAACGAGACTGACATGGCGACAAGAAGCCAAGGGTTCATACAAGGTGGCATTGTGACAAGGCTATTGTCTTCAGAAAGGGCGTTTAGGGAATTGAACATCTCAATGGCCACCAAGACAGAAAGTGAGAGAGTCATCGCCTTCACTTTACCAATGGTAAAATAGTCACAAGGGTTTGAAAAGGTGATCACGCGGCCTCCACCAACTGTGAATGGAGTCACGGTGAAATTTGACCACCATGATGAGCATTCTCCCCAGTTCCAAAGCTGAGAAAATTCAATGCGTGAGTGACCGTCACTTACAAGATTTATAACCAGAACCGGAGCCTGAGTGTACCACAAGATGAAGATGCCAATCGTTGCAATGCCCACATAAGAACCTATTACCTGCAATTCCATGCACTCAAGGTACTGAGAGTCTGATACAATGAATATTACATGAAAACTTGTTCACTCAACATGTAATGCACAATCCTAATGCAAAAGAATAGTGATTCAATTAGTAAAGTGGCAAAGTTTGTTGCAAAGTTGATATCCAATAAAGTATTTTACTGAGGAAATCCTCATCTTTAACTATAAAATAATACATTATATTTTACTCTAAAAACAATACCTTCAGAAAATTTCTACATGTTATCGAATCTTGTCCTAGGTATATCACAAGAAAATAAACAATCTATAATAAAATACTCATCTTAACTTTCTCGATGATATAGCAATAGGAAAAAAGCTTATGTACAGTTCCGTCCATGTAAGAGGTGCAAGTGACCAATTGGGGTAAACCATGTGGTCATCTTGCCCAATCATACTTTAGTGTTGGGTCCCACAACAATGTAGGGTTTTAAAATTTTCCTAATTGGACAACATTACTCCTATTGTGGCCACTAGCACCACCTGCATGCATGAAACTTACCTAATTTTTTTTCCATGGCAATAATAATAACTTGCAAGACCATCAATACTCTTGACAATGAAAACAGTAACTCATCTTTAGCAAGTTAAAAGATGAGAAACTAAAAATGTGTGCCGGCACAACAACCTTTGACATATAAAATCAAAATAAAAAATAATAGTAATGAACACTAACCATGTACCGGAACAGAATCCAGGAGTTAATGAGTGCATCATCACTTTTGCATGGTGGTTTCCGCATTATATCTATGTCAGCAGGGTTGAATCCCAGAGCTGTGGCAGGTGGGCCATCAGTAACCAAATTGACCCAAAGAAGCTGCTCCGGTATCATACATTCTGGAATTCCTAAAGCAGCAGTCAAGAATATGGATATAACCTCCCCAGCATAAGACGATATCATGTACCTGCAGATAGAGAAAAATAACTAAGCTTTGACGTTAACTACCCAAAACAAAAATGAAAGCTCGCAAAGTGAAAATATACCTGATAAAAGCTTTCGTGTTATTATAAATAGAGCAACCCTTTTCCACAGCAGAGACAATGGGGTTAAAATTATCATCTGCCAAAACCATATCTGAAGCTTCTTTTGCAGCCTGGATGATTCACATAAGAATGACATATTCAACATGTCAACCATCCAAGGACAATGTAATATGCTTACTAAGCCACATAATTTATTTTGGACTCGGGTACGAGTATCAAGTGAGAAAGTGTATTTCTAGCTATCAGACTTTGCTAAACCTAAGTTAAGATATGGGGGACATGTATCCAAAAGTTGAGTATCTGCACGTAGACATGTTATAAACATTTACATATATTGTATATCTATCATATTTTGTTATAAGATGATGTTATAATTTATTTATACTTGAAATTAAATGGGATTTAGGGAAACAATAAAGATTTTTATCCCCATCCATGCGAGAGGCTGAAAATTTTTCTTTCCTATCAAACATAAGCTGTTGTTTCTTCAATCAAAGAGAGTCGGTGTTACCTCTGTGCCAGTGATCCGCATGGCAATTCCAATATCAGCAAGTTTCAGTGCAGGTGCATCATTCACACCATCACCAGTCATTGCAACAATTTCTCCCATCTCCTTTAGCATCCTTACAATTTCTTGCTTGTGCCTAGGCTCCGCACGTGAGAACACTTTACCTCCAGGTTAAGACAAAATTTCAATTTGCTCAGAAGAGGAAAGAGCCATGAATTCTTTACCCATGAAGCTTCCCCTAAGATCATCACTTTCACAAAACAATCAAATTTCCTTACAAATAGCCTCTGCCGTCAACTTATTATCGCCAGTTATCACCATGACTTTAATCCCAGCTCCTCTACAAAACAATCTTCCATTGATTGGGGGAGAGGGTACAAGTTGTTCACATAGCACAGCGTCAATGCTGTGGTCGGTAGATGGCAGGCCCATGTGGCTCCAGGAATGAACGAGGTGTACTGAACTATGTAATTTGTGTAGGTTTAGAAGGTCACCTTCAGGCATATGGTGCGTTGGGACACGAAATTGCTTTGCCTCTTTTATATGGTTCTAGATTTCCATATGACCTGTATTCTACAGATCCATCTATCATGACAAATACTCACATAAATTACTAGATTCAAACATGAAAATAGCTAATGAGGTGACAATAAGATGAAACATATACAGGTCAAAAGATGGCTTTAATTTGACAAAATGGGTGTTTAAATACAAGTGAACCAATCAGACTAACACTCAAGATCAATTTATGAGCTGTATCTGTTCCTGTTCATACCAATAATAAACCAAACATGAACTATAAGCCATGAACAAGAAAATAGAGAAAAGTGGGTGGGAGGGTGGTTGAAGAATTTTAACATTTTGAGAGACCTCACAGTTGAAGTCAGTTTCGAGCATGAAGAATTTTAGATTTGCTCTGACTATGCTTCTCTTTGCATGTATGCAAGTATCAAGAATAGTTCTTTCTCTTCTTTTTAGAAGAGTCTTCTTCATCAGAACTGTCCATGCATCCAGTCACAGACATAAAAATAGCAGTGTCCATCTTGTCTCCAGAAAGAGAAGTTGATCAGTGGGAGATCCATTAAGCCCCGAAAGTTTGTACATCCAAGATTTCGCCTGAAATATGAAACTTCGAATCTCTAAACATATTCCCAAATTGCTCCTTAAGCAGCCATCTGTTCCAACAGCTCAGTCACCAATCAGTACCATGCTCTCATGAAACCTATAACTTTCTCAAGAACTTTCTATTTGCTGCCATTGTTCTTTAGATGCTCATAAATATAACTCATTGGTCATAGGCAGCTAAAACCAATATCCCAAGAATATATCACAGATTTCCAGGTTCAGAATCCAGATTGACGCAGAAGAGAAAGTTCTTGAATCTTTATTCTATGATCACGACGAGCTTCAATTCACACTTTTCAACTATCAATTTGATTAGTATAGTAACACACTATGATCTCAATTAAATGATTTCTATGAAGCAGCCTCTAACAATATTTTATCGAGCACGCTTCCTCTACTGTCTAGGTTTCTAGCAACCTTGCCTATAAAAACACCCCAAGAATCAGTATCAATTTCAACACTTGAAGCAGCCATGGAAAGCACCTTGGTAACATATGCTTCCATACCCAAGTCACAGAGGCCTTCAATCAAAATAGAGTAAGTCGACTTGTTTGGCAAACACCCTTTTTCCAACATCTCCTCTAAAACTCTAATTCCCTCCCTCGGATTACCAACTTTACAAAATCCCTTAATCAACATGTTATACGTAAAAGCATTGGGCACACATCCCTTCTCCACCATGTCATCCCACAACCTCCCCGCCTCGTGCAACTCTCCTCTCTCACACATTCCCGCAATAAGCGTGTTGTAAGTCAATACACTAGGAATCGAATCCCTCTCAAACTCGCCAAATAACTTCCTCGCTTCCCAAATTTTCCCCTCCTTACAAAGCCAATGTATAAGAGTGCTCGATATGGCATTATCTGGCGTGCAATTGTTCTTCAAGAGCTTCTTCCACAAATCACATGCATTTTCAACCTTCCCTTCTTCACACACAGCATCAATCACCCTACAACAAAGTGCTGAGCTCGGTACATATTTCTTCTTTAGCATATCATCGAGCAAATTGAGCGCTTCCCCGGGTTTCTTTTCTTTACAATAAGCTTCGATCATGACCCCGTAAGTCACGTCATTCGGTTCAACACCATTCTCCTCCATATCATCCATAACCTTCACCGCATCAATCAACCATCCCTGCTTACAAAACCCATCCATCAAAATCGTATACGTCGTGGCATCAGGAACCCAACCTCTGTCAAGAATTTCATCGAACACCTTCTTGGCACTAACCATATCGACCCTCGACACATACCCACCTAATACAGTCGTGTAAGTCACAACATTCGGTACCATTCCCATGCTGGGCATTTCATCCAAAACCCTAATCGCACTCTCAACCTCATTGTTCTTACACAAACCCTTTATCAGAATGTTACAAGTAAACACATTGGGCATAATACCAAACTTTTTACGACAATTCTTAAACAAAGCATGAACCAACTGGTACTGGTGATTCTGAATCAAAGCATTCAAGAGGGTATTGAGCGATCTTACAGAGGGTTGGACGCCGAAATCTTTGATTCGCAAGAAGGTGAAAAGGGCTTGTTTGGGTCGGCTAGCGATGCCGTAGTTTCGAATGACGGTGATGAAGAGGTTTTCGCCGCATTTGATTTGGGATTTGTGAAGGTGATCGAGAAGGGTTTCCATGGGAGAGAAAGCGCGAGCCCGAGCGAGCTTGAGGACGATGGAGTGGAAGGTGTCGTAGGTGTGGTGGAAGTTGGGGTGGTAGTTGGAGGCGTGGTGGAAAATTTGGAGGGAGAGATCGAGGTTTTGTTGGCGGGAGATGATGGAGATGAGGCGTTTGGGGGAGAGGTGTTTGGGCCAGGGTTTGATTGGGGGTGTGACTGTGTAGGATTTGAGGAGGTGGGTTTTGGATTTCACGGCGGAGAGGTGGTGGTGGGATGGGTGGGCGAGGAAGGGTTCGGCCGCGGAGGAGAGAGATCGAGCGGCGGTAGAGATGGTTTTGATGTGGTGGTGGTGACGATGGGATCGGAAGAGAGTTGCCATGTTTTTTGGTGTTTCAGATGCACGGTGACTGTAGGATTTGTCCAGCATTTTACTCACTATAATTTGGTGTTTTTCAGTCATTCCGTGGAATAATTTCGATTTTATATTTCGTCTGTCCAGCATAACTGACTAGTTTAATAAAAATAAATATTAAAAAAAAAAATTTAATTGTTTTTATAGAGTTGTTTTTGAGATTAAAAAATACAAAAACTTATTTAGTTTGTTTTTTAAAAATATTTTCTCTAAAATAATTTTGATTTTTTTTGTAAAATAATTTTTGAGATAAAAAGTATAAAAACTTGTTTGATTTGTCTTTTTTCAAATATTCTCTCTAAATAACTTTGGCTTTTTTGTAGAGTAGTTTTGAGATAAAAAAGTATAAAAAATTGTTTGATTTGCCTTTTTGTAGAGTAATTTTTGAGATAAAAAGTACAAAAACTTATTTGATTTACCTTTTTATAGAGTAGCTTTCGAGATAAAAGTACAAAAACTTGTTAGGTTTATTTTTTTGCAAACATGTTTTAAAAGTAATTTTGAAAATTGGATAACCAAATACATTTCTGAGAGTTTTTTTGAAAAAATCTGTTTGACTTGATTACTCTTAAAAAAGTGTTTGCAGAGTATATTTCCAAAAAATTTCTCTCAAAATCAAACCAAATAAGGCTATGGACTCTTATTTCAGATAAAGCCCAAGCATTTGGCCTGCCCTGCTTGGCATATTAGCATTAGAGGCCCAAAAGCAGACAACTAAAAAGTTCACTGAACCATATAAATTTTAGCCCAAAATTCAGGACTGGCAGGTATTTGGTGAAAAATTATGGCCCTTACATACAAACTGGATTTAATACTTATCTAGTCTTGCTCCAAATTGATAATCTTATGTTTTTGATTTTGACATCACAATTTATCTGGTAGGAAAAATAAGAAATAATGGTATTGTTTGGCAACCCCAGGTTGAGGCTAAAATAATCTTAAAAACTAAAAAAGCCAAATAGCCTCAAATAGTACCTAAACCAATAATTTATATTTTTTTAAAAAAAATAATAATAATAAAAAAGAAGAAAAGCAGCTGGGCAATGGCAGCCTACACTGTCAATGTGACAATGTAGGTGCCGTGCAGTGACAGCTAGTCCCACAGTTGGTAAATTACAATTTTGTCCCTTTAGATTAATTTTGAAAAATGTGAGGTTAGGGACAAATTTGTCATTTTAACTTCAAACATTATTTCAATACATTTTTCAATACAACAACTTAAATAAAATCCATCCCATCTTCCCAAACACAAAAACTAAAATAGCCTACTAAAATAGTCAAAAAATCTCTAAAATAGTTACTTCCCAAACACCCACAATATATAGTGGAAATAAACAGATTCGAGCATACCATTTACGCTCAAACCAAATACATGAATCATGTGGGTAAATCACGTGTCTCCATTGATGTCTTCAACTAATTCCCAACAATGAAGTATAATTACTAGAGAACTATCCACACTCTTCACAGTACAAAGGCTATTATGTGTTTCTATAGAGAGAAGAAAAAATAGAGAAGACTATAAGAGCCTAATTAGATACGGCTAAAATTAACTCTCACCATATAATACGTGTATTCTATTGGAGTATTATAACCATCCACAACTCTATCTCCTTAACAGATGAGATAGTGAGTTAATCACACTTATCTCCAATATAAGTTAATCTAAGTTTACTTTGATTGGATCGCTCCTTATGGGTCTTGAGTCATGCCGCCATGGGCGACTCAATCGAATATGGATTCTAAACCCGACCTCATTTTCAATATCTCCCACTCGAACATGCACTGGCATGACACCATGCTTTCTTTATCTCAATCTATCCATCAAACACGATCATACTAACCAATGGACCGTGCGACCGTTGAAAACATTTGCGTGTGGGAGCTCTATACAAGAAACTAAAAAAAAAGCCAACATAGAGACATCAACCCGAAAATAAAAATAGTGTCCCATATAACTCAGACTCATCTAATTACATCGGTCTAAAAAACATCTCTAATCCCTCAAAAGAGCATGTTTGACCCTCTCAATTCATGCAATATATTCACACACAATCCGCCTCTCATATATAGCAATGTGAGTTGCCCGTAGTGAATATAACAGTGGTGTAATACAAGATGATCTTCTTTTCGCCTTCATGCCATTTAGTTTAGGATTGACCGCTTTCCAAGTGATGTCCCTTAAAGCTGAATCATACATGATTGCAGGCAGCATATCAAAGTAGCAGAACATCAACCCCTTACCTTATGATATAGTCAAAGGTCACAAAAGGATACATAAGTGAAAGTCATATCAATATTGACACGTAAGACTCATACGGTGAGAAAACATGGATCCATTCTCGCACCTCATCACTCGGTCGCCAAGAACATGTAGTATGAATATATGCTACGGTATAGTAACTCTTCCAAAGAGTGACGTCATACTAGATACACCGTACAGATCTTAGTCTAGTCGCTTTCTAGCGTCTAACCCGAATTCTCTATTTGCTCGCCTTCCAAGCACCAAATGAGATCTCATACCTGGCTAATCATAACAGGCACACCATGAAAAGTAGGTACTAACATCCATGTTTGGTCTTTAACATGACCACATCTTGGTTGCAACCAAGGCAACATACATAGTGGATAATTTAAGCCTTTGTTGGCTCTAAATAACATAAACCACTAGTCTCATCCTTACTCGCTCCCAAGCACCATAGGTGATTGCTCGTGTAAGTGGGTCAATCTTGTCTGCTGACATCATCATCTGCTAATTATTGTGACACAAAGCATATCTTATAATCTTACAAAAATAAGTGATCGATTAAAAAAAATACAACCACAGTTTGCACAATTCTAGATTCCAAATATAAGTCCTATCAGCACCTCTTGCGATAAGCATATATAACGGAATCCACCATGTGCGCCTCACATGAAGTGGTTCAAGACAACTACGTCTTGCGTAATTACCTCTCTAAAGATATTTTGGTAACTAATTTGCATTTATTTAAGATGCGCCCAACAAGCGCATTGGATCTTACAAGGGGCAAATTTATACACTACCAATAGAGTATCCTCTCCATAATCTAATAAGCAAGGTCAAGTTCTAAACTACTCAATTGACCATTTATTAAAGATAACACTCATCATGCAGAATATGCCCACATAATGTACTTTAGGCTCCCACAACAAAAAATCAAGGAATATAGATCATTTGTCTCTCCTAGAGGCAATATGAGGATTCACTCAATAGCTGAGACTCTAGCTTTTGTCGATAGGTAAGTTAATGAGTTTATAATTTCACATCTATAATCATTCTAGGATATCCCTATGTAAGTCATCAAAGACAAACCGAGAATTTTTCCAGAACAATCCCTAAGGATCGTACATTTGAGCATATAAATTATATCACCCATATCCATCATGTCTAAAATAGAGAACTGCCAATCCTAGGTGGCGACAACCTTATAAATTCCTGGCTCATAATGACTAAGGCCTTGTTTGTCAATTATACATTTTAGCCAAAAAGTTACTATAAGTTGTTACATCACTGTATCTACTTTTTTGCACATCTTTTGGTAAAAAGTCAAAAGGTTACTAAAATAACCTGTTCCCAAACAAGGCCTAAGTAAGGAAAAACTTCTTTTGGATCATTGATCATGCCTTAGTGGTCTTCATTGATCATCGTTGGCCCATTATAGCTCAGTGAAATCTAAGAATCACTATTTGGATAACTGTTTTAAGCCATAAAAGATTTCTTAGAACTAGCAATCTTTTGCGCTCCTATCTTTTCGCCATAAAAGTAGAAGGTAAATCCTTACGGATCTACTTATCCAATTCTCCAATGAGAAGTTGGGTCACAATATCCACAAAGTAAAGTTCTAAACTCATGTTAATTATAGCCTAAGTCAAAGTAAGTCTCACTAGTGAGCCTTATGCCTAAAAAATGACTATCCAAATCGTGTATAACTTTAGAACAATTTTGTGTCATAGCAGAAAGTCAACCAAATCCTAAAAATGATTAATCCTCAAAGACTTTGTCTTAAAATGCGCAACACTAATCCACTTTCTAAAAGCAGGGGACTAGAGAACCTTTGGCATTATCCTAGGTTCTTTACCATCTTGCGAAGCAATCATGAATGTTCCCTCTCAATCACCTAGTGATGACGTGGAAAATTTTCACATTTGCTCCCACGTAACTAAGAATGTAGAGTATTATTCTCTAATGGAGTAATCCACTAGTAGACACGTCACTCCCATTGTCCCTAGGATATTAGAAATTTCTTTCCATTCTCAACTAGGCTACATAAAGCGCCATACTTAGAATTCTCTATCTTATACAGTTCTAAAACTTTATTTACGTCACCTTTACTAAGAAAACTTTATGTGACTCAGTTACACTCCCACAAAGCTGCTCACTTATAAGCACATAACCCGGAGGGTTTATATGACAGCATAAAATAATGCGCCACATGTCCCTAAGCGTTTACAAAACATCATACAATAGTGCGCTATAGAACTCCAGGTCTTAACTTCGTAACCTTATGAGAAGTAAAATAAAGATAAGTTGCTTGATAGTTATAGATTGCCCACAAATGGCTCTCCGCTAACCCATTACTCAAATGAAGTATAAAATCTGATATGGAGGCCACTTAGTTAAGGACATAGGCAACAAACTAAAGTGCAATTCCCAATTAGGAAACATATTGCGCCATTATCCACCTAACATAAACATACTTAATTCTTTATCTCTACTACACCATTGTGTTGGTGAGTACTAGGAATAATTAATTTTCTAAGTATCCCTTTCTCTTCACAGAACTTTCTGAAAAAGACAACTCAAATAGATACTCGTCACCTCGGCCAAAACTAAAAGCATGAAAGCTCTTATTTAATTGATCTCAACCTCATATGTGCAATGTCAAAAATTATCTCAAAACTTTTGACTTATGGGAGATCAAATAGTCTTGACTAATGCATATCATAATCTATAAATGTGTCGAGATTGGGGTTAGCTATCATACCCTTACATATATCTAGTCACAAATATCATAGTGAACTAAATGTGCCAATACATATGCCTTTTTGCAGCTTTTTAACTTACTTGTGCACAACCATTGCGAACAAAGTTGCACATTCACATGAGAGCAAAATGCCACAAACAAGTGGACCCAAGAGTGCCTATTCAAACCATCCATGTCACCTTCTCATCAATGTGATTAAGTACAATAAGCTATTGGTTCATGTAGACCGCCCGAACTTCCTCCGCGCGCCCCCCTTTTCGAAAAGGGCGCGAATTTGGTTCATGCTACTATAGTTCGGACTCCTGTCACGGTTTTGTATCTAATCTCACAAAGTGCAATGTAAGATTGATAAATCACCAAAGAGTCCAAATCCAGCAAATCGTTTTGGAAAATCAATTTTAATCAAAAAGCGCCAAACATGGACTGCTAAGCCAGATTACAGAGTCGCCACCTAAATATTTTATTTTTGGAAAATTTAGGAAACCCTGACTCGTGCCAAAGGCCACGTGTCCGTCATTACCAAAGTTGTCTCGGCTCGGAAACTTAGGTACAAGTGGGAAAGGTCATGAAATGAGCACCTCCGCTCGCCCTATCAAAGGATCGGCTTCTACTAATCATGATATGTTGTTTTGAAAACACATGTGTTTTTATTCCGGTTATTTAGCTAACTTACTACGTGATGCGCACAACATACAAGTATAGACTAGATCGCCTAAATTGGAACAAAACAATTCAATGTTTGTTTTTGAAAAATGGTTTGAAAGTGCTACTTGCAAGTAGGCTAAAGCGCAAATCTGCCACCAAACAAGGTGGGCTTAAAACATGATGATTTGCCACTCCAAGTGGGTTTAAAACTCACATTTTGATGAATTGTTCCAATTCAAGTAATGAAGCCTTCATCCACAGGCATTCATGCAATTATAGCAATTAAGCAAATAGCCTCATGGCAAGCATGTTATCATGGCAACACTCACACACATGCAAGTATGCTAAAGCGTAAACACTTACAGTGTACTCCAAGCCAAAATAGAGAACTAGTCAGAAATCATACATGATCCTAGTTATGTTAAAATGCCTAATGCAACACATGCAACTAAATAGGCTCGGCTATCTAAGATGGCATATGAATGCAACACTTGATAACATGCTTTGAAACACGTATTCAAGTAAGTGTATTGAAATACGATGCAGTTTGAATGATGCGCCGAGCCTAGTGCATACAAGACAAATGAATGATGTACGCATGCAAAGCATAAGGATGCTAATTGAAACGTGCCCTAAAACTAACCATCGAAAGCGGTTAAGTAAAAGGGAGAAAGACGTGGGGTTGGAAGACATTCACACACACACGCACACTTATTACAACATTGTGCCCTCTCGAAGGAGGGTCCGAATAATTAGACTAAGCTAAGCTACTTAACTAATTAACTATTCTAGCTAATTAATTGTTACAAAACCGAATTGAAATTGAATAACTAACTAATCTAAACTAATTAATTACAAGACGAATTAATTAATTAAACACTTAACTAATTAATTACAAAACGACTAAACTAATGAACTAATTAGCTAAGCAATTCAAATGAACGGCCTCGGGAAGCGAGAGAGATATGCATGCTCCGTTGGCTTCACCCCGAAATTCCACCACCTTGCCTCTAGATGCCTCTGTTTGCATATTTTTAGGCCTCTGTTTGCATATTTTTAGACCTCTGAAAATTATCTCCAGACTGCTTTTGTTTCATCTCAAGAACATACTGTGGGCTGATCGGCTAGAAATGGTGGCTATCGGCCAACTATGGTGGCCGGTCGGCTGGCTTTGGTGGCCGGTTGTAGACGTCCCTGAACGTCTCGGGAAAATCCCATTTTGTTCATTGGGCTTACTACAGTTCGGACTCGATGTCACGGTTCTGAATCTAATCTCGCAAAGTGCAATGCAAGATCGATAAATCACCAAAGAGTCCAAATCCGGCAAATCGTTTTGAAAAACTGATTTTAGAAAGAAGTGCCAAACATGGACTGCTTTGCCACATATAGAGTTGCCACCTAAATATTTTATTTTGGGAGAATTTAGGAAACCCTGACTCGTGTCTAAGGCCACGTGTCCGTCATCACCAAAGTTGCCTCTGCTCGGGAACTTGGGTACGATTGGGAAAGGTCATTTCATGAGCACCCCCGCTCGCCCGATCCAAGATCAGCCACTACTAAGCATGATATCTTGTTTTTGAAAACACATGTGCTCTTATTCTGGTTATTAACCTAGAATTACTATGTGATGCGTACAGCATACAAGTATAGATTAGATCGCCTGAGTTGGAACAAAACATTTCATGTTTGTTTATTTGAAAATGGTTTGATGGTGCTACTCGCAAGTAGGCTAAGACGTGGATTTTGCCACCCTCAAGTGGGCTTAGAAAACAGGGTGATTTGCCACTCTTAAGTGGGATTAAAACTCGCAATCAATGAATTGTTCCAATTCAGGTAATCCAACCTTCACCCACAGGCATTCAGGCAGTTATATCACATAAGCAGTTAGCCTCACGGCAAGCATGCTATCATGGAAGTCACTTACACACATGCAAGGATGCTAAAGTATAAACACTTACCGAGTACTCCGAGCCAACACAAAAGCTATGTTAGAAATCAATGCATGATCCTAGCTATGCCAAGAACGCCTAATGCAACACATACAAAATGCAACTAAGATAGGCTCGGCTATTCTAAAATGTCATGTGAAATGCAATTTGATACATGTATTCAAACGGGAATTGAAATACGATGCAGTTAGTATGATGTGCCGAGCTCGGTGCATGCAATACAGATGAATGAATGCAAGCATGCGAACATATAGATGCTAATTGAAACATGCCTTAAAACTAACCATCATAAGCTGGTAAATAAACGTGAGAAAGACGTGGGGTTGGAAGACATGCATCACACACACGCACACTTATTACAAAGTTCGCCCTATCACAGAGGGTCCGAATAAATAATACAGAACTAACTAGCTAATCTAAGCTAATTAAACTAGTTATTACACAACTGCAATGAATAACGAATTACAGCTAAATATTACACAACATTAATTAATTAACAAATTAAACTAAGGAAGCAAATAAATTAGCATGCAAGCTACATGAAATGGACTGCCTCAGCTCTGTTCCGAATGATAAAGGATGCATGCATGCTCGAGTCGCCTTGTCGGGAAATCCATCGCGATGTCTCAACTCGCCTTTGTTTGCAATTGAACTCAGAAACTTGCACGAAGCTCCAAGGAGATGAAACTCCACCCTGGGAATCTAGGGGAAGGCTACCGACCAACTATAGGCATTGGAGACCATCTACTGACCACCCTTGGTGGTGAAAACCAGAAAAGGTGGTCGGCCTGCTAGAAAACCTGGTCGGCCGACCAGTTTCTTCTCCTGGTTTCTGCACTTTCTGCAATAAAGGCAAGAGAGAGAGAAGGCAAAGTATTTTCAACATATGTGTGCCCAACCACTCTCCCCGTCATTGCATAAGCTCTAGGGAGTGTAGTCCTTGATCCTCGTGCCATCAATCACGTATCCCGATGCATGATGGCCGAGGAGTCGAATTGCACGACTCAATGTGAAATGAATGCACATATGAACACAATAATGCCTAAACTCCATCATGTATAGTCAAGAGTGTTGGCGACCGGGAATTGAGGCACGTTTTGTCACTTTGAGTACAAAACGTTCCTCGTTTCCCGTGTTTGGACTAAACTCCTATTCCAAACACAATGCAACAAACAATGTATGGACAAATGCAACTCTAGCATACGATCTGAATGTAATGCAACTAAGTGATGCGAAGATGCATGGAATGACATGCAAGCATGCAAATGGCATACACAATGCTATGAACTAATCAATGGCATACTCAATGCACATGGATTATGTGGCATGCATACACAATGCACTAACATACGCAATGTTATGAACGAGGCATATGCAATGCAATGATCAATCATGCGATAACATGGACTATAGGGCATACACAATGCAAGATGGACTTAAACCAAAGTGGATGGGCCTCGGCCACACCCAAATCAGTGGCTAATGGATGATGAAATCAAAGGAACAAGACACACACAAGCATGCACAATGCAAAGGCTCCAAGCCAAGGGCACAAGATACAACTCTCCAAGAGCATGGCAAGGATGAAACATGGAACACAATGGCATATATTTCAGCTCTGGAATGACATGCAAAATGGTCTCGAATCATGCAAACAACTCATGTTATGCATGTTGAATGGCTCAAATACCGAAACTAGTTAAGTGCATTACACTAGAGGTATGCAAAGCAAAGCCCGAATGACCAAACCAACCCCAAACAGTCTCTATGCAGACCCAAAACAGTGGCAAAATGGACTAAAATGATGGCTTGCAATGCTCAAAAATGAAGCTCATGCAATAGCTCAAAATGAGGCATACAAGCACAACTCTCAAACGCATTTAAAGAGTGGAAAACATGGGAATATGGCACAAGTATAAGCTCTGAAATAACATGTTCAATGATGCCAAAACATGAAAACAACTCAAGTTAAGCATGCAAGGGGCTTCAAAACTCGAAGCTAGGCAAGGGTATTACACTACAAGCATGCATGGAAAGCATCATTCGACCATGGGACCTCAAAACAGAGCTAAGGAAGCCCAAATCATGAATAAAATCAGTTTAGAACATGGCCAAAATATGCTAGAATCAAGAGCCAAAACAACATGCAATGTGAGCTAGTGAACATGGATCACACTACAAGCATATGAAGCATTCAAGAGGCCACTAAACCAGCAAAAATTAGAGACATGACATGCCAAATAAAGCCCAAAAACCCACTGAAACATGATCAATGCATGCAAGAATGACATGCTCCTTTGATAGGCTATAAGAGGGGTTATTCTACACGCGAGAGACACACCCAAGGTGACAAAACCAACTCTGGACAGAGCCTAGGCAGGCCCTAAAAGTCACTGAAAAGGGCCTGAAATAAGGCTTGGAGATGTGCATATGAAGGCTCCTTTATAAGGCCAAAAATGCTAGTAAACAAGACAACAAGAGAAAGGGTCACCCCTCTCTAATTTAGGCTCTCAAAACCACATGCTCACCACTAAAAATCCACTGGATTTCAGTGGTAGGAAGGCCAAGCAAAGATTAAATCAAAGGCTTTATGGCATGGCTCAAAACAAGGCAAAATGAAGCATGCAAGGGGGTAGATGACCCCCAACAACAAAATGGCCTTAAACAAACATCAAAAGGATCTCAAAACAAGACTTTTTTTAGTTGACAACACAGCTCAAATATGCATGGAAATAAGGCTAAGAGATGGATCAAAATAAAGCTTAAAAGAGGGAAAGAGTGTGTTACCATTGAAGCTCAGCAAGACAGCAACTTCTGGACCCAAAACCCAACTCCTTAACCTCTGAAAATGGCCTCCAAGAAGCTTCGAGCAACGATGGAAGGGTTAGGCTATGAGGTGGTGTGCAAAGGTGCAAGAACAACATACTCTTTAGGGCCAAAATGTAGAGATATAGAGAGAGGTATATTTTTTGCCTTAAACCAAAATTTGAACCCTCACAAAGGAGGGAGAGGCCCTCCTTTATAGCCAAAAGGGACCAAAGCTTCTCAAAGAAGCTAAAAACCAAGGTTGAAGATCCTCCATACACGTGTATGGAGGATCCAGTCTGTGCCTTCCAACTGGCACAGTTGGCAAAAACTCACAGAGACAAAACTGGGGGAGGTAGGCCGACTAGTTCAGGTGGTCGGCCGACCACTTCCCCTAGTCGGCCGACTAGTTCAAAAGGTTCAACCCCAAGAAAGGTGGTCGACAGCCCTATTTGATGGTCTCCACATTGAATGCAAGCTAGTGGTATGGTGGGAGACTAGTAAATGTGGCTCAAAGACCAAGGAGACCAGCTTCCTGACAAGAAAATCGGCTGGCGGGAGAAAAGTGGTCTCCAAGGAGAAAAGGTGGTCTCCCACCCTTGTACCACCTCTCAAACAATGAAAACAAGGTCCATGCCAAAAATGAACCAAGACGGATGCAAAACGAGGGTTCGAGGGTCAAAACGCGCAGCCGGGTGCCCCGAAAACAGGCTGTTGAGCACCAAAGGTGGCGCATGACCACAAAGGTGGTCTCTCGGGCCACAGTGTCCCTCTAGAGACAGGAAGCAAGGTGTGCTCCAAAAACCGGGGCAAACGGAGAATGTTAAGCGGTTCCAAGTCGAGGCGCACGGCCGACGACCCCAAAAACCAGAAACTAGTCTCCAAACGGGAACAGTGGCGTACGACCACGAAAAGTAGTCTACGGCCACTGAGAGATGGTCTACAAGACCTCTCCCTCCCTTCGGGAAGAGAAAGCAAGACCTGGTCCGCAAATCGAGGCAAAGCATAAAAGGGGTCCCGAGGTCCGGGGGTAAGGACCTTAGCCGAAACTCCGAAACCTCAGAACGAGCACAACATGCGCAATCACCGAGCGCTCAATCGATGACATCTGAGTCTTAAGGTTGGTCAAAAATGGGGTGTCTACACCGGTCGGCTAGTACATGTGGCCGGTCGGCCACTGCTTCCCTGAAATTCCTCTTTTAACTGCAACAGAGAGCAAACAGAGGCATGACAGTGTATTTGCAAGGAAATGTGTGTACTACTGCACTCCTTATCATGTCTCAAGCTCAAAGGAGTGTAGCAGTTGGCTCTCAAGCCACCAACCAAGCATTTTCAATGCATGATGGCCAAAGAACCAAGCTCGTACAAGCTTGATGAATGCACACATAAGACTTAAAAGGCCTCCACCCTATCATGCACAATCAAGGGAGACGACGACTAAGAAATGTGACACATTTCATCACTTTGAGTATGAAACGTCTCTCATTTCTTGTGTTTGGATTAACGTCCGATCCAAACACATGCAATGCAACACAACACAAATGCTTATCTTAGTCATATTTTACTTGTCACTTTTGTTTACTCATTTTACATTACCAATTAGTCCTTTAATCAATTAAGTCCAAGGTGATAGTCTTCTAAAGAGAAAGAAGTGTCAACCAAGGGATGATTTAAGGCAAGAGAGAGATCATGCCTTTGGTTAGTAGAAACCCTCAAAAGAGGATTAAAACCATTAAGCATAAACTCTATCTCAAGCTTAAAGGATCCCAAACTTGAAACAACTCTCAAAAGCGATTGAAAGTGAGACAAATGAATATGTGACAAAGATTATGATGCTGAAATTTCATGCAAAATAATACTACAACATGCAACCAACTCAAACAACTCATGTTTAAAGGCCCAAAACAATGAGCTAGTGAAGGAATTAACCCTAAAACCATACAAAGCAATGCTCAAATGACCTTAACCACTCAAAACAAACCTAAGGCAGGTCAAAATAGTAGCAAAAAGATGCTAGACTTAAAGCATAGGTGGCAAGAAAAACATGGTCATGTGTTGGCTCACAAACAAGGCACAAAGCACAACTCTCAAAAGCAATGAAAGAGTGGAATATGTGAGAGTGTAACAGTGATATATGCTCTGAAATTACATGCTAAAGAATGCTATATCATGCAAACATCATAAGCAAAGCATGCTAGGGGCCTCAAAACACAAGGCTAGTAAAGGCCATTACACTATGGCCATACAAGGCAAGCCTCAAAGGGCCAAGATCATTCCAAACAGAGTTTAAGCATACTAAATTAAGGCCAAAATCATGCTGGAGCATAGCCAAGACAAGTTAGAATGAAAGGCCAAAACATCAAGGATATAAAGCTAGTGAGCATGATTGCACTACAAGTACAAAAACCAAGCAAGAGATGACCCAACCAACCAAAATCAGAGTTAAAGCATGTTAAATAATGGCCAAAAACATGCTGGAGTGGAGCCAATACATGCTAGAATTATAGGCTAAGACATGAAGCACGTTAGGCTAGCAAGTAGGATTACACTACAAGTGTGTGAAGCATGCAAGAGGTGACCAAACCAGCCAAAAATAGAGTTATAGGAGGTCCAAAAATTCACAAAAACATGCTCAAACTAAGCCTCAAGAGGATAGAAACACATGCTCATTTGGTAGGCTAACACCATATGCTAATAAGACAAGAGGAGGGGGGACTCCCCCCTCCTATTTGGGACCTCAAAACAAGTTTTCTACCACTGAAATTCCTCTGGAATTCAGTGGTTTTAAGGCGAAAAGGAAGTTGTTTGAAAAGCTTGAAAGATAGCTCAAAAGGCCTTACAAGCCAAGGAGCAAAAGGGAGGAAACACCCCCTAGCCAAACAAGGCTTAAACCACCATTTTAGAACCTCAAAATCAGAGTTTTTTATGGTTCAAAACCAGCCCCAAAATAATACAAAACAATGGAAAAGGCAGGATAAAACAAGTGTGCAAAAACAAGCTTGAAAGGGAGAAGTGTTTACCCTTGAAGCACAGCAGCAAAACCAGCCAAAATCTGAGCCAAAACCACCTTTTGGAGCTCAAACAAAGTCCCAAGGAATCTCAGCCCAATGGTGGTCAAGTTTGATTAAGGATGTGTATGCAAAAGTATGGTGTATCTAAGCTTTCATGCATAAAAGGGCAAGAGAGAGTGAACTCTAGAGAGAGAGGCAGAGATTTAGCTCTGAAAATTTTGTAGAGAGAGAGGGATTTAGTGTGAGAAGCTCCCAAACTTGCTAAAATGTTCTCCCTTTGCAAAATGATAGATATTGCTTCAATATATAGCAAAAAGAGAGCATTTGGTCGAAATATCTGAATATAGAGACAGCTGGAGCATTTAGAAGACAGCTAGAGCAAAATATCTTCAAATTCTGAGCTTTCTGGACATTTCTAGCTGACCGGCCATCTTTTTGGCCGACCTGCTACTAATGATGGCCGACCGGCCACTTCTGTTTCCGACTGCAAATTCTGCTCTGCAGGTCCGACTTCAAATGGGCATAACTCCTTTATCTGGACTCCTTTTTAGGTCATTCTTGTGTCTAAATTGAAGCCCCGGAAGTAATCTTTCCAATGGTGGAAGCATCACATTAAAATTCCAAGTGTGAAAAAGTTATTCTTGTTTTAGTGAAGACTGCTCAGTTTTGGCTCAACCGGATTCATACCCAACTTCAACCAACCATATCTCCTTCATCCGGACTCGACTTTAGGAGATTCTTGAGTGAAAAATGAAGCCCCGGAAGTCTTCTTTCCAACGGTGGTGGCCTCATAGCTCAAATCCAAGTATACAAAAGGATAAGCCTAATTTAGCGAGGGCTGCTTGACTCTCTCTTAATAATTCATGCCCAACTTCTTCCCCAACTTGCTTTCTTCTCTCCTCTCCTCTTTTCTTCAACTCCAAACCTCTAAATAAGATGTTTTGGAAGATTTTTCAAAGAGTTCACCTCTCTTTCATTCATTTCCACTTTGTCCTTGCCCGATTTACCGAAAAGCGCAACATTTAACAAAATGCGAGCGTTGGAACATCGTAGGAACTTTATTTCAAAAATATTTTGAAAGAGAGGGTTTTAAGATCTAAAAACCATTCAAAATAGTTTTGGTGGTGTGAGGTTGGGTTTGACACTCTCCTTGTCAAAGAAATCGAACCTTTGCACTATACAACTTTTATCACTAAGTAAATGATCAGTGGTGCCCAAGTCTTAAGGGCGGTCAAAAATGGGGTGTCTACAGTTCATGACCAATGTCATAAACTAATTCCAATCATCCCAATGTGTGAGTTCTCAAAGACAAGCGTAAAGGTTTAGGCCCAACTTGTGACACCCCAAATATTTAGTTAAATACCACATAAATATATATATATAAAATATTGAATATTATGGTTGTATGTAATAAAGAGTAATCAGGAATTATATATTGGGCCAAAGTAACATTACACCAAAAGTTAAAGGGGAAAAAAAAAGAAAAGAAAAAAAAGGGGTACATGTTAGCTAAGCATGAGTTAAGGGATAAGAATTTAGGTGAGCCACGTGTATAAGCTGGGGGCAACCTTGTGGCTTGGTGCCCACGGTTGCTCCTCTATAAATAGGCGACGATTTGCTCAGATCAAGCAACAAACAAAGGAAAGATATACTAGAGAAAGGAAACTAATAAGTAAGAAGGTCTTTGACAACAGAAAGTAAGAGTCATGAATTAATATTAAGGTGAGTTATATTATACATTGGGTTATCATAAAATGTTTTACGTATGTCTTGAGTTACCATGTTTTATTTTATGCAACTCATATTTATAAATTATGCTAATATTTCAATTACGTTAATTATTTTATGAACCCCTTTTGCTTAAATTAAAACTCATGGATATGATTTGACAATGATTATTTAAATATTTATTTTGTGAGTACTACCATGGGGGTCCCATGCCTTGGGAGACTTAAATAAACCATTAGCTTTTGGTTGGTTACTTTGTGGCCTTGTTTGTCATGGATCCATCAATTACGTTAATTATTTTATGAACCTTTTTTGCTTAAATTAAAGCTCATGGATATGATTTGACAATGATTATTTAAATATTTATTTTGTGAGTACCACTACGGAGTCCCATGCCTTGGGAGACTTAAATAAACCATTGGCTTTTGATTGGTCACTTTGTGGCCCTGTTTGTCATAGATCCATTGACCTTTATTCTGATTGGTACTCTTGTGACCTCTGTTTTGTTTTGTTCTGTTCTGTACCGTGGTTGTAATAACTACCTTCTTAATAAATTGTTAATTCTATGATTTGCCTTATTTATGTGCTTATATGTTAATTATGTGCCATATATTATGTGAATTGTGATAATGTGAATAGATGTGTAGGGAATAGAAATTAAACCTGTCTGAATCTGTAAATCGTGTGGTTAAAATTAAATATTTGGAATAGGTAATTAGAGCCTAATTCACATTAGTTTGACTAAGTCTAGTTTAATTTCAACTAGAATTTGAGAATGAAATTAAGTAGATGGAAAAGAGAATTAATTTAGATAATGAGAATTATTAACTAAACTTATACTTAAACAAGGCTTAAGACAAAAATTAGTGAATAAATAAATAATTTCCTAATTCCACTCATCAAGTTAAGGAAAGAAGAGTCTAGAAGAGAGAGACTAAGTGTAACACCCGCTTCTTAATAAGCCGTTAAATTTATGGTTAATTTTAATTTTGTGTTTCTTCGTGCATTCTATATTTATTTATATGTTATGTGCATCATGTTTGGCTTGCCAGATATGTTAATTTATGGAAAAGACCTGTCTGATTTGTTAAATTTGTAAGGTTACAAACTAAATAATGGACTAGGTGGGTAGAGCCTAATTTCCCTTAATTAGGCAAAGTAGGGTTCAACTTAATTGTTGTGATTCTAATTTAATTAATCCAAGTTAAGGAAATTGTATATTATATATATATATTGAACTCAAATAAGAGGGAGAGAGAGAAACATCACCTGAGAGAGAGAGAGAGAGAAAGAGAGAGAGAGAGAGAGAGAGTACGTGTTCTAGAGCTTGAGAGAATTCTAGAGAACAAGGAGAGAAGAAGAGAAAAGAAAGGGGGAAGAAGAGAACTTGAAGTAACTTCATCAAATTAACCGTTAAAGGTAAGAATTTTTCGCAATTTCTTGCATTAGAACAACTTTCATCTTGAACTCATGGAATTTAAGGAGAGAATGAGGAGTTGAGTAGTGTGGGTTGTGTTACCAACCTTAATAAGAGGTGTTCTCCAAACCTTTGTATCTATGGCACTATTTTAACTCAATCACTTGGTTTTGTATGACTCTTGAGTTAGCTTTCCACGGCTTTTAGAACATAGAACTCCCTTTATGTATAATTCCTATTTTCTTTCCAATTATAAGTTTGTTCATGTGTTTACAAGAGGTGTGAAAGTCATATTTTTGGTTGAAACTTAGTGGTTGCTCATTTCTTATGTTTTGGTAATTGTTTTGGACTTTGATTTGTTCAAATTGGGCTAGAGTTTTGAAGAGAGAGAACTCACCAAAAACAAAGCAGCTTCTCGGTTCTGGTCTGCCTAGAACCCCACGTACGGCAGGGGTGACCACACGTACGACAGGCACTGGCACACATGCGGCGGGTAGGCCCACACGTGTGGAAAACAGAGAAGAGTCAGTTTGCATTCTGAAATAATTGCACTTGTTGGCGCATGTGCGGCGCACGCGCGGTGAGAGTCCTGCACGTGTGACTGTTTGGCAGCGTCAATTTCATTTTTCTACTTCGTTTACCCCACTCCTGGGACTCCATTAACATAATTTGCATCCATATTAGACGTGCATTTACATTTCCCAGACATTAAAAGAGAGTAAAAGACATTTAGACCAATCACTTCCTAAATAATGAAACTAATTAGTTGATTGTATAACGGATTAAATCTGCTACACTCATATATGTCTGTGTAGGTCAAACGCCACGTCCCAGTCACGTGCATCTCGAAACCAGCTGTGAGTAACACTGTTGTAAAGATATGTTTAACTTAAGTATTTTATTCCTTGTTTTGAACATGTTTCATCTTATATTCGTTGAATGATGATCCTATTTACTTACACTGTATTTCGTAGCATCCTTAGCACCTGTTTACATGATTACAGAGATCTTTATCAGTTCTAATTTCTGGAACTCCTATTTACTATAGTGATGGCCATCATATCTGATTACCGGTCTTTATGACCGCCTGTTCAGTCTTCATGATCGCCTGTATTAGTTTGTTTTGAGATGTACCACGTATGACTTTTATGCTTTCTGTATGAGATACGAATATGTTCAGTATGTGCTTTGTCTTACATTATGATCATCATTCAGAACCCCTTTACACAGCTGTTATTCACTGGGCTCTAGCTCACGTTTTGTTATATATGAAGCTCGGCTTTTTTACGTCCCATTTTTGGGAGTTTGAATATAAGCCCTACAGTTCGGACTCCCGCGGTTCTGAATCTAATCTCACAAGTGCAATGTGAAATTGATAAACACCAAAAAGTCTAAGTCTGACAAATCTTTTGGAAAATCGATTTTGAATCAAATTGCAAAAAATGGACTGCTTTGCCAAATACAGAGTCGCCACCTAAATATTTTTGGAAAATTTAAGAAACCCATGACTCGTGCCAAAGGCCACGTGTCCGTCATCACCAAGATTGTTTCGGCTCGGGAACTTAGGTACGAGGGAGGAAGGTCATGAATACATTTGAGCACCGCCCGCTTGCCCGATCAAAGATTGGCCTCTACTAATCATGATATGATTTTTATTTACATTATATGCTCTTGTTCCTGTTTATTAGGCTAGCATTACTATGTGATGCGTACACACACAAGTATAGAATATCTCACAAGAATTGGAACACTTGAGTCATGTCTGTTTTGAAAATTGTTTCGAAATATGTACCACTTGAAAAAGTGATCGCATATGAACATTGCTCAAATTATTCCAATTCAAGCAATTAGCCTTCATCCACGGGCATTCAAGTAGTTTATCACTTAAGCAATTAGCTTTATGGCAAGCATGTTAGACATGGCAACAAACACTCATGCAATATGCTAAAGCGAGTAAAGGCTCACCTAGTACTCCAAGCCAAAAAGATGAAAGAGTTAGAAAAATGCATGATTCTTAACTATGCAATATGACTAATGCAACATATGCGATATGCAATTACTAGGCTCGACTACTAATATGACATATGAATCAATTAAATAGCATGTGGTCTAAGTACGCCTTCAAAGAAGTATTAAACTAACAATGTAGTTAGAATGATGAACCGAGCCTTGGTGTATGCAACACAAATGGATGCAAGCATAGAGTATGCTAATTGAAACATAAAGTCCCTAAACTAACCATCATAAGCTAGTAAATAAAAGGGAGAAAGACGTGGGGTTAGAAAACATAAACATTATTACATTGCGCTCTCACGAAGGAGAGTTCGATTGAACTAAGCTAATTAACTAACTAATTAAAGCTAACCTAATTAAGCTAACTATTACAAACCAAAATGAATAAACTAGCTAAGCTACTTAACTAATTATTACAACACTTGAATTAACTAACTATTCTAGTTAACTAACTAATTACAAAAAGAAATTGAATAACTAGTTAACTAACTAATTAGTTACAACACTTTACAAAATTAATTAGTTACTACTAATTAATTACAACAATTTAAACTTAAACATGCTCAGCACGCGAGGAATGCTCATGCACATGCTCGGTTTCCACTCGAAAAGACCACCGTTTTGCTTCTTAATGTCTCTGTTTGCATAATTGAACACTAATATTGTTGCCCACTTCCAAAATAACTCTGTTCCACCTCAGAAACACACTGCTCAATTTTTCATTAGTGGCCGGTCGGCCAGTGATAAAGGTTGCCAGCCACCAGTGATGGCCGGCTGGCCATCTGCTGGCCACCTGTCAGCCATAAAAGTGGCATGCCGGCCATTGATGCACAGGTTCATCTTGTTGACACAGAGGACAAACAGAGCATATACAGGGTATTTTAAGGGTTAGTTTGCACAACTCACCTATAGACGCGCCCCGAGGACTCCCGAAGCTCCGCGCTTGCAAAGGCGCAAAATCTCGTTTGCCCTTTAGCATACTACAGTTCGGACTCAAATGTCACGGTTCTGAATCTAATCTTGCAAAGTGCAATGCAAGACCTATAAATCACCAAAGAGTCCAAATCCGACAAATTGTTTTGGAAAACTGATTTTTCTAAAGAAGTGCCAAACATGGACTGCTTTGCCAAATACAGAGTCGCCACCTAAATATTTATTTTTGGGGAATTTAGAAAACTCTAACTCGTTGCCTAAGGCCACGTGTCCGTCATCACCAAAGTTACCTCGGCTCGGGAACTTGGGTACGAGAGGGGAAGGTCATGCAATGAGCACCCTCGCTCGCTCGATCAAAGATCGGCCTGTACGAAGCACGATATCTTGTTTTTGAAAACACATGCATTCTTATTCCATTTATTAGCTAGAATTACTATGTGATGCGCACAACACACAAGTATAGACTAGATCGCCTAATTTGGAACAAAGCATTGCATATTTGTTGTTTGAAAAATGGTTTGAAGTTTGCTACTCGCAAGTAGGCTAAATTGAGGATTCAATGAATTGTTCCAATTCAAGCAATCCAACCTTCACCCACAGGCATTCAGGCAGTTATATCACATAAGCAAATAGCCTCATGGCAAGCATGCTATCATGGCAACACTCACACATATGCAAGATGCTAAAGCATAAAAGCTTATCTAGTACTCCGAGCCAAAACAATAGCTAGTTAGTAATCATGCATGATCCTAGCTATGTTTAAGATGGCTAATGCAACACATGCAAAATGTAACTAGAAATAGGCTCGGCTATTCTAAGATGGCATATGAGATGTGACAATTCGATACATGTATTCAAGTAGGAATTGAAATACGATGCAGTTAGTATAATGCGCCGAGCTCGGTGCATGCAGTACAGATTAATGATGCAAACATGCATAGCATAAGGATGCTAAATGAAATATGCCCTAAAACTAACCATCGTAAGCGGTTAAGTAAAAGGGAAAAAGACGTGGGGTTGGAAGACATGCATCACACACACGCACGCTTATTACAAAATTGTGCCCTCTCGACGGAGGGTCCGAAAGAATAATACAAATAAACTAATTAATCAAATAACAAGCTAATTAATTATTACACAACTCTTAACTAATTAAACAAATTAATTAAGCTACAAAAACAGTAAAGCGGCCTCGACAAGAGGGACAAATGCATGCTCGATCAGCTTCGCTCGGAAATCCGTTGCCATGCCTCATGTTGCCTCTGTTTGCACTGTTTTGCACCTCTAAAAACTGTGAAAATTCCTGTGATGCTCTAGAACCACTTCATGGACATGCTGAGAGGCCATTGGCCAAATGGTGAAGCCATCGGCCAAAGGAAAGGTGTCATTGACCATTTATGAGGTCATCGGCCAAACACTTTTAGCTGATTGGCACACCAGATAGCCGATCGGCCATCTTTTCCTGCAAAATGCTGTTTTGCTGCAGCAGAGGACAAACAGAGGTATGGCAATACATTTGCAAGACAATGTTTGCAACTACACCCCTTATCATTTTTAAGGATCAAAGGTGTGTAGTTCTCGACCCTCAGGCCACCAATCATACATTCCAATGCATGATGGCCAAAGGAGCTAAGTGTGCAATTCAATATGGAATGAATGCACCAAAATCACATAAGAGACCTCAACCTCTATCATGTTTGATTAAGAGGCAAGGCATGCACACACAATGCTATGCAAACATGCAAGCATGATGCGATGAAATTAGCATGCAACAACATGTAATGGAATTAGCATGTAACAACATGCAATGTACCAAGTATGCAATAAGCATGCGACAACATGCGAAAATGGGCTTAAACTAAAATGGACAGCTCTCAAACATGCCCAAATCAGTGGCCAAAAGTGCTAAAATGATGGTACCAAAATGCAAAACAAACATGCATGCCAATTGGTTCATAAGCTAGGCAACAAGATACGACTTCTCAAACATGAGCAAGGTGTGACGAACATGAGAATATGGTAATGTAATAAGCTCTGAAAATATGTGACGAATGATGCCAAATCAACCAAACAAAGCAAGTATAGTATGCAAGAAAGCCTAAAGCTTAAGGCTAGCCAAGGGACTCAAACCATGGCCACACAAGGCAAGCCTCAAAGGGGTAAGGGCACCTAAAACAGTCCCAAGGCAGGTTAAGATGAGACCAAAAACAAGCTTAAACCTAGCCAACACAAGCTAGAACAAAAGCCCAAAAGCATGAGGCATGCAAGGCTACAAAAGAGGTGTTATACTACACCTATCAAAACCAAACATGGCATGACTTAACCAATGAAAAACAGAGTTATGGCATGGTAAAACAAGACCAAAAACCCACTTAGATGGCATCCCAAAGACCTAAGCATGGAAGCATGCACAATGATCCATTCATGAGGCGTAAAACATTAACCTCCCAATGCATGGAGAAGATGACAAATGCAAGTGTATGGCCACACTTAATGGACTGAAATCTCATATGGAATGATGCCAAATCATAAGAATAGTCCTAGCAATGCATACTAATGACTTGGACACTCAAAGCCAACAAGCTAGGTTGAACCATGGCTATACAAAACAATGCAAGCATGACCAAAACAACACCAAACAAACCTTATGCATGGTAAAACAAGGCTAAAAGCTTCTTTGGGTCAAGCCAAAATTATGCTAAAAACATGGCTTAAAGCACAAAGCATGTTAAGGCAATAGAGAGGATTGCACTGCAAGTACATAAGGCATGCATGGTATGGTCAAACTAAGTCAAAACAGTGTTATATCATGGCAAAACAAAGCCTAATACATACTGAAATGAAGCCACAAAGAGGTATAAAAACATGCTAACTTAGTAAGCCAATACCACAAGCACACAAGAGAAGGGGAGGGGGGACAACCCCCTCCTATTTGAAGCTTCAAAACCTCACTTCCACCACTGAAATTCCTCTGGAATTCATTGGTGAAGAGGCCAAACAAAGACTAAACAAAAGCCTAAAGGAGGTGGCCCAAAACAAGGCCAAATAAGGCACAAAAGGGGTAGACCACCCCTTAACACCAATGAGCCCTCAAACAAACATGTTAAGCAACTCAAAACAAAGCTATTTTCAGTTTAAATCTAAGCCAAAAGAAGCATGCAAATATAGCTAAGTACTCAAGCAAAACAAAGCTTAAAAGAGGATGAGAGGCTCACCCTTGTAGAACAACAAAACCAGCAACTCTCTTGTGCCAAAACCAACTCTAGGATGTTAAAACAAGTCCTATGGAACCTCAGCTCCAAAGTCAAGAGGTTTGGCTAAGGGGTTCTAGGCAAAATGCAAGAAGAATTTTCACTTTAGGGCACAAACAAGGGCCAATATAGAGAGAGAGGGATATAACTTCTCTAATGCAATTTTTCAGAACCCTTGGGAAGGGAGAGGGTCTCCCTTCTTATAGGAATTCAATTCCAAAGCTTTCTAAGCAAGCTAAGCTTGGTTGAAATCCCTCCATACACGTATGGAGGAGACAGAAAGTGGCCAACAACTGGCACCAGCTGGAAGCACAATCTCTGCAAAAAGCAAAGAAAAGGTCTCGGCCAAAAGAAATGGCCGATCGACCAACATAAGTGCCGACCGACCAAAAAAAGTGCCGATCGGCCAACACCTTTGGCCGATGGCAAGAACACAAGGCCGATGGCATCATGCCTTGGCCGATGGGTTAGGGGGATGGCCAACAAGCCACCCTCTTCCCTCAGAAGCAAAAACACAAGTGTTTGGTCCATAACCAAGCACAAAATAGACAAGTTGAGAGATCCTAAGGCAAGGTGCGCGGCCGAGACCTCCGGGAACTCAAAACGAATCACGAGCATGGATGATCATCGAGTGTTCAAATGATGACGTCCAAGTCTTGAGGACGGTCAAAAATGGGGTGTCTGCAGTTGCCCCTCTTTGACAGAACTCGAAAGTCACAAGTGACGGGAGTGAATGTCAAAGCCCAGAGATGACCCATTTTTGACAAGGCTGAAGACTTAGACAAGCATACAAGATAATAAATATATGCACCCGCAGGTAGGGGCAAGATGGGAATGACAATGCACGATGCCGAACATAACTTATGATCATGCAAAGAGAGCTGTAATGAAGCACAACATGCAACAGTTTAAGCAAGCAAATAAGAATCGAACTACATTACATGCAGAAAGGATGTAAGAGAATTATACAATTCTCGCTACGTCTCACGCGGAGTACATACAATACCGTTCGGTTCGTCTGGTCGCGCCAGCTTCAAATGAACCGTACATACAATATCGTGCCTGCAAAAGAAAGAAACTTAACAGGTACAATATCGTTAGAAATATGCATAGCAATGCAAGTGAAAAGTGCATAACAATGCAAGTAGAACGTGCGAAACAACGCAAGTTAGAGATGTACATAAAAAAGTAAGTAGAGCGTGCGAAACAACGGAAGTTAAATGAAGTGCGAAACAACGCAAGTTAGATGAAGGTGCGAAACAACGCAAGTTAGATGGGGTGTGAAACAACGCAAGTTAGATAGGGTGCAAAACAATGCAAGTTAGATGGGGTGCGAAACAACGCAAGTTAGATGGGGTGCAAAACAATGCAAGTTAGGTGGGGTGCGAAACAACGCAAGTTAGGTAGGGTGCGAAACAACGCAAGTTAGATAGGGTGCGAAACAATGCAAGTTAGGTGGGGTGCGAAACAACGCAAGTTAGATAGGGTGCAAAACAATGCAAGTTAGATGGGGTGCGAAACAACGCAAGTTAAATGGGGTGCAAGACAATGCAAGTTAGATAGGGTATGAAACAATGCAAGTTAGATGGGGTGCAAAACAAGGCAAGTTAGATAGGGTGCAAAACAACGCAAGTTATATAGGGTGCAAAACAATGCAAGTTAGATAGATAGTGTGCAAAACAATGCAAGTTAGATGGGGTGCGAAACAATGCAAGTTAGATGGGGTGCGAAACGACGCAAGTTAGGTGGGGTGCAAAACAATGCAAATAACGAGCGAGACAACGCAAGTTATAAATGATATGCAAAATAATGCAAATAACGAGCGAAACAATGCAAATAACGAGCGAGACAACGCAAGTTATAGATGAAAATGCAAAACAATGCAAGTAACGAGCAAGACAACGCAAGTTATAGATGAATATGCAAAACAATGCAAATAACGAGCGAGACAACACAAGTTATAGAAAATATGCAAAACAATGCAAATAACGAGCGAGAAAATGCAAGTTATAGATGATATGCAAAACAATGCAAATAACGAGCGAGACAAAGCAAGTTATAAATGATATGCAAAACAATGCAAATAACGAAAACACGTATGCCAAGCGCGCTTATTAAAAACATGGCAAAATATTGTAATGCAACATATTTAAAGTAATTTTCGAATCTCGCAAGATACAAAAGGATACGGAAAAAAAAGAGACACCTTGCGCGTACCGAGCATCGCATACAAAAGACACCGTTCGAGGTCAACACAGAGGGCGGTTAAGCTTCAAAAATGTACTTTCTTGCATTTTCTTGAGGAATGAGGGTTCCAAACAACATAACTGACCCAAACAAGGGTATTTGAAGTGCATCGGCCACAAGGGGAGGCTATCGGCCATCCATCGGCCATCAAATGAGATCATTGACCAAATATTTAGCCGATCGGCTAACAATTTGGCCGATCGGCCAAAAATGGCAATTTCGGGGTAGTTTGGTCTTTTTGCCTCGGGTCTTTTAAATATAGGGTTCCAAACCCTATATTCTCACTTCTCCGTGCTCGAAAATCATTCATTTCTCTTTCTAGGTGATTTCCCAACCTTAGATCCTTGTTTTTCTCTTGTTTCCGAGCCTTTTCCATTGTTCGATTCGCGAAACACTCTTCGTTTTACACACTTTGAACCGAACAAAACTCGATATCAGAGCCCCATTCTCGATTTCCTCTACTTGGGGCTTGTTTCCTCCGAGTTTACCTTGGTTTCTGTGCCTTTTCCCACACTTCGACTTTTCCTTTCATTTTTCACCCCTCGGGGTTGACTTTTGGGTTGACTTTTCGCATTTTCACCCCTTCTTCACACTTTCGGCCATTTTCGCACTCTTCTTGAGATGGCAGACGACATTCCACGAGGTGGGACTCCCCCGGAGATGGACGTGGACCCTGAGGTCGAGCTCTTGCCACTGAGCGTCCGACCGTTCAACCCGGCGACATACCGGCCGGCAATACACGTGTTGCCTCCCGATGGTATCCACCACTTCAGGAGCTATGCACGAGGCGCACCAGAGGACCTCCTGTTGCGCGAGCCGGAGTCACACCTATGATTCGGCGCCGCCGAGGTACATTCTTCCCCTCTTTACTTTCTGCAATGTAGACTATATAACTTTGATAGTCGATACTATTCTTTAACTGAATAACCCATACACATTGATACAACATATGCTTAGTTCACCGTGAGCACACTCGCACTCGATATCTGTGTAAACTTAAACGCATGCACACACATTGCATTTTCAACTGAATAACCCAAATACACTGATACATCATATGCTTAGTCCACCTACACCCGCACCCAATATCTGTGTAAACTCTAACACATACACACGCACTGCATTTTCAATTGAATAACTCAAATACACTGATACATCATATGCTTAGTCCACCTAGAGCACACCCACACCCGATATCTATGTAAACTCAAACATATGCACACGCACTGCATTTTCAACTGAATAACCCAAACACACTGATACATCATATGCTTAGTCCACCTAGAGCACACCCGCACCCGATATCTGTGTAAACTCAAACGCATGCACACACACTGCATTTTCTTCTGAATAACCCAAATACACTAATACATCATATGCTTAGTCCACCTAGAGCACACTCGCACCCGATATCTGTGTAAACTCAAACGCATACACACACACTGTATTTTCAACTGAATAACCCAAATACACTGATACATCATATGCTTAGTCCACCTAGAGCACACCCGCACCCGATATCTGTGTAAACTCAAATGCATGCACACACACTGCATTTTCATCCACTCTAAACGCATTTGAACACTGTATTTCTAACATTGCTTCGCCACTGTTTGTCTTTGAACACAGGGAGATTCCCATGCCTTCCAGGGGTATGGGAACACCATCGCCTGAGGTTGGTACATGGAGCTGCCCGATGCAGTTCGTCACATCGTTGATTAGGCCGGCTTTGGCACATTCTGCATGGGACTCTTGCGCCTCACTACGAGCAGGCCCCTTCTTGGCGCACTAGTGGAGAGGTAGTGGGACACCACCGACTCTTTCTACCTTTCTGCCATAGGGGAGATGACGATGACCCCCTTCGACTTCTCGATGCTCACCGGCATCGGGGTAGGGGGTGATCCGATCCCCTTCGATACTGATATGGATGAGTGGGACGCCGCCCAAATCTACCTACTCGGCGCTCGGCCACCTCTCTTCCGTCCAGGATTCGTGAGGTACTCTTGGTTCGAGGACCACTTCAAGGTGCAGGCGCCTATGACCCAGGAGAAGGAGGAGCAGTACGCTCGCGGATTCATCATGTTCTTGCTGGGGACCACCCTCTTCGCCGACCAGGCGAACACCGTTGCCCTCTACTTACTGAGTGCACTAGTGGATGTGACGCGGATCCGCTGCTACGACTGGGGTGGCGCAGGCCTGGCCACGCTCTACGGGTATATGAGCTCATCCTCCCGCCACAGCGGACACTTGCTCGGAGGCTATTGGCGAGCCTGGGAGGTACATTTTCCCTTTCTGCTTTTCAATTCTATGTTACATTATCTGTACACCACACACACTGCACACACGCAATCTGCTTTACACTAGCTGTATACTGCACACACTGCACACATGCAATCTGCTTTACATTGGCTGTATACTGCACACACTGCACAAAACACTGCACACATTCTCTGATTTCTGCTTTATCTGCATTCTGCCTTATCTGATAAGCATACTCATATTTGCCCTGTTACATTCTGTAGTTGTGGGTGTATGCCTACTTTCCTAGGCTTGCTCCAGTGCCAGATGTGGAGACACCCCTTGGCGTTCCATATTCTCACCACTATGACGTGAGATGCGAGCAGAGGCCACGGGAGTCTTTCCTGTTCTTCTGCAGATACTTCGATACCATCACCGCAGCAGAGGTATTTCAAACTTTACAGTTCATTTAAGTTTCGCTTTACATTGTACTTTCAACAGTTGATAACAAACCGTATATCCTGTTATTTGTAGATCACTTGGCAGCCCTGGGCTGCGTTGCCGGAGGCAGTGAGGGAGCAGTATGCGGGTGCTCCGGAGACTGCCCGATTTAGGATTTTGCTGGAGGGCCCAGTCTGACGAGTTTGGTACCTGGGTGAGCGCTTCCTGCGCCAGACCCTCGGCTTACCGGAGCAGATAGTTCCGAGTCCACCTCCTTTCCATATGAGGCATACCGAGAGGTACACCTTTGAGGAGATGATGGATTACACGATTGGCTGGGACTCGGACCCCTTCAGAGATGAGGGTGACTACGCTGAGTTCATTCAAACTTATCTGATGCGGCCTCTGACTGGTGCCCGCCGAGTCGAGAGAGAGAGGCCCACGGCGCTAGCCAGAGGAGCAGGAGTATTGAGGGCGCCCCGGGCCCGTGGCAGGAGTGGGTCCCAGAGGGGATAGGGAGTAGAGTGGCCAGCATTGCCCACTACCATGACATGCCGAGGGCAGGGTGGAGAGACTTACCAGATACCCATCGCTCCTCCTCCGGCTGATCATGAGCTCGTCAGAGTCCGCGGTTCGACCCCGGTATGTGCTGCTATACTTTTCATTTTGTACAGTCATTTCATTTCATTTGATATCCCGTGGAATACTAAATATTTCAACACTTTTGCAGGCTTTGATTGAGTATACCAGACAATCTTTGGAGCTGACGGCCTCAGTGATGGGGATGTTGCAGCGGAGCATAGACCTGTTGACCATTTGCGGCATCCCGGTGAGTTCTTTCAACCTCGGTCTCAAGACTCTGCATAATTTGTTCCATACAGATCTGATATACCATATTGTCAACACGGCACTTGATACACAGTACTCATGACACTGATACACTGTAATCATACACTGCTCACGGCATTCATCTACTGCTCACAGCATTCACACACTGTATTCATACACTGTATTCAGTATTCATATGATGCTTTGCATGGCATAATTGATGCGTTTGCCGATTGTTCTTTTCAGGTCCCATTCTAGTTGTCGGCCACAGGGGGTGCCGCAGCAGGGCCATCAGTGTCTCCCAGAGCAGTAGGGGGAGCTAGGCTGGGGATGACGATCCATAGCCGAGGTAAACATAGGCGCACCCGTGCTGAGAGTAGCTCTTGGGAGCCTTTCCCAGATGATGATGAGTCCGATGCGGAGGTAGAGTCGTCCCAAGGTGAGGCCGGAGATGACTCAGACAGCGGAGATAACGGCGGCGATCCTGGACCTTCGTCCAGGAAGAAGACCAGGACGGACTCCCGTTTTTGAGATGACTGATGCTGATCCAGACATTTTACTGCTTTTCTTCTTTTTCTACTTTTTGCATTATTTAGACATTTTGTTGCTTTTCTCATTTTTTGCTTTAGTTTCCTTTTTACTAGTAGTTTGAGCATATTGTACTGCCTCATGCAGGTTTTATTTTCTTCAAAACTATGTACTTTTGCAAGAGAAAATATGATGAAATGAAACAGCTGTTTTGTTCAAAAAGTGTTACATTTGTACATTCTGTGCATCGCATCGCATCGCATTACATAACAATGTAAATGAGATTGAACTTTGTTTTGAAAACTGAACACTCGAATTGCATTAATCAGGTAGTGAGCCGACTAACAACAAAACAACTCAATAAACAAAACAAAGAACTCGACAAGCTAATCAAATGTAAATACAACTCGATAAGCCAAACAAAGACTTAAAGGATGCAAAATACAACTCGATAAGCAAAAGTACAACAACTCGATAAGCAAATGAAGTAACACAGGCGCGACTTCGCAAAATCATCACCGAAAGGCATTGGAAGTGGAACCAGTCACAAGTTCTCAACATATTAAGCATTTAGACAGCTTAGAGGATAAGAGGGAAGGCCATCAGCCAAAGGGAGAGGCCATCGGCCACAAGAAATGGCCCTTGGCCAACATTTCTAGCTGATCGGCCAAAAAAGATGGTCGGTCGGCACTATTTGTGGCCGATCGGCCAAAAAAGGCAAGAACCTCCAGAATGTTGACACCTGTCTTCCACTCACATCTTATCTTCTACAAAAGCCCTAGCTTCGTAGTTTGCTCATTTTAGCACTGATTTGCACCAAATGGAAGAGCTTCTTATCCAAAATCTCACAAATTGGATTGCCAACTTAGATGGCTCAGAAAAGCTGAATTTTCGGGGCTTCGGCATAAATGCACTATTCACGCTGAGTCGCACCCCGCTGCGTTTTCCGTTCCTCTATGCCGCGGCAAGGTTTTGGAATCCGGTAACACACGTCTTTAGCTTTGGCGGCCAAGAGATGTTTCCTACTTTCGAGGATTTCTAAGTTTTAATGGAATTCGAGCGCGATGAAGAAATCTTGCCGCAACTCCGGTTCGGCCACGTCCAAGCCTTAGGACGGATGTGCGGCCTTACTTTGCATGATGCTCGGTCATTGATTCATGATGGAGAGTTGGACATTTCGAGCTTGGTTCGTCGGTTTTCTGATGCCGGTGACCGTGGCGACCATCATTGGCAGGATTATCAGCGACATGCGCTTTGCTTGTGCATGTTGTCCCATTTCTTGCTTGCCCCAGGCTCTGGTGGGTTTAGCACTCGTTTGATTGAGGTCGCTGAGGGCTTGAAAGAAGGCAAAAGCTGCATCGCCATGACGCTAGCCGAAACATTGATGGGTTTAGACGCTTTTCATCGCCGGGAGACGACTAGATTTACGGGGAGTCCACTATTACTGCAGGTAATGTTTCCCACCCTATCTCACATATATTGCTCACATCATTCGGCCCTCAGTCTCGGTTTCTCTCAAAACCCTTTGCTTACTTTTTCTCTCAACTTACAACTCTTTATTCTTTAATCTCTCATTTTTCATCCCTCTCCAGGTGTGGTTGATGGACAAGTTGAGAGTGGTGGACTCATGTCCGGTATATTCAGCTCGCAGCTGTTTCTTCCGATGACGCTTGGCCGATGCCCCTGATGAGGGATGGTGGTACAACTGGATGTGCGGTTTGTCCGCGGACCACATTGCTTGGCGCTGCCCTTGGCTTAATTTACCGGCGATGAGCTACAGTATAACCCGCCACCCCGGGATTCAGTTGATTGGCCTGACACACTGTGTCTTTTACTTTCCGTTCCGGATCCGACGCCAGTTCGGACATGATCAAACTTGCCCAGAAGAGGGGATAGAGTACCCTGCTACATTTCCGGTCCGAGGCGCACAGCTAGCCCGGTATGCCACAGCATGGAGGACGAGAGAGCTTCTAGCCCCCGCTCCCATTTTCAGCTGCACCCTCTCTGATGAGTGCATAGATTGGCTCAATGAAGAGGCACAGGTTGGGCCCATTTTGGCATCAGAGGCTTTGACCAACTCTAGGAGGGGACGTAGGAACACCTGACTATGCCCCGGATTTATTTGCTTTAATCAGAACTTTCAAGTTTTCTTTATGAATGTAATAAAAGCAACTTCAATTTGTATTCAAGAATAGAAGAACTCTGTATTGAAATCAATGAAATTGAAGGTTATGGGTACTGAAAATTTTCCGTTTGGTCCAAAAATGGTCTAAGTTGTAAAACGATTAATTTGAGCAAAATCAACTTTTATTAAAACTTTTCAAAACCATTTTCGATATGGATCAGAACTGGACACGCCTGAGATCTGTCACTGAGATGCACAACCCCGGATTCGAACAACTGGAAAGTTGCCCCTAGTCTGAATAGTACTGCACTGGAGATCACAACCAAGCTCTTGAATGCTAAATAGACAAAGATGACCAAACATGATCACATGGACAAAGTTGATCGGGGAAGTGTTTATGGCTGGACTTCAGGATGAAGTTGCCTACGTATCCCAAAGATGGGAATCAAGCCTTACGTAGTTCGGCTTGGGTTCACTCGAGTATTAACTCTCTCATTTTGCGCTCTAACTTTTGCCAAGGCCGCCCTTTCTGGGTTTTCAACCTTGCGAGCTCAGTTTTTATAATTTCAAATTTTTCATGCTTTAAATTTTGCCTAGGTTGCCCTTTCGGGTTTTCGGCCAAGCGAGCCACTCAAGGAAAATATTTCTTCAACTTGTCCATGTTGATCGGTTGGGAGAACTCTAGGCCATCTAGGTCCATCAAAACGACAGCTCCACCCGACCAGATTGACTTGATGATGTAAGGGCCTGTCCAATTGGGTTTGAACTTGCCCCTAGGGTCATGGATGGGAGCTCGGTTGTCTTTGAGCACCAAATCTCCTTCCTTCAAATTCCTGGACTTAACCTTCTTGTTAAAAGCTCTGGCAATTCTGTGTTGATAACCCTGAACATGGTATAGTGCTTTCAGCCTTCTCTCGTTAAAGAGTATGAGTTCTTCGAACCTGCTCTGCTGCCAATCTGCCTCAGCTATCTGACACTCAGCCAGTACTCGCAATGACGGAACCTCAATTTCGATAGGCAGAATGGCCTCTATCCCATAGACCAATGAATACGGAGTCGCCCCAGTAGAAGTTCTAATTGAAGTCCAGTAGCCCCACAGAGCAAATGGCAACTTATCTGGCTAGTCCCGGTAGGTTTCCACCATCTTCTACAGTATGTGTTTGATGTTCTTGTTGGCGGCCTCAACTGCTCCGTTGGTCTGCGACCGATATGTAGATGACTTGTGAAAAGCCACATTGTATTTCTCCAACAAGTCGATCACTTCCTTTTTGAAGTGGGAACCATTATCTGAAATAATCTTGTTCGGGACCCCGTAGCGACAAATGATGTTGTTTCTGATGAACTTAGCAACATGCGAAGCCTTCAACACCGTATAAGATTGGGCCTCAACCCACTTCGTGAAATAGTCTATTGTGACCAGAATGAACTCATGCCCATTGGACCCCTTCGGAGTGACAGCCCCAATTACATCAATCCCCCAGACTGAAAATGGCCATGGCGAAGTCATGTTGTACAGCTTCGACGGCGGAATGTTCATGTAGTTTGCATGGATCTGACATTTGTGGCATCGCTGGACAAAGCCAATACAATCCTCCTCCATGGTGGACCAGTAGTAACCCTGTCTGAGGATCTTCCGGGCTAGCATCACCCCGTTCATGTGCGCTCTGCACTTTCCTCCATGGATGGCCTCCATTAGGCGCTTCGATTCTTCAGCATCAACATATAGTTTATGCATCCCGAGATGACCTCTCTTATACAGTTTTCCCCCGCAGACGATGAACTGAGCAGCCATTCTTCAAATTGCCCTCTTATCTTTGGCATTTGCCCCTGGTGGATACGCCTCTTTTTCTAAGAAGTTCTAGACATCGTAATACCAGGGGTTCTCATCTTGTACCTCATCCATGGCAGCAATCAACTCGTAGGCCGGCACAAATTTCTGGTCAATGATGATCGGACACATCCGGACTCCAAAATGGATGTCTATCATAGAAGATAGAGTTGCTAGTGAATCTGCGAACCTGTTGTTTTCTCTTAACAGAAGAGCGAAATTCAGTTTCTCAAACCGAGGAATCAGCAAGTCCAAGGTCTAGTGATAGATTCTTATCTTTTCTTCTTTGACTTTCCAATCTCCTTTAGCTTGAGATACAACCAGGTTCGAGTCCCCGATGACGTCCAACCGTTTTGCCCCTAGTTCTAGGGCGGCTTCTAATCTAGCAATACACGCCTCGTACTCTGCTTCGTTGTTCGATACTTTGAAGCGGAGTTTGAATGCTAGAGAGATACGTGAATTGTCAGGTGCTATCAGCAACACCCCTATCCCATACCCGTATTGGTTTGACACTCCGTCAAAGTACATCATCTAGGTTTCGTCTTCAACATGCAGAGTAGCCTTATCTAGGAATAGGTACTCAACTGCTTCATCCCCGTCCACTGGGTGATCGGTTAGGAACTCCGCTATCGGTCTCCCCTTCACTAACTTACGTGTCACATACTTAAGGTTGAATTCAGAAAGCAGAAGCAACCAACGAGCCAACCTACCCGTAAGTGTCGATTTCTCGAAGAGATATTTGATGGGATCTAATCTTAAAACCAGCATTACGGAGTGAGCTAACAGGTAGTGCCGCAGCTTCCTGGTAGCCCATACCAAGGCCAGACAAGCCTTCTCCAGCAGAGTGTAGCGGGTTTCATAATCCAGCATCTTCTTGCTCAGGTAGTAGATAGCTCTCTCCACCTTGTCCTCAGACTCCTGTGCAAGCATGCAGCCCATTGTAATTTCAGTCACTGAAAGGTACAAATCAATGGTTTCCTAGGCTCAAGCAGTGACAACACAGGTGGGTTCTGTAAATATTGCTTAATTTGTTCAAAAGCAGCTTGGCATCGACCGTCCCATTGGAACTTCGTTCCTTTCTGCAGGAGACCAAAGAGTGGTTCACAAGTCAAGGTTAATTTAGCAATAAACCATCTTATGAATTGTACTTTACCCAGAAAGCCTTGCACCTCCTTTTCAGTCTTTGGTGGTGGCATTTCTAAGATGGCCTTGATTTTGGAAGGGTCGACTTCGATACCTCTTTGTGTAATCAAGAACCCCCAGCATTTTCCCTGCTGTAACACCGAACGTATATTTCTGAGGATTCAGCTGCAACCGAAATTCTCTGATCCTTTGGACGAACTTTGGCAAGGCGATGTAGTGGCCCTCTCTTTCCTTGGACTTGACAATCATGTCGTCCACGTACACCTCAACCTCTTTGTGGATCATATCATGCAATATTATGGTCGCAGCCCGTTGATATGTAGCTCCAGCATTCTTCAGCCCAAACGGCATCACCCTATAACAGTAGGTCCCCCACGGGGTGGTAAAAGCAATCTTCTCCCGGTCTTCGGGTGCCATCACAATCTGATTGTAGCCTGAAAACCCATCCATAAATGAGTGCAACGCATGCCCTGCAGTGAAGTCCACTAATTCATCGATATGCGGTAGAGGAAAGTCATCCTTTGGACTAGCTTTGTTCAAATCCCTGAAATCCACACATACCCGAATTTTGCCGTCCTTCTTCGGCACTGGAACAATGTTGGCCAACCAAGTTGGCTATTCAGATACCAGCAGGAACCCTGCGTCAATTTGCTTGGTGACCTCTTCCTTAATCTTGAGAGCCCAGTCTGGGTGAATCCTTTTGAGCTTCTGCTTAACAGGTCGGGCCTCTGGGTCAAGAGAGATCCGGTGCTGTACAATCTCAGGATCGATTCCAGGCATGTCTTCGTAGGACTACGCGAAAATATCTTTGAAATCTTTTAATAAAGTGACTAAGCGCTCGTGCTCCTCCGAAGACAACGTGGACCCAATCTGGACCAGCCACGGGTCCTTCTCAGTACCAACGTTAATTTGGGTGATTTCATCAACCAACGGTTTTACAAACCTCTCCTGCTCTTGTTCTAGCAAATATTTCAAAATCGGAGGAATTTCTTCCTCGTCGTTTTCATCGAAGTTTTGAAAGTCTGAATTAATGCAATAAATCAAGGGCATAGAAAAGTAATCGAAGGCCACAGCCGCATAATTCTCATTAATCACTTCATCCAGTCCATCTGATTCCTCTGTTACAACAGACTCAAAGGAAAAAGAAAAAGACGACCTGGATAGGACTATGGCATCCGGGTTATCACCCCCGTGAATATCGGACTCAGACTCAGACGAGTTGGAACCTGATTCTGACTCTACAGACTTGGTGGAATTAGATTCCGGCTCACTACCTGACCCGGTGCTGCTCGATAAAAATCCCTCCTCGTACTGCCAGACAAGGGAGGGGTGCGATGGATGCATCCAAAATGTTTGAAGATGGGCTTGCAGCCACTTCATTCCCAATCATAGACCCTGAGAGATCATCCCCCAAGCACTCATGTACGATCGGAGGATCTGATAGTAGACAAGCCAGTGCTACCCCCATTTCAATCTCGGTGCTCTCGGAATCCACTTCCTTACACTGCTCAACCTCAGTTGATGGGTCTGTCTGCTCTTCGGTAACATCATCCCCGGACAACTGCAAGTCGAAGAAGATCTCAAATCCCGGCAGCCACCTCTTCTCTGCGTTTAGCCATGGCTCTGGGAAGCCGCAGAATGGAAAGTCCTCCCCCTCCCGGACAAAGCGTCCGTTCAGGGTGCCTTGAATAGGCCGATGCATCAAATCGAAATGCCTCCCGGTCTGCTTGGCTCTGGCTCTCCCAGCCATTTCTTTGCCTTTCCTCACCCAGTCCTCTTAGGTAGGCAGATAACCTAAACCAAAGGTATGCGGGTTGTGCGGCACCTCGGCTGATTCAGTAATGCCCTTCCGGCCACTTTTTTCTAGTCCCATCCCGGGGATGTGCTGGAGCTTGTTCATGAGGTACACTGACTGTGCGTTGACATACAACCCCTCCTCAACAGCTAAGATGTTCTGTACAACTCGGGCCTTGGCCAGGGTAAATCCTGATAGGAACACATCCTCTGCGCCATGCTCGATTTCCAGAATCGGTGTAGACACCTCCAGCGGCAGATGGATTGACGAATTCCCAAAAACTATAGCCACCCCTTTCCCGTGGGGGTATTTTAACATCTAGTGCAGGGTGGAAGAGACCGCCTGTACCTGGTGCAGCCACGGCCGCCCTAGGAGTAAATTAAAGGTTGCGGGAACGTCCAAGACATGAAAGTCAACATCGTGTTGTCCTGGACCAACCTTAGTCTGAATCTGGACAGTCCCCATCATTTCTCTGCTAGTATTGTTGTAGGCCCTTATCACTTGGGCAGTTGGCACAAAGTCTGCGGGCTTCAAGCCGATTGCATATGCTGTCCTCGACGGGCACACGTTAATGACGGATCCTGTGTCGACAAGAACCACTGGTATCCATTTTTCTCTACACTCGACAGAGATGTAGAGAGGTTTGTTATTGTTTGCGCCTCAGGCGGCAGTTCTTTGTTGGTGAAGGTCAATGTCGGGGAAGCTCCTCCCGGAAAGACCAGTCCTACCAGCTGCTCAAGTGTGGTGTCTATTGAGAGTTTGGCCTTGTCCATTGCAGAAAGGACAGCCTGTCTATGTACTCTTGAGGCCATAAGCAGTCCCCAGATGGAGATGTTTGCTTGTATCTTCTTAAGCTGTTTCAGCACAGCCTCCTCCTCGAGCAGCTTATCTTTCTGCTTCTCTGCCTCTTTGTCCTTTCCGGACGCCTCTAGTTGATCTAAGTGTGGGGGCTTGAAATACCGCCCGCTCCTAGTCATGTGGTCTACTTCACCAATGTACCAGGTATCATCTGGCTGGTTATTCCCCCAGTCTTCATCGGTGTGGGCAAGACATAAATCATCATCTTCCCACCACATACCATCGGCGGCCGACAGACATCTGTCCGACTCCGTTACAACTATGCCTGTGCCCATAGCAACTTCCGTTCTTGTGCCCGCAGCACGTTCCGTTCTTGTGCACACAGTACGTTCTGTCCCCTCAGGGGCTTTGACCTTTCTGACCCTCTCAGAATCTTCGATCCTTTCCCGCTCAAACTGCTTCAGTGTAACCTACTGCTCAGTATCCCTTGTATTCAAACTGCCCCGAATCCCGAGCGAAATTCTTAACACCAGCGCTCTCCGGCGATGCGTCCAGATTCCTGGCCCTTCCGGCCACTATTGATGTCCCCCGTCCTTGACGAACCCTGTTCTAACTGAGGTTGTTCAACAACATCCAGCTGGTCGTCAAGCCACCCAGTAGATTCTACTGACTCATCAAACCAATTGACTGCCACGTCCCCTGAGTCCTGCTCGTCGAAAAATTGAAGGTTAGCAATGTCCTCTTCCAGATTCGCTAGGTCATCTAGCCCCTAATTAGGCCCATTCTCCCATACTACACAAATCTCTGCCCCCACTAGCAATTCCATTCTCGGCCTAGCCTGGCTTGCTGATGTAATGTAACCGCTCGGGTCATTCATGACGCTCTCAGACCCCTGAGGCTCTGTATAATTACTCTCATCTACCCCAGTAGTCGTCCCAGTTCCATCTTCGATAGCCGCCACCACCGTTTCAGGTTGGGATCGGGAGATGTCCAACATGCACAAGTTAGTGCTGCCAGGAATGAACACCTCTGGCTTGGGTAGGTGAGAAGAGGTGATATATATGCTAGGGTCGTATGACATAACCCCAGTTTGAATCAAATTGATGCGTTTGGCAGGTGAAGCTTGGTTATGTGGTAAGAGAGGGTTGGTTGTGACATTCAGTTTCTCCGGAGGCACGATCACTCTATTGTCAATGAGATCTTGAATCTCATGACGCAATCGAAAGCACTGGTCAGTGTCATGACCATGCTGTTGGTGAAAGGTGCAATACTTAGTTGGGTTATAGGAAGCAGGGAGTTTATCTGGTAGTGGCCGCGGCTCTAAGGGCTTCAAGTGCCCTTTCCTGATCAAAACCCCCAAAGCCTTGGACAAAGGCATGTATAGTGGGGTAAAGGTTCTTTGGCCTCGAGGTAAATACTTGGTTGTTTGTGAGCTACTTCCGGACGCATCGGTGAATGGCGTAGCTACAAGGGTTTTTGGGGTGGTGGTGGTGACCATGCCCACATCTGAAGATCTGGCAGCAGCAGCACTGCTTATGCCTGCACTTGTACTGCAGTTGAATGCCCTCTTGGGCTGTTCTCTATCATGGTCAATCAGACCCTGTTTCATAGCGTCCTCAATCTGCACCCCTATCTTATGTAGATCCGCAAAGGTGGGGAGGGGGAGAACGATCATCTTCTGCATGAGCTTGGGCTGGAGGTTGCGCACAACCATCCGAATCTGATCTTTGTTAACGGGCCTGATGGTCATCATCGAAGCCTTGGCCCTCCAACGGGTTACGAAATCAAAGAAACTCTCCTTTGGCTCCTGCCTAGTTGTCTCGAGATCACGAGTTGTGACCTCGATCTGTGTATTATAGGAGTATTGAGCTATGATGGCCTCAGCCATCTCCTCCCAACTTCTCTTAACGGAATCCTCCAGTTTTGCATACCAAATGGCTTCTACACCCGATAGGGTCCGGCCAAATAGAGAAAGCTTCTGCAATCTGGAGAGGCCCATCGACCTTAAGATATCCAAGAACAGCCCACCATAGGATCTCCAGACCTGTCGAAACGGTCTATGTGCGGCATTTTAAACCGGTCCGGCAGAGTCACGGCCGAGTCGGTATACCCATCCTCAATATCCAGAATGGACTTCACACCCTGAGACTTCTTGAACAGTTTTTCTAGCTTGCTCACTTTTAACGCTGTGGGGTCCACCTCAAACTCAAAGGGACAATCCGGTAGGTTGGTCTGTGCTTTGGATAGCTGGGGTAGGATCGGGGGCGGAGCCGGCCCTGTTGGAATGTCCGTATTATCCTGGATGTGTGCGGTCTCCCCAAGTATGGAAACTCTTGGTGGAGGAGGAACCTGGTGTGAAGCGGATGCTCCAGCTTGCTGTGGTGGTTGTTGTTGCTGTAATCTAGCAATCAACTCTGCCTGCTGGGCCATAACCTCGGCCTGGCATGTGGCAAATTCCGCCTGACGGGCAGCGTCTTGCTACATGGCTTTCATACTCTCCTGGAGCTGATGCATCATTTCTTCCATTCCTGCCATACTGTGCTGATCTAGCTGAACAACCGGTATATCTGTCCTTGTAGTAGAAACTGAGACCTCAGCCTAACTGTTCACTAGTGGGGTAGACCACTGATTTGGCGACCGCTGTACCAATACACTGTGCCTTTTTGACCTCCGTCTGGTAACCGGGGGTAAAGAAAGGAACACTGCTTGTTCGTCTATCAGATCCCTAGATCGATTAAGTCTACGACCTCTAACCCAGAGTGCTCAGGGAATATCTATCTGGTCGGATGCAATGGTGCTAAACTACCTTGCAAAAAGATAAATAAAGCATAATAAGAAAATAAAATGACAAGAAAAACGGACGGCATAACAGCTTAAATAAAGACAACACACAGTTGGCAAGCACAAGCTGAATGAACTGTTTTTAACCGCTAATCACTGTTCCCAGATCACTGTCCCAAATCTGAATCTGATACCTACAGATATAACTGATTCTCAAATACTGATGCCCGCAGGCCTGATACCCAGACTTGCAAACTGATACATACATTCCTGTAGAGGCGCACTCTAAAAGCACATAGCAAACAAATGAGAGCCAAAATACCCCTATGTTGGGGTAGGGTTTCTCTATCCTAATTTCGTCAAGAACTAGGGTTTCACTAAACATATAGCGGTTTTCAAACAACCTATGATCGGGTAAGTAACCTGTCCTAGTTTGGAATAGTCATTATGGATTCCGATATACACTAGGTCGAATGGTCAAAAAGGATGCCTCGGTAAAAACCGAGGTTTGTGTTCCCGTCGTGGCAGAGCTTGCAACTGGTCAGCCTTATGGCACGCTTCTCAAAGTGGGCCTCTGACAAACCATTCAGGAATAGCATACGGCAAACACGGTGTCCTAGGCGCACCAATGCAAATGCAATGCAAAGAAACACATAAGTGTAGTCAAAACAAGATATCATGAGTTCGAGTCAAGTTCTCTAACTCCCCAGTAAAGTCGCCAGAAACTGTAGACGCGCCCCGAGGACTCCCGAAGCTCCGCGCTTGCGAAGGCGTGAAATCTCGTTTGCTCTCTAGCATACTACAGTTCGGACTCAAATGTCACGGTTCTGAATCTAATATTGCAAAGTGCAATGCAAGACCGATAAATTACCAAAGAGTCCAAATCCGGCAAATCGTTTTGGAAAACTGATTTTTGTAAAGAAGTGCCAAACATGGACTGCTTTGCCAGATACAGAGTCGCCACCTAAATATTTATTTTTTGGGAAATTTAGGAAACCCTGACTCGTTGCCTAAGGCCACGTGTCCGTCATCACCAAAGTTGCCTCGGCTCGGAAACTTGGGTACGAGAGGGAAAGGTCATGCAATGAGCACCCCCGCTCGCCCGATCAAAGATCGGCCTGTACTAAGCACGATATCTTGTTTTTGAAAACACATGCGTTCTTATTACATTTATTAGCTAGAATTACTATGTGATGTGCACAACACACAAGTATAGACTAGATCGCCTAATTTGGAACAAGCATTGCATATTTGTTGTTTGAAAAATGGTTTGAAGTTTGCTACTCGCAAGTAGGCTAAATCGAGGATTCAATGAATTGTTCCAATTCAAGCAATCCAACATTCACCCATAGGCATTCAGGCCGTTATATCACATAAGCAAATAGCCTCATGGCAAGCATGCTATCATGGCAACACTCACACATATGCAAGATGCTAAAGCATAAAAGCTTACCTAGTACTCCGAGTCAAAACAATAGCTAGTTAGTAATCATGCATGATCCTAGCTATGTTTAAGATGGCTAATGCAACACATGCAAAATGTAACTAGAAATAGGCTCGGCTCGGCTATTCTAAGATGGCATATGAGATGCGACAATTCAATACATGTATTTAAGTAGGAATTGAAATACGATGCAGTTAGTATGATGCGCCGAGCCCGGTGCATGCAATACAGATTAATGATGCAAACATGCATAGCATAAGGATGCTAAATGAAATATGCCCTAAAACTAACCGTCGTAAGCGGTTAAGTAAAAGGAAAAAGACGTGGGGTTGGAAGACATGCATCACACACACGCACGCTTATTACAAAATTGTGCCATCTCGACGGAGGGTCCGAAAGAATAATACAAATAAACTAATTAATCAAATAACAAGCTAATTAATTATTACACAACTCTTAACTAATTAAACAAATTAATTAAGCTACAAAAACAGTAAAGCGGCCTCGACAAGAGGGACAAATGCATGCTCGATCGGCTTCGCTCGGAAATCCGTTGCCATGCCTCATGTTGCCTCTGTTTGCATTGTTTTGCACCTCTGAAAACTGTGAAAAGTCCTGTGATGCTCTAGAACCACTTCATGAACATGCTGAGAGGCCATTAGCCAAATGGTGAAGCCATCGGCCAAAGGAAAGGTGTCATCGACCATTTATGAGGTCATTGGCCAAACACTTTTAGCCGATCGGCACACCAGATAGCCGATCGGCCATCTTTTCCTGCAAAATGCTGTTTTGCTGCAGTAGAGGACAAGCAGAGGTATGGCAATACATTTGCAAGACAATGTTTGCAACTACACCCCTTATCATTTTCAAGGATCAAATGTGTGTAGTTTTTGACCCTCAGGCCACCAATCACACATTCCAATGCATGATGGCCAAAGGAGCTAAGTGTGCAATTCAATATGGAATGAATGCACCAAAATCACATAAGAGACCTCAACCTCTATCATGTTTGATCAAGAGGCAAGGCATGCACACACAATGCTATGCAAACATTCAAGCATGATGCGATGAAATTAGCATGCAACAACATGTAATGGAATTAGCATGTAACAACATGCAATGTACCAAGTATGCAACAAGCATGCGACAACATGTAAGGCAAGCGTGCAATAACATGTGGAAATGGGCTTAAACTAAAATGGACAGATCTCAAACATGCCCAAATCAGTGGCCAAAAGTGCTAAAATGATGGTACCAAAATGCAAAACAAACATGCATGCCAATTGGTTCATAAGCTAGGCAACAAGACACGACTTCTTAAACATGAGCAAGGTGTGACGAACATGAGAACATGGCAATGTAATAAGCTCTGAAAATATGTGAGGAATGATGCCAAATCAACCAAACAAAGCAAGTATAGCATGCAAGAAAGCCTAAAGCTTAAGGCTAGCCAAGGGACTCAAACTATGGCCACACAAGGCAAGCCTCAAAGGGGCAAGGGCACCTAAAACAGTCCCAAGGCAGGTCAAGATGAGACCAAAAACAAGTTTAAACCTAGCCAACACAAGCTAGAACAAAAGCCCAAAAGCATGAGGCATGCAAGGCTACAAAAAAGGTGTTATACTACACCTATCAAAACCAAACATGGCATGACTTAACCAATGAAAAACAGAGTTATGGCATGGTAAAACAAGACCAAAAACCCACTTAGATGGCATCCCAAAGACCTAAGCATGGAGGCATGCACAATGATCCATTCATGAGGCATAAAACATCAACCTCCCAATGCATGGAGAAGATGACAAATGCAAGTGTATGGCCACACTTAATGGACTGAATCTCATATGGAATGATGCCAAATCATAAGAATAGTCCTAGCAATGCATACTAATGATTTGGACACTCAAAGCCAACAAGCTAGGTTGAACCATGGCTATACAAAACAATGCAAGCATGACCAAAACAACACCAAACAGACCTTAAGCATGGTAAAAAAAGGCTAAAAGCTTCTTTGGGTCAAGCCAAAATCATGCTAAAAACATGGCTTAAAGCACAAAGCATGTTAAGGCAATAGAGAGGATTGCACTACAAGTACATAAGGTATGCAAGGTATGGTCAAACTAAGTCAAAACAGTGTTATATCATGGCAAAACAAAGCCTAATACATACTGAAATGAAGCCACAAAGAGGTATAAAAACATGCTAACTTCGTAAGCCAATACCACAAGCACACAAGAGAAGGGGAGGGGGGACAACCCCCTCCTATTTGAAGCTTCAAAACCTCACTTCCACCACTGAAATTCCTCTGGAATTCATTGGTGAAGAGGCCAAACAAAGACTAAACAAAAGCCTAAAGGAGGTGGCCCAAAACAAGGCCAAATAAGGCACAAAGGGGGTAGACCACCCCTCAACACCAATGAGCCCTCAAACAAACATGTTAAGCAACTCAAAACAAAGCTATTTTCAGTTTAAATCTAAGGCAAAAGAAGCATGCAATTATGGCTAAGTACTCAAGCAAAACAAAGCTTAAAAGAGGATGAGAGGCTCACCCTTGTAGAACAACAAAACCAGCAACTCTCCTGTGCCAAAACCAACTCTAGGATGTTAAAACAAGTCCTATGGAACCTCAGCTCCAAAGTCAAGAGGTTTGGCTAAGGGGTTCTAGGCAAAATGCAAGAAGAATTTTCACTTTAGGGCACAAACAAGGGCCAATATAGAGAGAAATGGAGGAATATAGAGAGAGAGGGATACAACTTCTCTAATGCAATTTTTCAGAACCCTTGGGAAGGGAGAGGGGTCTCCCTTTTTATAGGAATTCAATTCCAAAGCTTTCTAAGCAAGCTAAGCTTGGTTGAAATCCCTCCATACACGTGTATGGAGGAGACAGAAAATGGCCAACAACTGGCACCAATTGGAAGCACAATCTCTGCAAAAAGCAAAGAAAAGGTCCCGGCCAAAAGAAATGGCCGATCGACCAACATAAGTGCCGACCGACCAAAAAAAGTGCCGATCGGCCAACACCTTTGGCCGATGGCAAGAACACGAGGCCGATGGCATCATGCCTTGGTCGATGGGTTGGGGGGATGGCCAACAAGCCACCCTCTTCCCTCAGAAGCAAAAATACAAGTGTTTGGTCCACAACCAAGCACAAAACAGACAAGTTGAGAGATCCTAAGGCAAGGCGCGCGGCCGAGACCTCCGGGAACTCAAAACGAATCACGAGCATGGATGATCATTGAGTGTTCAAACGATGATGTCCAAGTCTTGAGGACGGTCAAAAATGGGGTGTCTACACTCACCCCTCCTTTTCATGAGCAAATCAAAGGAATAGAAAGTTCGATTCCAAAACCATCAATGGATGCAATTTCATTGCATGATGACTTGTGAAACCAAGTGTGCAAGTTCAATAAATGCAAAGCAAGACACAAACCTCCTCCCTTTCATGAATGATCAAGGGAAGTGGTGACCTTGGAACCTTGAATCATTTTATACTAATGAGTATGAAATGGTTCAAGTTTCCAGATGTTCAATTAACGTCTGATTGAACACAACTATATTATTATCTTGCTCACTTTTAGTTCCAAGTTTTAGTTACTCCATTTTAAATTACCAACCATTCTTTAGTCAATTGAGTCCAAATGGTGAGTTTAAGTCCTCTAATGGAAAGAGGGCTCAAACCAAAAGTCGTTTTAATGCTTTTGCTCAGCACTTAATCATCGGTAATGCAACCTCCGCTAACGCTTTACTTGGCTTTTTATTTTGCTTTGAAAGTAGTTCAAACTATGTGT
>CM069908.1:3141257-3267289 GCA_036172215.1 Camellia granthamiana | reverse complement strand
CCATGTAATGGTTTTGATCATCCTTGCTTCCTCTGCATCCGACAATCCGGTCGTAACAACCGTGAACTACGTAGGCTTGATTCCCATGTTTGGGATACGTAGGCAACTTCATCTTGAAGTCCAGCCCCCGACGCTTTCATAAGCGCCTCAGTCCATGTAATGGTTTTGATCATCCTCGCTTCCTCTGCATCCGACAATCCGGTCGTAACAACCAGAACTACGTAGGCTTGATTCCCATGTTTGGGATACGTAGGCGACTTCATCCTGAAGTCCAGCCACCATTGCTTTTACAGTGACTGTGTCCATATATTGTTTCAGACCGTCGTCCTCGGAGTCCAGTCGTCCTTGATAAAGACCATCTACAAAAATGCTGCGGCATCATCCAGACAAGGGGCAACTTCCCGTTGCCATGCATTGCCATAAGTTGCCCTGAGTTGCCGTCCAAACCAGGGGCAACTTTCCGTTACCATGTGCCCCCTTTAAGCAAGGGGCAATTTTCCATTGCCTCCGATCCAAGGTTGCGCATCTCGAGGGTAAGTTCCGCGCTCGTCGAGCGTTGATTGTTTGCAAAATAGTTTTTGAAAATTTTTACTGAAGTTGACTATTTTCTCAAAAACTATTTCATTTTCCAAAAACCGGACCATCTTCTTGGACCCAAAAAGGAAAATTTTCAGTGCTCACAGCCTGACTTGCATGATTTTCAAATCAAAAATCTAACAAGTATGTTAATCCGACTCGCATTTTGGTCAAAACTATTTTAGAAAACAAAAAAATGGTCAAAGTGACGAACTAGGGGCACAATTAAGTCAGGTGTTCTGTCTTTTCCCCGCCATCAACATACTTGCCAGAAGGGCACTTTATCCACCGGAAGAAATGACTATGAGCTAACGGTGTTGGGCACGAACCCGCAACTTCCTATCCATCCATTAACCACTCTGGGGAGGGATGAAAAATGAGAGAATAAAGAATAGAGAGGTGTAAGCGGAGAGAAAAGTAAGAAGAGGGTTTTGAGAGAAAAACCGAGCCTGAGGGCCGAGCGATGTGAGGATTACAAATCAGAAAGGGCGGGAACAAAACCTGGAGAAACTGGCTCCTCGTGATCTGAGGTCCTTCATTCTCGTGAACACGTCCGTGAGTTGTGTCTTTGGTTTTGGTTTTGTCGCAACTTTTGTCTTGAGTCTTTTCCGAGCGTGCCTCGTTGTGTCTAGGCCGCTCACCTTTTGCTTGAGTCTTTCCCGCTGTGTTCGGTTTCAGGCTCGATACCCCGGTTGCAGGACCCCTCTTCAAAGGTTGAAAATCGTTTATGCTCAGAGTGCTGTGCCATTCTCCACATCTATGCGAAGCAGGAGAAGAAAAGGAACAATTTGGGGAGCATCCGAGTGTGTTTCAACTGCAACCGTTTCAGCTTTCGTAGTCCATCTTGTCAGATTGGGGTGTTTGTTCAGGGTTTGCTGTGTGCAGAATGAACCGAGTGTTGTGTTATGGGCCGTATGCAGACTAATCCCTAACAGAGTATGGGCTGTGTGTCCAGGTTGAGCAGTGGTTTGTATGAGTTGTTTGCTGTTAGTTGGTTGGTTATCCGATTATCACAGTACAAGTGCTCAATTTTCAGACAACAGATCAATATCATTTACATTTGAGGTGTAATATGATGCAATACAGTGCACGGTATTGAAATACATAAATATAAACAACTTTTAGACAAAAGTTTGTTTCATTTCATATAACCTTTTTCGAGTACAAAGTTTTGGGAACAAAATCTGCCTGTGGCAGTACATGGTAATCTAACTACCAAAAAGAGAAAAGGTACAAAAGAAGGAAAAGAAAAGACAGCAAAAATCTGAAGCAGCATCAATGGTCTCATGCCTAGGGATCCGTCCTCGCCCTCTTCCTGGGCAGAAGCCCAGGAGCATCGCCGTCTGAGTCTGAGCCTGAGCTATCCCCGGTCTCCTCCTCAGATGACTCTGCCTCCGCCTCTGTCTCTGCCTCAGAGTCGTCATCTGGAACTGGAGCCCGCGAACTGCTCCCGACATGAGTGCGCCCCCCTCTGGTGCGGGGATATACTCTGCCATCCCGGGTAGAAATGGGAGGTCCAGCCGGAGCATCACCCACAGGGGGAATCTGGAAGGGAGGCTGAAAAAGCATGAAAGGCGAATACATCAGAATACTGTGAGCAGTTTATCAGTACAGAATACAGTGTATGAGTACAGTGTGTGGATGCCGTGAGCAGTTTATCAGTACAGAATACAGTGTATGAGTACAGTGTGTGGATGCCGTGAGCAGTTTATCAGTACAGAATACAGTATATGAGTACAGTGTGTGGATGCCGTGAGCAGTGAATCAGTACAGAATATAGTATATGAGTACAACGTATGGATGCCGTGAGCAGTGAATCAGTGCAGGATGCAGTGTGCGAGTATCGTGTATCAGATGCCGTGAACAGTTTATCAGATGTTGTGTTGTGCATCAGATTATGTAAAGCAGTTTGTGTATGGTTTAGGGCTGTGGTCAGAAAGAACATACCGGAATACTGTAAAGAGCTAGGAGGTCGAAGGTCCGCTGTAGCATCCCCATCATGGAGGCATTCATCTCCAATGACTGCCGGGTGTACTCGGAAGACGCCTGCAAAAGTATCAGATGCATCAATATTCTGTGGAATATCAAATAAACTGAAATGAAATGACTGTATAAGAATGCAGTAATACATACCGGAGGCAAGTCGGGAACACCGACAAACTCGTGATCAGCCGGCGGAGGAGCAAAGGGGATCTAGTAGGTCGCCCCACCCTGCCCTCTGAAAGTCAGTGAGGAGGGTAAAGCGGGCCAGCCGGTCCCCCGTCCTCGCTGAACTCCGCCCCTGCCACGGACTCGAGCTCTCCTCGGCACTCCCCCTCCAGCCCCTGCTCCCGCTCCAGCCGCTGGCGCCGCAGGCCTCGCTCTCTCCGCTCGGCGGCCGCTATTCAGAGGTCGCATGATGAAGGTTCGGACGTACTCCAAGTAATCGCCCTCGCCTCTGAAGCCGTCTGCCTCCCAGCCAATGGTGTAGTCCGCCATCTGCTCGGCGGTGAATCTCTCGGTATCCCTCATGTGCTCAGGAGGGTGCACCGGGACTATCTGCTCCGGTAAACCCAGGGTCTGGCGCAAGAAATGCTCACCCAGGTACCAAGCCCGACAGACCGGGCCCTCCAGCAGAATCCGGAAGCGCGAGGTCTCATCGGCACCGGCAAACCGATCCCGCATCACGGCTGGCAGTGGAGCCCACGGCTGCCAAGTGATCTGACATTGAAATACAGTTCGTTATCTACTGTTATTGAAATATGCAGTGGAAAGACGAAGCTTAAATGAACTGCAAGTAAAACATACCTCTGCAGGGGTGATGGTGTCGAAGTAGCGGCGGAAGAAGCTAAATGTCTCTCGGGGCCTCCGCACGCACCTCCCGTCGAAGCGGCGCGAGAACGGGACGACGAGAGGGGTCTCTGCGTCAGGTACGGGAGCAAGCCTAGGAAAGTAAGCATAAACCCACAACTGCAAGGTAAATACCAGTGCATTTTATCAGATAAAGCAGAATATAGAATAAAAAGCAGAAATAGCAGAGCCGTGGGTTGTGCAGTGTATTGTGCAGAGTGTACAGTGTGAGCAGTGTACAGTCAGTGTATAGCAGAGTATGTGTGTGCCGTGTGTACAGTATACAGCAAGTATAAAGCAGACTACAGTGTGTGCAGTGTGCAGAGTACAGAAAATATAGAACAAAAGTGAAAGGCAGAAAAAGAAATGTACCTCCCAAACACGCCAGTAGCCCCCGAGCAACTGTCCGCTGCCGCGGGAAGGCGAGCTCATATATCCATAGAGAGTGGCCAGAGCGGCGCCACCCCAGTCGTAACGTAAGATATCCCTGAAGTCCACCAGTGCGCTGAGCAGGCAGAGAGGCACGGTGTTCGCCCGGTCGGTGAAAATGGTCGTCCCAAACAGGAACATGAGAAAGCCGCGTGCGTATCTCTCCACGGCCTCCTGAGTCATCGGGGCTGCACCAACAAGGGTGGGCTGGACCCTGAACTGCACCTCGAACCAAGAATATCGGACGAAGCCGGGACGCGCCAGAGGCGGCAGCTCGCCGAGCAAGTAGATCTGAGCCGCGGTCCACTCATCCATATCCGTATCAAAGGGGATCGGATCACCCCTTACCCCGATGCCTGTGAGCATCGAGAAATCATAAGGGGTCATCGTCATGTCCCCCGTCGCAGAAAAATGAAATGAACCGGTGGTGTCCCACCACCTCTCCACCAGAGCGGCAAGGAGAGGTCTGCATGTAGTGAGCCTGGAGAGTCCCCTGCAGAACGCGCCAAAGCCGGCCTGGTCCCCGATATGGCGAACTGCATCGGGTAGCTCGGCGTACCAATCACGAGCGACAGTGTTCCCATACCCGCGGATGGTATGGGAATCTCCCTGTTTTCAAACAAGTAGTTGCGAAGCAATATAAAATATACAGTTTTGAAGAAACAGTCAAAATCAGTGCAAATTTAGCATGCGTGCAAGTTTTTCAGATTCAAACAGATACCGGGTGCCGGTGTGTTTACAGTAAACTACAACGTGTGATGCGTCAGCGTGTTTGAGTGGTTCAGCGCAAATGTGGCATGTGTGCAAGTTTTTCAGATTCAAACAGGTATCGGGTGCCGGTGTTTGCAGTGAAATACGGTATGTGCCGTGTGTTGAGTGGTTCAAGGCTAGTGCAGTGTGTGTGCACGTGTCAGTCTTAAACAGATATCAGTTGCAAATGCGTTTGCAATCAACTACAATATAACAGTGTATCAGTGTATCTGAACTAAGCAACTAAAAAGTGTAATCAGCTATGGCAGTTGACAGTTCTACATTGCAGAAATTGAAACAGAGAAAGAATGTTACCTCAGAAGCGCCGAAGGATAGGTGAGAGGCAGGCTCGCGCAAGAGAAGCTCGGGATCCAACGCCCTGTCAAAACTCCGGAACTGGCGCAGTCCGTCGGGGGACAGAACGTGAATCGCCGGCCGGTAGGTCGCCGGGTCAAACGGGCGCTCGCTCAAAGGTAGGAGCTCGACCCCGGGATCCATCTTGTGATCCGAGGGAGTCCCACCGCGTGGAATATCGTCGGCCATGTCAAAATGATGAGGAAAATGATCGGAAAATGAAAATCGGGCTGGAATATGGAAAGTCAACCGAGAAGTCAACCCCCGGGAGGGTGGAAAATGGCCGGAAAAGCTGGGACGTGAAAAAGGCACGGAAATCAAGAGGAAAGTGAGGGGAACAAACCCCAAAAAGGTGGAAATGGCAAAAGAGGTACCGAAACAAAGATTTGTTCGGATGAAAACGTTCGAAACGCGAAGGAAATCGCGAATCCGACGATGAAACGGGCTTGGAACGCGAAGAAAACGAGGGAATGAGGAAGGAAAAAGGCTCTAGAGAGAGAGAGGAGTGTTTTTCGGCGAAGAGGAAGTGAGAAAATAGGGTTAGAAACCCTATTTTAAAAGACCCGAAGCAAAAAGTCGAAACTGCCCCGATACAGGGACTTTTTGCCGGTCGGCAACATTATGTGCCGGTCGGCAATATATTGTGCCGATGGAACTGTTTGATGGCCGATGGACGGCCGGTGATGAATGGTGATGGCCGGTGGACAGCCGGTGGTCTTCCACAGTGGTTTTTAAGCCTCCTACACCTTTCCTTGGGTCATATGAGTGGTCCAGAGCCTTCATTGCTTAAAACAGTGTAAAAAAGTGCGTTTCCGATGCTTAACCGGCCTCCGTTTTGACCTCGGACCGTGTCTCCTGTGCGTGGCATTCAAATTCATGCAATGATGTATCCTTCTGTATCCTTTTGCCTTTTGCAAGATTCAAAAGTTGCCCCGTGTGCGTTGCACGCGTTCATCGCACTATTTCGGTGCATTGCATCGCGCCGTCATGCGCCTCACAGTTGCATTGTTATGCACGTACTACACGCGTTGTAACACGCACCCTTCGCATTGTCATGCATTTTCACTGTAAATATTGCATTTACATTCCATTGCATTTTCCCCAGCATATCGCATCATTTGCATTGTCATGCATTTCAATACATACGTCGCCTCGCGCATCGTTCGTATTGTCGTGCATTCCCTTACCATGCATTGTCATGCTATTTAAGTCCATTTGCATTGTCATGCATTTCAAAAGGAAAACATGCGTTGTCACGCATTCGAATTCATTCACATTCTCATTTGCATCATTTTACATTCCTTGAGGCATGCGTGTCTCATTTGCATCGTTTTACATTCCTTTGAGGCACGCGTGTCTCATGTGCATTGTCTTGCACCTTTGAGGCATGCGTGTCTCATTTACATATCATTTTACATTTCTTGCATTGGCATGCGTGTCACATTTCCATTGGCATGCGTGTCTCACTTGCATTACGCATCATCCTGTGCATCGTTTTGCACAACGGTCTAGGAGACCTTAAATCCTTGGAGGGTGCGAAACCCTTACCGCATTGTCACGGTCTAGGAGACCTTAAATCCTTCGAAGGTGTAAAACCTTTATTGTTGCGCATGTCTGCATGCGTTGTAGTACGCATCATCCTGTGCATCGTTTTGCACAACGGTCTAGGAGACCTTAAATCCTTCGAAGGTGTAAAACCTTTATTGTTGCGCATGTCTGCATGCGTTGTAGTACGCATTATCCTGTGCATCGTTTTGCACAACGGTCTAGGAGACCTTAAATCCTTGGACGGTGCGAAACCCTTACCGCATTGTCACGGTCTAGGAGACCTTAAATCCTTCGAAGGTGTAAAACCTTTATTGTTGCGCATGTCTGCATGCGTTGTAGTACGCATTATCCTGTGCATCGTTTTGCACAACGGTCTAGGAGACCTTAAATCCTTGGAGGGTGCGAAACCCTTACTGCATTGTCACGGTCTAGGAGACCTTAAATCCTTCGAAGGTGTAAAACCTTTATTGTTGCGCATGTCTGCATGCGTTGTAGTACGCATCATCCTGTGCATCGTTTTGCACAACGGTCTAGGAGACCTTAAATCCTTGGTGGGTGCGAAACCCTTACCGCATTGTCACGGTCTAGGAGACCTTAAATCCTTCGAAGGTGTAAAACCTTTATTGTTACGCATGTCTGCATGCGTTGTAGTACGCATCATCCTGTGCATCGTTTTGCACAACGGTCTAGGAGACCTTAAATCCTTGGGAGGTGCAAAACCTTCATTCGCGTTGTCTCAACGCACCGCGCTGTTTTGCGCATCTCATTGCATTTGGCATGCACTCATTGTTCGCGCTAATTGTGCGCACCTCACATGCATTGTCATGCATTTCTCAAGCCGCGCGTTGCCGCGCATCAAAACAAACATGCATTGTCATGCATACACTTAGCATCCCGGTCTAGGAGACCTTAAATCCTCTAGAGGTGTAACTCCTTTGGTGTTTGTCGTGCCCGAACGACTGTCGGTGGTCTGGTAAAGCCACCTGCCTGTGTTTGCGATGAGTTCCTAGAAGACCAACTGGGATGGTGGAAACTAGAGTTCGAACGGCTTATGCCGAGAACGCAAAGGTTCAGGAGTTCCGAGACTAAAGTGTGGTTTAAATACCCAGGGGTGTATCCTCGGCTTGAAATCTGTATGGAAGCCCCATAGGTTGAGGCAGCATTTCTGCGCCTTAGTCCTGGATACTGAACCAACCTAGTATATTGCCCTCTTGGAAAGATAGGGAAAGCTGCAATCATAGCCGTTGCATTATAGTGCATTGTCATGCATCATTGTAAATACTGCATTGTCATGCATCTCATTGTAAATACTGCATTGTCATGCATTGCATTATAAATACCATATTTGTCATGCATCATCATAGGTAGTGCATATGTCATGCATTTCAAAAAAAAAAAAACACAAAAAAACAACAACAAAAACAACATGCATCATTGTAGATATTGCATATGTCATGTATTCCATCGTAATATAGTGCATTTCCACTGTAAATATTGCATTTACATTCCATTGCATATTTGTAAATATTGCATTTTAGTTGCATGCATTCACTGCATCACCCTCCATCTATGGCTTGCGCCTTTCCTTGTTGAGCTTGGTCTGGTATGTGCCCTTACTTTTCACGTCAAAACACAGTTCTGCATGTGTACGCGCCTATTCCACGTTGGTATGTTGGTTTGAGGGTTGCGGCATCTTTTCTGTGTCAGACGCGGCTTGTACGTGTACATGCCTTTCCTAGGCAAGATTTGGTTTGGCCCGCGTGCCATATCCGTTGTGTCCATCTATATTGCATTTTAGTTGCATGCATTCACTGCATCACCCTCCATCTACGGCTTGCGCCTTTCCTTGTTGAGCTTGGTCTGGTATGTGCCCTTACTTTTCACGTCAAAGCACAGTTCTGCATGTGTACGTGCCTATTCCACGTTGGTATGTTGGTTTGAGGGTTGCGGCATCTTTTCTGTGTCAGACGCGGCTCGTACGCGTACATGCCTTTCCTAGGCAAGATACGGTTTTGGCTACACGCCATATCCATTCTAGATATTACATTGTAGTGTAATTGTTGCATCCGGTGTTAGGATCATTATTCTTTCCCCAGCGGGTCGTCACCCCACTTGTATCATTCCACCCAATACTCGTTCTTGTGTCCGTCTACATTACTCATAGTTCTGCATGTGTGCGCGCCTATTCCACGCTGGTATGTTGGTTTGAGGATCGCGGCACCTTTTCTATGGTAGACGGACCTGTTACTCCCATCAATCTATTTGACACTTGTGTGGTTTCGAACCGCTCATGATTGAATCGTGATTCGTTTGCATTGCATATCGTTTGCATTGTTTATACATTGTTTTGTATATATTGCATATCATCTTGCATTCATCATTGCATTGTCATGCATGTTACTAACAACATTGTACCTGTTAAGTTTGTTTCCTTTACAGGCACAATATTGTATGTACGGTTCATTTGAGGCCGGTGTAACCGGACGAACCGGACAGGTATTGTATCCTCCGCGTGAGACGTATCGAGAATTACATAATTCTCTTACACCCTTTCTACATTGTAGTATAGTCTGGTGTATACTGGCTTAAAACTGTCGCATGCGTGCTTCGTTACAGCTTTCTTTGCATGATCATAAGTTATGCTCGGCTTCTTGCATTGTCTTGCATTTTGCCCCTGCCTTCGGGCGCATACCTTGTTTGCCTTGCATGTTTGTCCAAGTCTTCGGCCTTGTCAAAAATGGGTCGTCTCTGGGCTTTGACATTCACTCCCGTCATTGTTATGACTTTCGAGTTCTGTCAAAGGGGGGCAACTGTAGACACCCCATTTTTGACCATCCTCAAGACTTGGACGTCACCGTTGGAACACCCGGTGATTATCCATGTTTGTGTTCGTTTGGAGTTCCCGGAGGTCTCGGCTACGCGCCTTGTCTCAGGATCTCTGAACTCGACCGTTTTGTGTCTGGTTTTGCACCAAACACTTGTGTTTTGCCTTGGAAGGGCAGGGAATGCCTTGTGAGGCATCCCCACGCATCACCGGCCATGGCTAGAGGCCACCGGCTGGTTTTTGTTGCCATCGGCAATATATATTGCCGGTCGGCACTTTTTGTTGCCGGTCGGCAGTCCATTCTGTCAAAATGGCAATTTTGAGCAGCCGACTACTGTTCATCTGCTTTTGCAGATATTTTAGTACAGCTGTGTGGCATTTGGTTCCCCTCCATACACGTGTATGGAGGGATGCCCCCCTTGTAAGCTTTTTGAACAAGCTTTACAAGTTTGTTGGCCTATAAGAGGAGGGCTCCTCTCTTGGCCTTAGGGTGAGAGAATTTTGTGAGAAAAACACAGAGGAGAAGCTCTGGTTTTAGGGTTTGAGTTCCATACATAACCTATCTCTATATCTCCCTTGTTTATGTTCTAGGTGCTTTTGTCCATACTATTGCACACAAACACCTAGTCTTTCACCTTTCCTTGGCTTTTGAAGGATCAGAGGTTTGTTCTTGAGGTCTTTAGCTGGATTTGAGCTTGAAGAAGCAACAAGATCATCATTGTTGAAGAAAGGCTTCAAGGGTAAGAAACTAGTCCTTTTTACCCCATTTTTGCATTGCTTTTCTACCTATCTTAGAACTGTTTTTGTGCTTAGTGTATAATACAAAAAAGTTCTGTTTTTGAGCCCTCTTGATTGTTTGTTAAGGGTGTTTTGTGGTTTGGAGGAGTTTGACCCCTCTTAAGCCTTGTAAGGCTCCTTTTTGTGCTATTTTGTGCAAGTTTCGGGACTTTGGTGTTTGGGCCTCTTCACCACTGAAATCTTGAGGGATTTCAGTGGTGAAGATGGTGCCTTAAAGTCTCAAAAGGGGAGGGCCACCCCCTCTCCTTGTTGTCCTTGAAAAGGACCAATTTTGGCCTCTTAAGGGAGCATTATGTTTAAAGGTTTGTTGATCATGCCATGGCTGTATTTTATGCTTACATTGTCATGATTTAACCTTGTATTGAGTTGGTTTTGGTACACCATGTTAGCTTAACATACATGCCATGTAATGCCTTGTTATTACCTTAATATGCCTTAGGTTGTTAGCCTTCATTCTAGCATGTTTTAGGCTTAACCTTGTGAAGGTTTTGTGTTTATTTTGCCATGTTTAAGGTCTATCCATTGTTGTTTGGGTCGATCATAGCTTGCATTGCATAGCCCCTTTGCATTTTTGGCTTGTTGGCCTTGAGTGTGTAAGTGTATAGCATGCCATTCTTGCATGGACTTAGTGGGTTGGGATCATTTTTTCATGCTATTTCAGTCCCTCTAACATGCTTGTATGCTTGCCTTAAATACCTCTTTGATGTCTTATGAGCTTGTGTTGTATGCCCTATGTTTTGACCATCGTCCAAGTCTGTGTGCAGAAGTCCAGCCCCCGACGCTTTCATTTGTCGGATTTGGACTCTTTGGTTCAAGATTTAGAACCGTGACAATCGAGTCCTTGAACTGTAGTGAGCCCAAATGAACAGAACGAGACTTAACCCTCCTGGGGCGTTCGGGGACGTCTACACCATGGCTATACAAAACAATGCAAGCATGACCAAAACAACACCAAACAGACCTTAAGCATGGTAAAACAAGGCTAAAAGCTTCTTTGGGTCAAGCCAAAATTATGCTAAAAACATGGCTTAAAGCACAAAGCATGTTAAGGCAATAGAGAGGATTGCACTACAAGTACATAAGGTATGCATGGTATGGTCAAACTAAGTCAAAACAGTGTTATATCATGGCAAAACAAAGCCTAATACATACTGAAATGAAGCCATAAAGAGGTATAAAAACATGCTAACTTAGTAAGCCAATACCACAAGCACACAAGAGAAGGGGAGGGGGGACAACCCCCTCCTATTTGAAGCTTCAAAACCTCACTTCCACCACTGAAATTCCTCTGGAATTCATTGGTGAAGAGGCCAAACAAAGACTAAACAAAAGCCTAAAGGAGGTGGCCCAAAACAAGGCCAAATAAGGCACAAAGGGGGTAGACCACCCCTCAACACCAATGAGCCCTCAAACAAACATGTTAAGCAACTCAAAACAAAGCTACTTTCAGTTTAAATCTAAGCCAAAAGAAGCATGCAAATATGGCTAAGTACTCAAGCAAAACAAAGCTTAAAAGAGGATGAGAGGCTCACCCTTATAGAACAACAAAACCAGGAACTCTCTTGTGCCAAAACCAACTCTAGGATGTTAAAACAAGTCCTATGGAACCTCAGCTCCAAAGTCAAGAGGTTTGGCTAAGGGGTTTTAGGCAAAATGCAAGAAGAATTTTCACTTTAGGGCACAAACAAGGGCCAATATAGAGAGAGAGGGAGGAATATAGAGAGAGAGGGATATAACTTCTCTAATGCAATTTTTCAGAACCCTTGGGAAGGGAGAGGGGTCTCCCTTCTTATAGGAATTCAATTCCAAAGCTTTCTAAGCAAGCTAAGCTTGGTTGAAATCCCTCCATACACGTGTATGGAGGAGACAGAAAATGGCCAACAGCTGGCATCAGTTGGAAGCACAATCTCTGCAAAAAGCAAAGAAAAGGTCTCGGCCAAAAGAAATGGCCGATCGACCAACATAAGTGCTGACCGACCAAAAAAAGTGCCGATCGGCCAACACCTTTGGCCGATGGCAAGAACACAAGGCCGATGGCATCATGCCTTGGCCGATGGGTTGGGGGGATGGCCAACAAGCCACCCTCTTCCCTTAGAAGCAAAAACACAAGTGTTTGGTCCACAACCAAGCACAAAACAGACAAGTTGAGAGATCCTAAGGCAAGGCGCGCGGCCGAGACCTCCGAGAACTCAAAACGAATCACGAGCATGGATGATCATCGAGTGTTCAAACGATGACGTCCAAGTCTTAAGGACGGTAAAAAATGGGGTGTCTACACTCACCCCTCCTTTTCATGAGCAAATCAAAGGAATAGAAAGTTCGATTCCCAAACCATCAATGGATGCAATTTCATTGCATGATGGCTTGTGAAACCAAGTGTGCAAGTTCAATAAATGCAAAACAAGACACAAACCTCCTCCCTTTCATGAATGATCAAGGGAAGTGGTGACCTTGGAACCTTGAATCACTTTATACTAATGAGTATGAAATGGTTCAAGTTTCCAGGTGTTCAATTAACGTCCGATTGAACATAACTATATTATTATCTTGCTCACTTTTAGTTCCAAGTTTTAGTTACTCCATTTTAAATTACCAACCATTCTTTAATCAATTGAGTCCAAATGGTGAGTTTAATTCCTCTAATGGAAAGAGGGCTCAAACCAAAAGTCGTTTTAGGCATGAAAGAAACATCATACCATTGGTAATGAACCCCCTAAGGGATTAAACCATTAAGCATGACATCTCAATCTCATACTTTAAACAAACAAATAGTTTGAACTACTTTCAAAGCAAAATAAAAAGCCAAGAAAAGAGGGAGGTTGCATAGATGATTAAGTGCTGAGAAAAGCATAAATAAATGTTATCAACTCAAACAAGATGGTGTCTAAGGCCTAGAACACCAAACTCATGAGGACTATTACACTATAAGCATGCAAAGCAAAGCTCAAATGCAGCTAACAGCTCAAAACAGTACTAAAACAGGTCTAATACAGTCCTAAAACATGCTAAAATTGAGCTAAAAAAGTCTAGATTAACATGCTAAAATATGGCACAAACTAGGCTAGTAAGCAAGACACAAGGAAGGGAGGCTAACCCCTCCAATTTTGAACTTCAAAACATGATTTTAGCCATTGAAAAAGCTCTGAAAATCAGTGTTTAAAAGCTTGAAAAAAGATAGTAAAAGGGTGGGAAACACAAAGGCAAAGGCCTCCAAAACAAGGTATAAAGAAGGGCTATCAACCCCTCAACCTTTAATGGCCTTAAACCCAAGCTTCAGTCGAAAAAACACAGAGTTTTGATAGTCCAAAACAATGGAAAAACAGTAGGAAAAATAGTAGAGAAAGCAAGCAAATAAGTAAAGTCTTATACCTCTTGAAAATAAGAAGCAAGTCAAGCAACAAAACCAAGAAAACAACACCCACTAGAGCTCAAACCAAGCTCAAAGACACCTTAGCTCAAAGATGAGAAGATTTGGTTAAGGGTGTATATGCAAAGATTAAGGAATTGTAGGCAAAAGTGTAAAGATTTGGTAGAGAGAGAGAGAATTGTAGAGAGAGGAAAATTTTTGATCTCAAAATTTTCTAACCTTCAAACATGAGAGAGGGGTCTCCTATATATAGAAAACATGAAATTCCCTCAAGGAGATCCAACCCTACATGTGGAGATAGATACATGTATCTGTGCAAACAGCTATCATAATTGGCATAAAATATCTGCAAAATACACTGGTGGTCAACCGGCCATCAATGGTGGCCGGCTGGCCATCACTAGTGGCTGACAATCCACATCAATGGCTGGTAGCCCAAAAGTGATGGCCGACAACCTCTAAAAGTGGCTGGCAGGCCACTAAAAGCTGCAGGCTTGAAGAACTAAGGCTTGGTCCAAAAATGAGGCAACAAGGGTGCAGGGTTTGAAAGGCTCAAAGCTATGGCATTCTGCTGAGTACTTTGAACACTTGGCGAGCAAATATATTTGTCATCGGGTGTGCATGCGAGGATGTCCAAGTCATAAGAGCCGCAAAAAATGGGGTGTCTACATTTGTCCCTCTTTGACAGAACTCGGAGTTATGAAATGACGTGAGTGAATGTCAAAGTCCAGAGACGACCCATTTCGACAAGGTCATAAGACTTGGAAAACCAATCAAGACAAAAATAAATGGTTGCGCCCGTGGGCTGCCTATGTATCCCTTTGCAAGGAATCAAACCAGCGTAGTTCTGGGGCAAAATGCAAATGATTTGCACAAAAACTTTGAAAGCTGGACTCATACACTACGTAAAGCCAACTATTTTGAAAATTCATGATCATGTGAGATGATGCAATAAGCAAGAACAAAATGCGATAAGAGAGAATGAATACAATAAGAAAGATAACAACATATGAATGAGTAGATTCAAGCTTAAAGAAGATAAAACTGCACTCTAACCACGCCAAAACAAGAGACGAGGAAAGAAAACACCGCTCAGGATTATGTTTCACGCACCCTGAGAAACTGAGATCACAAACCGCTTAGGGTCATGTTTCACACGTCCCGAGAAACAAGAGAATGAAAATCGCTCGGGGTCGTATTTCACGCGTCCCTAGAAACAAGAGAAAAGCTACTTGGGGTTGCATTTCACGCATCTCGGGATACAACACACCCGGGCTGCGCGTAACCGCTTAAGCTCGCGCTTTTCACATCACGAGATAAAACCCGTCTAGAGCTGTGCATCACGCGCCCTGAGATATAAGAAAACTGCTCAGGCTCGTGCATCGCATGTCCCGAGATGAAACCCGCCCAAGGCCGCGCGTCACACGTCCTGAGATAACAAGAAAACTGCTCGAGCCCGTGCTTTGCACGTCCAGAGATGAAACCCGCCCAGGGCTGCACATCACGCGCCCTGAGATAACAAGAAAACTGCTCGAGCTTGTGCTTCACACGTCCAAAGATGGAACCCACCCAGGGCTGCGCATCACGTGCCCTGAGATAAAAGAGAGGTGTACGATAGATGCACGAAGTGAACAAGTGCGATAGATGCATGAAATGAACAAGTGCGATAGATGCACGAAAGACTTATCTGGAACTCCTCCGAATGAACTGTACATACAATATCATTTGTTTGTGTTGACAATGGAAGAAAGAAAGGAACTTTTCTATTTGTGAAAGCATAGCTAACATGAACAATGTGCGATATAGAGACAATGCATATTCTATGCAAGATAAGCAACCGAGATATAACGTTTAAGTGAGGGCATGTTCCATGCAAGATACAAAAGCCTATATGCATGATTGACAGCATGTTCTATGTGATGTAAAATACGCATGCAACGTATGTAACGCATATTCTATGCAACGATATATATGAAATGCACATTTTATGCAATAAGAGAATGAGAAGAAAACAAAGGCATAAAACAAATGAAAGCAACATTTGATGGGACCTTCCGATTTACCTCTCGGAGGAAATATGTTTAAAAATGATACACCTTATTCGTGTTGACAAGTGATGAACATCGTGCGCCAAAAACATAGTCTTGAGCTTCTGTACAAACTATCTGGACCCAACAGTGAACCTTCCTTACACTTCTTGAGAAACAAGGACATAAAACAGCATCACGACACAAAAGAAGGCCACCGGCTATTGGCCGGCCACAGAGGGAGGCCACCAGCCACTACAAAGCCTTGCTAGTCACCAATGAGCCTTACCGGCCCCCTGCCGGCCACCGATGGCAATGCGGGGGTTTTTCGGTCTTTTTGGCTCAGGTCTTTAAATATAAGTGAAGGCCCTTCATTTCCTCACTACCACACATCCGAAATTTCTCTCTCTCTCTAGGTGCTTTCTCTCTCTAGATCCGAGCTTTTTACGGGTTTTCCAACGCCCCACGCAAACTTTATTCACTAAACCCTCTTAGTTCTCTTCACTTTGAACTGATTAGAATTTGATTTCGACACACTTTTCCTCATTTTCACCCTTATAAACTTGTTCGCCTCGAGTTTCTCTCGAGTTCCGTGAACTTTTTCGGGCTGTGACTTTTTCTTCTATTTTCTCTCTCCTAGGGTTGACTTTTTCAAGTTTACCCTCTTTTCTTAATTTTTCTTCATTTTTAACCTACTTTTCACCCATTTTCCAGATAGCAGATGGTTCACTACATGATAAGGTCCCTCCAGAGGTTTCCCTCACATTTTCACCTGCTCCTGAGGCAGATGAGTTGATCATTGCCAAGGCGGCTGGAGGTATTGAGGCTGATCTCGAGGCAGAGTTCGCACTTGAGCCTGAGTTAGAGGCACTACCAGTGACAGTACGGCCATTTGACCCGGAGAGATACCATCCCCGGACACATATCTTGCCAGCTGGTGGCATTAGACGCTTTAGCGACTTCGTTCTCGGTGTGCCAGAGGACCTCTTGCTGAGGAAGCTGGCTTCTCACCTTTCATCCATCGCCGTTGAGGTATGAGCTCTGTTTTCATGCATTCCTGCCTTTCTTTTCTTGCATTTCTTGCACTGCATTTTCTGACTATACGTTCATTACTGCCTTATCTGATTATACTTGTTCTTTGCCACAGGCGAGTCTCATGCCTTTAGAGGGTACGAGGCTACGACCGCACGAGATTGGTATGGTGAGCTCCCTGCAGGAGTTCGTGACATTATGGATGAGATCGGCTTTGGTCTATTCTGCTCTGGCCTAACGCGAGTCATTGCTAGCCGTCCACTTCTGGAGCACTTCTGGAGAGGTGATAGGACACCACTAACTCCTTCAACTTCTCCACTACTGGGGAGATGACGATAACTCCCAACGACTTATCCGATTCCCTTCAATACAGACATGGGGGAGTGAGAGACGGCCTGGGTTAAGCTGCTGGGAGTGCATCCACCCTTGTATCGGGTAGGCATAGTCAGATATACCTGGTTCGTTGAGCAGTTTAGAGGGAGTGAGCCCAAGACAGTAGAGGAGATGGAGCAGTATGCCAGAGGCTTTCTGATGTTCATCTTCGGTACCACCTTGTTTTCAAACAAGTGGAACACCGTGGGCTTATATCTGTTGAGTGCCCTGGTGAACCTTCCCCGAGTGCACTTCTATGACTAGGGCAAAGCTGGCCTCGCCACCCTATATGGCTACATGAGCTCTACCTCCCGCCTAAGAGGAGACTTGATCGGAGGCTATTGGAGAGCCTGGGAGGTATGCATCTCAGTTCCCTCTTTGTACTTTACATTTTATGTTTTACATCTATTCAACATCTGTGCTTTCTGCTTTGCACTTTCTATATTTGTTCATACATTATGCTTTCTGCTTTGCACTTTCTGTATCTGTTCATACATTGTGCTTTCTACTTTTCACTTTCTGTATCTGTTTATGCATTGTGCTTCCTGCTTTGCACTTTCTATATCTGTTCATACAGTGTGCTTTCTGCTTTGCACTTTCTGTATCTGTTCATACATAGTGCTCACATATCACTGCATTTTCTCCGCAGCTGTGGGTCTATGCATATTTTCCAGCTTTGGCCCTAGAGCCCATGGAGGAGCTCTCCCTAGCAGTCCCTTATTCGAAGAGGTATGACGGCCAGCACCAGTGTAGGACCCGCGAGACCTTCACATTTTTTCGCCATTACTTCGGCACTGTAGCTGCTCATGAGGTAACCTGAAAGTCATTTTTGCTTTAAAACTATTCTGATTCACATTTAGCAACTGACAGTAACTAATAATCTGTACAATCTTTATTTGCAGATTACGTGGCAGCCATGGGCGATGATGCTAGCTGGGATTCGAGACCAGTACGCCGGGGCCTGGGCCACTTCCCACTTTTGCATTCTACATGAGGACCCAGTCTGCTGGGCCTGGTTCTTGAGCGAGCGGTTCGTGCGCCAGACTATGGGCTTACTTGACCGATGAGGTCACTTAGTTTATGGTGGGCTTGGATACTGACTACTTCTGAGCAGAGGCGACTATGCGACCTTCATTCAGACACACCTTATGCCATCTCTAACAAGCACTAGTGGAGGTGAGGGAGCGAGAGCTCCTGCTGTGAGAGAGGCGCCTAAAGTGACCCAGGCGACTAGGGCCTGTGCTAGAGGGGCTTCCCAAGCGAGGCAGAGCTTCATACTGGGGATGCTTACCAGGTCGCGATTGAGCCTACAACGGCTGGGTACGAGCTTGTCGGGGTTCGAGGCCCGACTCAGGTATAGACCACACTTTATGATTTGTATCCCACATTTCATTTTAGATATGTTTATTGCGAACACAAATCATTCAAATGCATTTGCAGGCATCCATCGAGTACACATGGAGCGCTCTCGAGCTGATAACCTCCTTGATGGGCATGGTACAGAGGAGGGAGACGTTGCTCAGCCTCCACGGCATCTTGGTAATTTCTTTAGTTTGCACTCCAGGCATCAAATTTTCCACTAATACATTGACACTGACATTTCAACTGTAAACCTCCCAAACTGCACTGATACACTACATTTTGCACATTGCATTCACACGCTGTACTTACACACTATATCTGATTGCTGTATACACTCATTCTTCATACCATGCTTGCATCTGATACACACACTGAAACTGATATGTTGACAACTATCCTTTTCAGATCCCACCCATATCGATGGCTCTAGCAGCAGTAGCGCCAGTACCTCCTTCAGTAGTAGAGAGGAGAGGCAGAGCTAGGGGCACTTAAGACCGGAGCAGTGCATGATGATGATGATGATACTGAGACCAGTGATTTCGAGGAGGCAGCGAGTCAGCATTCTGAGTCATTCAAGAGTGGAGACGATGATACCGGCTCGGGTTTTGAGAGCAGAGGTGCTGATGCCGAGGAGGGATCAGGGGCAGAGAGCGGAGATGATGCCGACTCTGGTTCTGGCTCAGAGACTAATTCAAATAACGGTGCTGATGGAGATAGTGCCCCAGAGTCCTCTCCTCTGAGGCAGAGGACGAAGAGGGCCTTTAAAGCATGAGGCGACTAGCGCTAATTTTTGTACTTTTGCTTAGTTTCTTTTTGCTAGTAGTATTAGCACTTGTATAGCCTCATATAGGTTTTTTGTTTTAAAACTTGTGCTCCTCTTTTGTAAAAAAAATTATGATCGGAATAAAAAACCTCGCAGTTTTTATGAAAAAAGTTGTTATTTTTGCATCATGAGCACCACTTTTACATAAAAATGGACATGGAATCGAATTGGCCAAGAGCACTTGATTGAAACAAACGTTCTTAATAGGGTAATGAGCCGACCAACAAACAAAATGCAAAAAAAAAATGCAACATACAACTCGATAAACAAACTAACAACAACTCGATAAACAAAACAAAATAACTCAACAAACTTGCTAAAACCAAAATCACTCAAAACAAGACCTTAAAACACACAAAGAGCAGAACAAAACACATGCTTTCAGCATTGTTCAGCACAAAGGTGGATAACAGTCTTGAAAGAAAAGCTGCCGGCCAGGAAATGAGCTTGCCGAGCATATGTCGGCCACAAGAGATGGCCTGCCGGCCATCAATGTGAAGCATCTCCAGATTGTTGACGGCTGGCTTCTACTCACTGCCTTATCTTCTACAAAAGGATTCAGCTTCGTGATTTCTCTTCAGAACTTTATTTCAGCCTCAAATTCTTCCACAAATGGAGCCATTTTTCGCCGAAAAACCCTCGGATTGGATTGCGACTTTAGATGGCTATGAAAAGGTAAATTTTTAGGGTTTCAGCATAAATGCACTTTTTTCGTTGAGCCAAACTCCACTTTGTTTTTCGTTCCTTCATGTCGTGACTAGATGATGGGACTCGATTACACACGTCTTTAGCTTTGGGAGATAAGAAATAAGCCCGAAAATTAAACCATTTCAGGCGTTAATGGAATCCTGGCACGATGAGGAAATCATGCTCAGCCCGATTTTGGCCACATCTAAGCTTTAGGACGGATGTGTGGGCTTACTTTGCACGAGGCTCGATCTCTGGCCCACAACGGAGAGCTGGACATTCTCAGTTTGATTCATCGATTTTTCGACATTGGAGACCGCGACAACCTTCTTTGGCGGGGTTTTCTGCAGCATGCCCTCTGCTTATGTATGCTGGCTCATTTTCTTCTTGCCTACAGTTTTGACGGGTCCAGCGTTCGTTTGATCGAAGTAGCCCAAGGTTTGAGAGAAGGCAAGAGTTGCATTGGTTTTGTGCTGGCCGAGACCTTGATGGGCTTTGACGCCTTTCATCGTCAGAAGACTACCAAATTCGCGGGGAGGCCACAACTTTTTCAGGTAATGTTTCCCACCCTTTCTCATATGTATTTCTCACATCGCTCAGCACTCATGCTCTATTTTTCTCTCAACGCTCTTTTCTCACTTTTCTCTCAACATACATCTCTCTATTCTTTAATCTCTCTTTTCTTTCATCCCTTCCCAGGTGTGGCTTATGGATAAGCTGAAGATAGTGGACTCTTGCCCTGAGTACTCAGCTCAAGGCTATTTCTTCCACCACCGACTAGTGGATTTCCCGAATGAGGGATGGTGGTGCCACTGGCTGTGCAACAGGTCTGATGTTGACATAGCTTGGCGTTGCCCCTAGCTTAATTTGATCGAGATGAGCTACTGCATAGCTCGGCAACCTGGGATACAGTTGATTGGCCTCACACACTGTGTGTTCTACTTCTCTTTCTAGTTCAAACGTCAGTTTGGGCATGATCAGACCCACCCAGAGGAGGGGGTAGAGTACCCGGTTTCATTCCCCATCCGAGGTTTACATTTGGCCAGGTACCTCATAGCTTGGAGGACGAGAGAATTTCTGGCCCTGCCCCTAGTTTCAGTTGTGCCCTTTCTGGCGAGTGCTTGGCTCGGCTTAAGGATGAGGCACAAACCGGGCCTATTTTAGCTTCAGAAGCTTCCACAAGCACAAGCGGGGGACGCAGGAGCACCTGATTCATCTATGCCCCTAGTTTATTGCTTTGACCTTTCTTTTCAAGTTTTTTCAATGTAATAAAAGTAACTTTGATTTGTATTGAAGAGTTGGAGAACTCCATGTTGAAATCAATGAAATTAAAGTTGTGATCACTAAAAAAATTTCTTTTGGTCCAAAAATGGTCTAAGTTATAAAAGGTAAAATTTGAACAAAATCAACTTTTATCAAAACTTTTCAAAACCATTTTTGAAAAGGATCACCACTTGACATGCACGGAATTAATCCACGAGATGTACAACCCCGAATCAAAAGATGATAATTGCCCCTTGATTAAATAGCATTGCTCAGTATTGTAACCCGCTCTTCTCTCAGAGTGAAGATCACAACTAAACTCTCAAGTAAAGAACAAATAAAGATGACCTGATCAGACACATGGACAGGATAGTTGAGTTGGAGATGATTACAGCCGGACTTCAGAATGAAGTTGCCTACGTATCCCAAAGATGGGAATTAGGCCTTACGTAGTTCGGTTCAGGTTCACTCGAGTATTAACTCTCTCATTTTACGCTCTAACTTTTGCCAAGGAAGCCCTTTAGGGTTTTCAACCTTGCGAGCTCAGTTTTTCTTTATTTCTAATTTTTTATGCTCTAACTTTTGCCTAGGTCACCCTTCCAGGTTTTCAGCCTACCGAGCGTCTCAGGGATAGTATTTCTTCAACTTGTCCATGTTAATTGGTTGGGAAAATTCTAGGCCATCCAGGTCCATGAGAATAACAGCTCCACCCGACCAGCTAGTTTTGATGATGTAAGGACCAGTCCAATTGGGTCTGAACTTGCCACTAGGGTCATGGATGGAAGCTCGGTTGTCTTTCAGCACCATATCTCCCTCTTTGAGATTCTGGGACTTAACCTTCTTGTTAAAAGCCCTAGCAATTTGCGTTGATAGCCCTGAATGTGATACAATGCTTTCAGCCTTCTCTCATCAAACAGCATCAGCTCTTCGAATCTGTTTTGTTGCCAGCCCGCCTCTGCTATCTGACACTCAGCCATAACTCGGAGCGATGGGACTTCTATTTCAATTGGCAGAACAGCTTCCATCCCATAGATAGGAGAATAAGGAGTTGCCCTGTAGACGTACGGATTGAAGTTCTATAGCCCTAGAGTGCGAATGGCAATTTATCTGGCCAGTCCCTGTAGGTCTCAACCATCTTCTCTAAGATATTCTTGATGTTCTTGTTGGCGGCCTCAACAGCTCCGTTGGTTTGCGGCCGGTATGTAGATGACTTGTGAAAAGCCACATTGTATTTCTCCAACAAGTCTATCACCTCTTTCTTGAAGTGAGAGCCATTATCTAAAATGATCTCGTTTGGGACCCCATAACGGCAAATGATGTTGTTTCTGATGAACTTAGCCACATGCACTGCTTTCAACACTGCGTAGGACTGAGCTTCCACCTACTTTGTGAAGTAATCAATTGCCACCAGAATGTATCCATGCCCATTTAACCCTTTTGGTGTGACTACGCCGATGACGTCAATTCCCTAGACTGAGAAAGGCCATGGTGAAGTCATGTTGTACAGTTTTGACGGCGAAATATTCATGCGATTAGCATGAATTTGGCATTTGTGGTATCGCCGAACAAAACCAATACAATTCTCCTTCATAGTAGACTAGTAGTAACCTTGCCTGAGAATCTTCCGGGCTAACATCACTCTGTTTATGTGTGCTCCGCACTCTCCTCCATAGATAGCCTCCATCAGGCGCTTTGACTCATCTTCTTTGACACACAACTTGTGCATTCCCATATGACCTCTTTTGTATAGTTTACCTCCGCAGATGATAAATAGTACGACTAGTCGCCGTATTCCTCTTTTGTCCTTGGTATTTGCCCCTGGTGGATAAATCTCCTTTTCTAAGAAGTTCTAGATATCATAGTACCAAGGGTTTTGATCTTGCTCTTCATCTACTGCGACAATAGTCTCATAGGCTGGCGTGTATCTCTGCTCAATGATAATCGGACACATCCAGACTCCAAGAAAGATGTCTATCATAGATGATAGAGTTGATAAAGCGTCAGTGAACCTGTTGTTCTTCCTTAGTAGATGTGTGAATGTCAACTTTTCAAACCTAGGAATCAGAACGTCCAGGGTCTGGTGATGAACCTTCATCTTTTCTTCTTTAACTTTCCAGTCTCCATTTGCTTGAGAAACAACTAGGTTCGAGTCCCTGATGACGTCTAATCCTTTTGCTCCTAGTTCTAGGGCGGCTTCCAAACCAGCGATACACGCCTCGTACTCTGCTTCATTATTAGACACCTTGAACCGGAGTTTGAAGGCTAAGGATATATGGGAGTCGTTAGGTACTATTAGCAACACACCTATCTCATAATCGTATTGATTGGATGCTCTGTCAAAGTACATTGTCCAAATCTCTTCCTCGACTTGCAGAATGGCTTTATCTGGGAACAGGTATTCCACCGTTTCATCCTCTTCTACTGGGTGATATGCCAGGAACTCTACTACCGTTCTCCCCTTGACCGACTTGCGGGTAACATACTTGAGATCAAATTCAGAGAGAAGAAGCAACCAACGGGCTAGCCTACCCGCAAGCGTTGGTTTCTCAAAGAGATATTTGATGGGATCTAATCTCGAAACCAGAATTACGGAGTGAGCTAACAAGTAGTGCCTCAACTTCCTAGTAGCCCATACTAAGGCTAGGCAAGCTTTCTCCAATGGAGTGTAGCAGGTCTCATAATCCATCATTTTCTTACTCAAGTAGTAGATGGCTTTCTCCATCTTATCCTCAAATTCCTGAGCAAGCATGCATCCCATAGTTGTGTCTGTGACTGACAGATACAGAATCAAAGGCTTCTCTGGCTCTGGTGGCGACAACACAGGCGGATTCTGAAGGTACTGCTTAATCTGCTCAAAAGCGAATTGATATCGATTGGAATTTCTTTCCTTTCTTCAGGAGACCAAATAGTGGTTCACAAGTCAAAGTTAATTTAGAAATAAACGTCTTATGAATTGCACTTTACCCAGAATGCCTTGCACTTCCTTTTCAGTCTTTAGTGGTGGCATTTCTAGGATGGCCTTGATTTTGGAAGGATCTACCTCGATGCCTCTCTGTGTGATCAAAAAGCCCAGCATTTTCCTTGTTGTCACGCCGAAAGTACACTTTTGCAGATTCAACCTCAGTCTGTATTCTCTAATCCGTTGAAAGAATTTCTTCAAGGCGGTGTAGTGGCTCTCTCTTTCTTTGGACTTGACAATCATGTCGTCCACGTACACCTCGACTTCTTTGTGGATCATATCATGCAGAATAGTGGTTGCAGCCCTTTGATAGGTAGCCATGGCATTCTTCAGCCCAAATGGCATAACCTGATAGCAGTAGGTTCCCCACGGCGTAGTAAATGCAGTTTTCTCTCTGTCATCAAGTGCCATCAGAATTTGGTTATACCCGAAAAACCCGTCCATGAAGGATAGCAATGCATGACCTGCAGTGAAGTCCACTAATTCATCGATGTGTGGCAGGGGAAAATCATCCTTCAGACTGGCTCTGTTCAAATCCTGGAAGTCCACACACGCCTGGATTCTACCATCCTTTTTCGGCACTGGGACAATGTTGGCCAACCAAGTCGGATATTCAGATACTAACAAGAAACCTACCTCGATCTTCTTGGTGACCTTTTCTTTGATTTTCAACGCCCAATCTAGACGGATTCTGTGTAACTTCTGCTTGACGGATCGGGTCTCGGGGTCAAAAGGGATCTAATGCTGTACAATCTCAGGATCAATTCCAAGCATGTCTTCGTAGGACCATGCAAAAACATATTTGAAATCTTTTAATAAAGTGACTAAACGCTCGCGCTCCTCCAAAGACAATATGGACCCGATCTGGACCAGACGTGGATCCTTCTCAGCACCCACATTAATAGCAATGATTTCATTAGCAAGGGGTTTTGTAAACCTCTCCTCCTCTCGATTAATCAAGTTTTTCAAAACTAGAGGAATTCCTTCCTCTTCGTTTTCATTAAAATTCTAAAATTTTTTGGTTAATGCAATAAACAAACGGCATAGAAAAATACTCAGAATCAGCGGCATTCTCATTCATAAGATCCAGCTTATCCAGCTTTTCGGTTACAACCAACTCAAAAGCAAAAGAAAAAGAGGACCTAGACAAGACCTTGGCATCCGGGTTATCACCCCCAAGAATACTAGACTTGGACTCAGAAGAACCAGAATCTGATTCCGATTCCACAGACTCTGTGGAATCAAATTCTGGTTCATCACCCGACTCAGAACTAGATAGGTAACCCTCCTCCAGCTTCCAGACAAGAGATGGTGCTTCAGATGCATCCAAAATGTTGCCAGATGGGTTCACACCTGGTTAGTCTCTGATCATGGAGATGGTAAGGTTATCTCCCAAGCTCTCTGAGTCGGTCGGAGGATCTGCAAGGAGAAATGCCAGTGCTGTCCCTACTCCATACTTGCTATTGTCCGAGTTACTTTCCATGCTCTTTTCAGCTTCAGCAGTTGGTTCAGCCTTTTCCTCAGCATCACTATCTTGCAGCTGCAAGTCGAAGAAGATTTTGAAGCCGGGAACACGCTGCTTCGTAGAATTCATCCAGGGCTCGGGAAAGCTACAAAAGGGGAAGTCTTCACCCTTCCGAACAAAGCGGCCATTCAGCGTTTCCCAAATTGGCTTGTGAACAAGCTCATAGTGTTTCCCGGCTTGCTTGGCTCTAGCTCTACCGGCCATCTCTTCTCTTTTCCTATCCCAATCCTTTTTGGTAGGCACATACCAAGACCAAATGCATACGAATTATGCAGCACATCAGCCAATGTTTTGACACCTTTTTGGCCACTTCTTCCCAGCCCTATTCCTGGCACATGATGTAGTTTGTTCATGAAATAGATAGATTGGGCGTTGACATGCATGCCCTCATCTTTAGCTAGAATGGTTTGCACTACTCGGGCCTTAGCTAGAGTAAACCCTGAGAGGAATACATCCTCCTTGCCATGAACGATCTCCAGCACTGGTGTAGTTACCTCCAGAGGAGGGTAGATGGATGAATTTCCAAAGACGATCACCACTCCCTTCCCATGAGGGTATTTCAGCATTTGGTGGAAGGTAGAGGAGACTGCTCTAACCAGATGCAACCAGGGCCTTCCTAGCAGTAAGTTGAAGGTGGTAGGCACATCCAGGATATAAAACTCGACATCTTGTTGAGCTGGGCCCACCTGAACTCTGATTTGTACTGTACCCATAACCTCACTGCTTGTGTTATCATATGCCCGAATCACTTGGGCTATGGGCACGAAATTTGCTAGTTTTAGGTTGATGGCATAAGCTGTGCGGGAAGAACAGACATTGACAGCTAAGTCGGTGTCGACCAAAACCACTGGCACCAATTTTTCTCTGCACTCAATAGATATGTACAGGGGTTTGTTGAAAGCTGAGCCTTCCGGCATCAATTATTTATCAAAAAAGGTTAGGGTTGGTCCAGCACCTAGGAAGACCAGTCCCACAAGCTGTTCAGGAGTTGTGTCAACGGACAACTTAGTTTTGTCCATTGCTGATAGTACAGCCTGTCAATGCACCCGTAGGCCATAAGAAGACCCCAGATTGAAATATCGACTTAGATTTTCTTTAGTTTCTTCAACACCGCCTCTTCTTCCAACTGCTTCTCTTTTTGTTTTTCAACATCTCTATCTTTCCCAGAGGCCTCAGCTTGGTCTAAGTTTTGTGGCTTGAAATACCACCCACTTTTTGTCATGGGGTCTATCTCTTCTGCGTACCACGTGTTGTCTGGGAAGGAATCACCCCAATCTTCATCGGTGTGAGCTAGAAGTGGATCATCGTCACCCCACCATGCACCTCTAGCAGCCGACAAACAATTGTCCGACTCCGTTCTGATCACTCTCACATCACAAGCATCCCCCGTAGCGTGTTGGATCATTCCAGCTTTCTGTTTGTCTTCAACCCTCTCTTGTTCAAACTACTTCAACGTAGCTTCATGTTCTGTGTCCACGGTACTTATAGTGCCTAGTTCCTGAGTTGATTTCTCCATATCGGTGTTCTCCGGCAATTTTCCTTTTCCATCGGCCATTCCGACCACTACAGCAATTCCCACTCTCTTTTCCTCCAGTTTCGTTTTAATTGCTTCCTCTTTGTCCGGATCATCATTGAGCCACCCAGAATTGTCCGCTGATCCATTCAAATCAAACCAGTTAATCTGCACATCCTCTTGATCTTGTTCATCGAAGAACTGCAGGCTGTCTAGGTCCTTCTCAAGCTCTGCTAGATCATCTAAACCTTGGCTCGAGCCATCTTCCCTAACCACATTGACCTCCACTGTTGTTGGTAATACCACTTATGGCTTGACTTGATCAATTGGCACAATGTAGCAGCTTGCGTCATACTCCCCTTCTGACAAGTCTTCAGAGCACTCAGGCATCGGACTCGTACTCTCCTCTAAGGCCAGCCTTCCCTCTTCTACCTTTGTCACCACCACAGGTTTAGGTTGAAAGTGTGGATGTGTCCATCATGCACAAATTCGTGCTTTCAGAAATGAACACCGTCAGTCTAGGTAGGTGGGAAGGGGTAATATATACACTGGGGTCATAGGGGACGGCCAGTGTATGGATTAGGTTTAGGTTGTGAGGTGGGGGAACTTGATTGTGGGCCGGGAGAGGGTTGGTAGTTACATTTGCGATCACCTTATTGTCAATGAGGTCTTGAATCTCATGATGCAGCCTGAAACATTAGTCGATGTCGTGACTGTGCTGCTAGTGAAACGCACAGTACTTAGCTGGGTTGTGTTTCGGTAGGAAAGGATCAGGTAGTGGACGAGACTCTAATGGCTTGAGGTGCCCTTTTTTAATCAACACCCTCAAGGCTTGGGATAAAGGCGTATAAAGTGGGGTGAAGGTCCTCTGGGATCGGGCCAAGTTGTTTGAAGTTTGTGCAGTTGTATTGGCAAAGGGTTTGGTGGTCTCGATTGTGGTGGTGACAACACTCACATCAATCGGCCATGCAGTTGTGCTACCATTAGTGGATGCATTGGAACTACGCACAAAAGGCCTCTTGGCCTGCTCATTTTCATCAGTAATCAACCCTTGTTTCATGGCGTCTTCAATCTGAACACCTATCTCATGGAGCTCAGTGAATGTAAACAAAGGTTGGACGATCATTTTCTACAGCAACTTTCCGTGCAGATTATGGACTACCATCCTTATTTGATCTTTCTCTGAAGGTTGTGTAGTCATCATTGATGCCTTGGCCCTCCCTCCACCTTGTCACGATTTCTGAGAAGATCTCCTTTGGCTCCTGGCTCGTTGCCTCAAGATCACGAGCTGTGACCTCGATTTGTGTGTTGTAGGAGTACTGTGAAATGAAGGCCTCAGCCATTTCTTCCCAGCTCTGCTTCACAGAATCCTCCAACTTTGCATACCAGATGGTTGCTATACCAGATAGGGTCCGGCCAAAGAGTGAGAGTTTCTGCAATCTGGTCAGGCTCATTGACTACAAAATGTCTGAAAATAGCCGAAGGTGGACCATGGGGTCTCCAGAGCCATCGAACTAATCAATGTGTGGCATTTTGAACCGGTCTGGCAATGTCACCGCAGAGTCAGTATACCTGTCTTCTATGTCGAGAATAGAGTTCACACCCTGCGCTCTCTTGAAGAGCTTCTCAACTTGTTGACTTTAAGCATGGTTAGGTCAACTTCAAACTCGAATGGAGCCTCGATTTGATACACGAGTGCTTTGGAGGCTTGTGGTGGGATCGGCTCTATAGGATTGCCGTGATTCTCAAGCTGAGCATTAGCAATATGGACTGTGGCTGCGGGTGCTAGAATGCCTATATGGGGTGCATGAGATGCAGAAGTCGTTGCAGGCTGTGGTTGTCGTTGTTGCAGCCTGTTTATTACCTCTGTCTGATGTGCTGTGACCTCGGCCTGACAAGCAGTGTCTTGCTGCATGGTTTCAACTGTTTGCTGAAGGTGGTGGATTAGGTCCTCTATGCTAACCGGGGGATATTGTGCCATCGGAATTGGCGAGTGATCTTGTGCTGGACTGGATGTAGAAGACTGCGCTTGACTAGATGTAGGTGAAGTGAAGGGTGATTGCTGGACTGGTGAATTGTGCCTAACTCTTCTTCATCTAGTAACCGGGGAGAGCGAAGCAAACACAGGTTGTCCCCTAAAAAGATCTTCGGATCTGTAAAGCCTCCTGACACAGGTCTAGAGTGCTTGGGGGATATTTGAACTGTCCGAAGCTATGATGTTATACTACCTAGCAAAAAGAAATAAAGCAAAAGGAAGGCAGTAATCAGAAATCGCATAGCACTTTCAGCTCAGATGTTAACAACACACAGATGTAATCAAAGCTATAGGACTGCACTCAACACTGAATTCTGCCCCCAAAACTGATACCTAACTTGCAACTGATAAGCACATCCCTGTACAGTTTCACTGTAAAGCACATACTAGTTAAGTGAGAGCCAAAACACCCCTATGAGGGGGTAAGATTATCCTGTCCTAGTTTCATCAGGAACTAGGGTTCACTATTCAAACAAAGCGATTTCACGTAATCCTGCATTTGGGTGAGTATCCTGTCCTAGTTTGGAACAGTCTCTATGGCTTTCGATATGCAACTAGGCCAAATGGTCGAAAAGGGTGCCTCGGCAAGACCAGCTAATATACCTCTCACACCTAACACCGAGAAGTGAAAGGAGGATCAAACGGTACAGTGGTAGTCCAGATCCAAGGGTTGTGTTCCCATCGTGGCAGAGCGCGTGACCGGTTAGCCTTTTGGCAAGCTTTTCAGGCAAGCCTCCGACAAACCGTCCAAGAATAGCAGATGGCAAACACAGTGACTTAAGCGCACCAATGCAAATGCAATGCAAAGAAACATATAAGTGTAAATAAAACTTCATATCATGAATTTCAAGTCAAGTTCTCTAAAATCCCTAGCAGAGTAGCCAGAAACAGTGGCTCGACTTTTTCGCGCCCCCTTTTTCGGGAGTTCGAATATAAGCCCTGTAGTTCGGACTCCCGTGGTTCTGAATCTAATCTCACAAGTGCAATGTGAAATTGATAAACACCAAAGAGTCCAAATGTGGCAAATCTTTTGGAAAATTGATTTTGAATCAAATTGTCAAAAATGGATTGCTTTGCCAGATACAGACTCGCCACCTAAATATTTTTAGGAAATTTAGGAAACCCATGACTCATGACAAAGGCCACGTGCCCGTTATCACCAAGATTGTCTCAGCTCGGAAACTTAGGTACGAGGGGGGAAGGTCATGAATACATTTGAGCACCCCCCGTTTGCCCGATCAAAGATTGGCCTCTACTAATCATGATATGATTTTTATTTACTGTGGAGATGTGGTTTGGAAATACTCCAAGATCCAGTAAAACGTTCTTGATCCTCTGATTGTCACTTGAAAAATGATGAACACTCCAGTCGGGGGTGTCGGAATTAACACTCCGACGGACAAGTCAGTATGCTCTCAAGTTTACTTTTATCTCAAGTTATTTCATCTATTCTCACATACCTTTCTTTGGCTGACGTTCCTCTATTTATACTAATATCTGGTCTCAGGGGGTCGGGCCCACTCTTAGGCCAAGTTTGGCATAACCTAAATAATACAAAAAGTCAAAAAGTCACTATTCTATTTAAGTCACATCATCTTATTTAAATCACATCACCTCTCTAACACATCATATCAAACCCAACCCAAATAAGCCAATAAGTCAAAAAGTGCACTTTTTTAGAACATCCCCAAACCAACCCTTAATCCAGCGCGTGATTGCTTATTCGGCATTTCAGTCGTATGCCAAGTCCTAATCGGCTCCTTATATGGCCGATTCCATGGCCGATTTAAATTCTTATCTTCAGGACCCCTTTGGACAGAGCCGAATCATCTTTGTCCTAATAAATCTTCAGATTCATTTGGCTTTCCTTAGTATATCGTTATTCGGCCCCCACAATTGCCCCCCAAACATCCAACTAACGCCAATTAGTAGGCATGTTTGGTTTTAAACCTGGAAAGTCAAAAATATGGCGCTTGCACTTCTTCTAACATTGAAGCGTCAAAACGTCTCCACTTTTAGTAATCATTATAATTTCCCGCCCCTTCGTACGCGTCGTTCATTTAATGCTATTTGAAACCGTGTTGTCCCTTCGAATGTATTTTTTTTTTTTTGAATGCGCAAGGCTTCTTGGTTACCTCTCAACATTTCTCTTTCATTTCGCGACCTTTGCAACTTCTATCCGTTCCCCATTGTCCTCTCTACTTCTTGTAAGTTCTTCTCTTCTTCATTCTAACTCCCATTTCCTTGTTTGTTTTTAGTTTATAGTACTTTCTATTCTGGCTCAGATGGTAAAACATTTGAAAGCCCTTCTTTCTGCGGATTGTGTTTTCGCTTTTGGACACCATTTTTCCATTCTTGACAACGTCCATCTGTCACTCGGGGCAGAGAGCGTAGTTAACATGGAGAGGACTGATGCAAGTACGATCATCTTTCCTCTTCTGTCAATCACTGAGGGCGGAGTTCGTTTCCCCCTTCATCCGTTTTTAAGGGCCGTCCTTCACTACTAGGGTGTACTCCCATCTCAACCTAACATAAACTTTTACTAAATCATAATGGGAATAGCGACTTAAGCTAAATCTTGGAATTCCTGCTATTCAGCATTGTTATGCCTTGGTCAATTCCTCTGGTCAGCAGGGTCGCTACTTTCTTAGGGCTAAGGACACCGACCACCATTTGGTGACTATGCTTGCTAGCTCTAGCAAGCGTGTTAATGATGTCATGGTCGTTGTCCAAGACAACTGGGGATTCGACGAGGGCGAAGATCGCCTAGATCCTGTGCCTAGACAAAAAGGTGAACCAGGTGGCCGTGTAGTTCCATTTTTCCAAGCATTTCTTATATGTTCATTCAGCTTAAATCCCATGTACTAATCGTTTCAGTTTGTGCAGGCAACGATTTGAAGAAAGTACTTGCTTCGGCCGACGACGTTGTATTTCAACAAGTTAGAACCACGCTAGAATTTTTTGGCCATCCCAACCTTCAAAAACAAGGGCGTGCCGCCCATATACTGTTGCGATACAAACCTACATACGCCACTTTTTCGACTACAGATAATATTCTGATTCCGAAGGGCAAACAACAACTCACGGCACTCAATTTCCCGAACTATAAGAACCTTAGGGAAATTGGTGTTGGAGATTTGGATTTGGAGCAAGGTGAAATCCGTGATTAGGTCGCCGAACCAAACGAGACCTATTCGGAGGAAGTCGACGCGGCTCTCACCTTGGCTTTTGAGGAGGTTGGCATTAACTCTCTGCCACTTCAGGCCGGGTTGACATATCGTTGGAAGACGATATTTTCATTAATCTAGGAGATCTTCCCAGCATAGATCCTGAAAATATGGTTGGGGAGTCGCTTGCACAGATGGCCAGAAGAAAAAATGCCAAAAAGATAATGGCTTGAAGAAGGGCCGAGGGCGCCAGGTCTGAGCCCCCACCACCTATTCAGACCGATTCTCTTCCTCCGGCACCGGTTGAGACTGAAACTTCTCTAACTTTTATTGAAGAAATGGAGCAAGTCATTATGGATGAGTCGGCTATTGAGCAAACGGACAATCAATTGGCCGAACAAAAAGGGGAAAAAACGCCCCGCCAAGATTAGAGTCGATTCCGCTGAAGACTTAGTCGATAAACGGCCACGCATGGAAGAATCGCAAGATTTAACGGCGCCGTTTATTATCCAACCCAAAATATAGAACACACCGATTTTGGCTAACGCATCAGCTTTGAAGGACCCCGCTGTGGCCTTAAGTGTGGCCTCGTCGATATCCTTGTCGATAGACAGGGTTGCATTTTGTGCAGAGCCGGACGTGGTGTTGATAGCACTAGCTGCTCAGTCAGCGGTATTGGTATATACACGTATTATTATTTTTGTTAAATAATGTCGATTAACTTACGTGTGCTTTACTTCAAGCGGCGGGCAAGATCACAGAGATTGATCGCCGTCATTATGACGCCGCTGAGCAAATCGGCTTACTTAAAGCCAAAATTGAAATCGAGAAGGTCAAGGCTAAAGAAGCATCGGCCGAACTAGCGGTGGCATCTCTCAAGGCCGACTCTAAAGCCAAGAAGGTGGAAGAAGAGCGAGCGAGGGTCGACGCTGAGCAAGAGAAGGCTAAAAACTTAGATCTTCTCAGGATAACCGTCGAGGACAGAGCGAACATTAGTGAAGAAGCACTAAAGCTAGCCAAGGAAACGATTCCGAAGCTGGAGGCCGATTTGGAAGAATTGAAGAAGACGAAAGAAATTGCCGATTCTGAGGGTTCCAAAGCGTTCAATGCCGGTGAGACCGTTGCCTTCGAGAAATATGTGGAGGAAGTTCCTAAGTTTGAGAATCGGGGATTCAAACACGGCTGGCTCAAAGCTCTGGCGGCCGCTAATGTGGTATTGGAGCAGCCAATTCCATATGAGCAGCTAGAGGTTGAACCGCTGGAGTCTGACCCTGAGGAATAAGTAGTTTTGTGTAATTTTGTTTTTTGATTAGTATTTTCTTATATGTAATTTTTGTAGATTTTTGTAAGGCAGTTTTCATGCGTAAAATGATGACTGATTGTACTCAATTTATTAATGAAAATCGTATTTTTGTCTATTTTCTGTGTGCTAATTTGAAAGTGCAACGCCAGTAGATAATAATTTGTCAAAATAAAACGCATCTTAATTCAACTATAAAATTGTATGCCGAGCTCAATAGTTTGCCAATTTGGACAAGTTAATGCCGAATAACATATCTCGTAGCGTATGACCTATATAAAATGTATTATCATTCGGCTACATCACCAAGTGCCGATTGCAGTGACACCTTTGCCTTATTTGGGCGTACTGTTACAACGCCGAATAACATGTGTCCCTCACAGGTTGCAACTTGTGAATAAAATATTTGGCTCAAAGCTAAACATCTGGCCAAATGAGGTAACGTATTGTTATTTGGCTATATCACCATATGCCGATTACAGTGACGCCCTTGTCCCATTTGGGCATACAGTTACAACGTCGAATAACACATATCCTTCAGGTTGCAACTTGCAAATAAAATATTCAGCTCAAAGCTAAACGTTTGGCCAAATGAGGTAACGTATTGTCATTCGGTTATATCACCAGATCTCAATTGCAGTAATGCCCTTGCCTTATTTGGGCATACCGTTACAACGCCGAATAATATGTGTCCCTCACAGGTTGCAACATGTAAATAAAATATTTGGCTTAAAGCTAAACATCTGGCCAAATGAGGTAACATATTGTCATTCAGTTATATCACCAGATGTTGATTACAGTGACGCACTTGCCTTATTTGGGCATACCGTTACAAAGACAAATATCATGTGTCAACCTGGACATATTTCAAACCCTGCGACAAACGTAGGGTTAACTTTTAGGCGCATCAAAAATGCTGCATCCGTAATTAATGAATGAGGTATTGAGTATTTAAGAAGCTGTGGGCGTTGTGGAACGAATTTGGCACAGACAATGATAATCGACAATTGAAGGAAGAGAGAAAACGTGAGTTGGACCATAGATGTCGCAGAGGCTATTCTTCAATAGTAAAGGAGAAGCAAGAAGTTTGGCTGAACTGGATGCTGGAATGCATCACGTTGTTGGAGGCGAAGCTCAAAGAACGGAGGAAATGACGGCAGAAGGGAGGAAGAGACGTCGATCGTCCAAACGTAGAAATAGGTCCCCCAGAAGAGGTAACGCAGCGAAGTCTTCCAGGGATGGGCTGCAGTAATAAGGGGGGTCAAAGAGTCATACCGGTGATCAGAGTGCTACGCAGGGTGAGCCGAGCAGAGCTCCGCGCCCGTTGAGCTTTTCGATCTTCATTGGGAATAAACCGATGACTGAAGTGGATTCGATTATCCATGATCCAAATGTGGCAGTCGAGTTTGCTCGACAAATTTTTTCACCTAAAGTCCAACAATCAATGGTCAGTCGGCTTGACTACGAGGTGTTTCGAGAGGGCGTCCATGGAGCGGTGAGGGGTCTATACACCTCATATGAAATCGGCATGCGTCTTCGTGCCGTGTGAAAGGAGATAGAACAGAAAGACAGCCACATTCAAAGCTTGGAACAACATGTAGAAAAAGCCGAGAACGAACTAAAAAAGGCAAAAGCTTCCAAAACGCAGTCGGCAAGTCAAGTTAACCCGATCGTGGCAGAAAGGGTAAACCAACGGCTCTTAGATCATGCCATTGCTGACCGAGATACGGCGAGCATGTTCACAAAAGAAGCGATAAGAACGAAGGCCTACAATGAAGGCTTCTTTGACGGCTAGAAAATTGGTATCGACAAGACGAAAGAAAAATTAGCCGAGAACGTCTGTCGGTGCGAAAATCGTGGATTTAAGCATGGGTGGACTAAGGCCCTGTAGGCCACGGGTATCAACTCGGCATCACCTTTATATCAGAACTACAAATTTCCCTTCGAAGCTTATGACGCCGAGAAGACCGATGATGAAGAGGGTGTTGAATAAATTTATATGTCGATATGCATTGTACCCTTTAAGTTTGTTGAAAGTTATGTATTTGGATTTTATTTAATGAAATAAACATTTTCTATATTGTTTCGATCAATGTTTGTTTTTGCTTGTGGTAATCGTACACTGATCCATACCATTCTATCGCCAAATTTGGACCTTCCGAACTCGGAGGATAATTCGGCCATTTGTGGTTACAAACAAAAAGTACTCCGAATTCGAAAGATTATTCGGTCCGAACGTGACAACCACACAAGGGACTTAGGCCAATCGTGACATTCATGAAGGGCGCTCTGAATTCGGAGGCTTATTCGGCCCAAACGCGGCATCCACGGATGGGTCTCCGAATTCGGAGTCTTAGTGTTTGCCAATCACGACATCCACAAAGGGCGCTCTGAATTCGGAGGCTTTTCGACCCAAACGTGACATCCACGGATGGGGCACTGAATTCGGAGGCTTTTAGTGTTGGCCAATCGTGACATCCACGAAGGACGCTCCGAATTCTGAGACTTATTCGGCCCAAACATGGCATCCACGAATGGGGCTCCAAATTCGGAGTCTTTTAGTGTTGGCCAATCGTGACATCCATGAAGGGCGCTCCGAATTCAGAGGCTTATTCGGCCCAAACGTGACATCCACGGATGGGGCACCGAATTCGGAGTCTTTTAGTGTTGGCTAATCGTGACATCCACGAAGGGCGCTCCAAATTCGGAGTCTTTTAGAGTTGGCCAATCGTGATATCCATGAAGGGCACTCTGAATTTGGAGGCTTATTCAGCCCAAACATGGCATCCACGGATGGGGCTCCGAATTCAAAGTCTTTTGGTGTTGGCTAATCGTGACATCCACGAAGAGCACTCCGAATTGGGAGGCGTATTTGGCCCAAACGTGACATCCACAGATGGGGCACCGAATTCGGAGTCTTTTAGTGTTGGCTAATCGTGACATCTATGAAGGGCACTCCGAATTCGGAGGCTTATTCAGCCCAAACGTGGCATCCACGGATAGGGCTTCGAATTCGGAGTCTTTTAGTGTTGGCCAATCGTGACATCTACGAAGGGTGCTCCGAATTCGGAGGCTTATTCGGCCCAAACGTGGCATCCATGGATGGGGCTCCGAATTCGGAGTCTTTTAGTGTTGGCCAATCATGACATCCACGAAGGGCACTCCGAATTCAAAGGCTTATTTGTTATCAAACCATAATTAACAAGATTGGGATAAGAAAGGGAATTGCATTGGAGAATTTTAAAGAAATACATACATATCAGCAAAATTTCATACATCAGCGAAAATTCAAAACAAGCTAGCATGCCGTGTAGGTCGGCTTAATGATAAAACTTGCGCAAGTGTGTGGAATTCCAGGGGCGCGGCAAGTTTCTCCCGGCTATGTCTTTAAGCCGATGCTCCCCTGTTTCGGCGATTAAATCAACCTGATAAGGGTCATCCTAGTTGGGGCCTAATTTTTCGTCTGCCAGATTCCTGGTAGCAGGTAATACCTTCTTCAGGACCAGTTCTCCAGGTGTATAACGACGCAACTGTACGCGCTGATTGTATGATTTAGCGAGTTGTTGCTAATAACGCGCCATACATGCTAAGCCACGATCTCGGCGTTCTTCGATCAGAGTCAAGTTTAAGGCCAACATCATGTCGTTACGGCCCATGTCAAAAACCTTGGATTTTAGCGTGGGTAGGCTGATTTCCAGGGAGAGAATTGCCTGGGTTCCAAAGCACAAAGTGAACAGTGTTTCCCTAGTGAATCGCCTTGGAGTAATGCGGTGAGCCTACAATACACTGGGCAACTCTTCGACTCATCTACCTTTAGCTTTTTCCAATCTTTTCTTGATGCCGTCCAGGATGATTTTGTTGGACGACTCAGCCTGACCATTGCTCTATGGATAGGCCGGTGAGGAAAAGTATGGTCTGATACCATACGTGTTGCATAATTCTTGGTAGATGTCACAATCAAATTGGGTTTCGTTGTCTGAGACAAGTGCTCTTGGTATGCCGAATCGTGTTATGATGTTTCTCTATACAAAACGCTTAACATTGACATCTCGAATACGTGTTAATGCCTCTACTTCGACCGATTTTGTCAAATAATCTATTGCGACGATCAGGAATCGCTTGTTCCCTGGAGCCTACGGTAATGGTCCGACGATATCAAGTCCCCATTGAGCGAACGGCCAAGGACTAGTGATAGAGCTTAACTCCTTGGCAAGCAGATGAGTTAAAGGGGAAAACTACTAGCATTGTTCGTATTTTTTGACATAGCTCTCGGCGTTTATTCGCATGGTCGGCCAATAGTACCCTTGTGCTATAGCTCGATGGGGCCAATAAGCGTCCCCCCGAATGGGCGCCACAACTACCTTCATGCATTTCAGTCAAGAGGTCCTCAACTTTGTCTGGATGAATGCATTCTAAGTACGGTCCAGAAAGGGATTTTTTTGTAGAGCTTTCCCTGCGGATCCAAGTAGTATCGCGGGGCTTTATTTCACAGTTTATGAGCTTTTTTCTTGTCCATTGGGAGTTGCTCTGAGGAAAGGAATGTAGCAATAAGGTCCATCCAACTTGGACCTGATTTAATGATGTTAATCTGAATTGGTTCTGGAGAGACAATACTTAGCTCAAGGATGAATCCTACTTCGATTGTCTGTTTGACTTCTGAATCGATAGCAGATGCCAGGCAAGCCAGGACATCCGCATATATGTTATGATCTCGATTTATTTGATTCAATTCATGGTGGTCGAATTTCACGAGCAAGGAATTCACTATTTTCATATAAGCTGCCATGTGGTCATTTTTAGCTGTATATTCTCCTTTCAACTGGTTGATGACTAACTTCGAGTCACAGAAAACAAGCAGTCGTTGTGTACCAAGGTGAAGTGCATTTCGTAAGCCGGTTAGCAATGCTTCGTATTTGGCCTCATTGTTTGATGTGTCGAAGCCCAGTTTGATCGCTTGCTCGATTATTGCCCCTTCAGGGGTCATGATTACTACACTTGCCCACAGCCACGTTGGTTGGATAACCTATCACACTACATCTACCAAATGTCTCCAACATATATCCTCCAGTTGTGTTCAGGTTGCACTTGATCGGATTTGAAGTCGATAAGGCATCCCGTGAATTCGACTACAAAATCAATGAGAATTTGCCCCTTAATGGAAGTTCTAGGCAGAAACTGGATATCATACTGGCTAAGTTCCAAAGCCTACTTCAAAATTCGCCCTGATGCTTCCGCGTTATGAAGCGCTGACCGAAGGGGATGGTCCGTTAGTACCCTTATGGTATGCCTCTAAAAGTAGTGCATTAGTTTTCTTGCAGCCATAACGAAAGCAAGAATGAGCTTTTCCATTGGTAGATAGCGTGTTTCAGCATCAACCATTGCTTTGCTTACATAGTAAACTGGTCGCTGCTCCCCAAGTTCTTTCTTTAAAAGTACGACGCTGACTGCCCGGTCAGATACCGCCAGGTACAAAATGAGCGGATCACCTGCCGAGGGGATTGCCAAGAGTGGTATTGATCGGAGGTAAGTCTTCAAACCGTCCAAAGCGGCTTGGCACTCAGGGTTCCATTCAAAGGCTTTACCTTGTCAAAGTGTATAAAAAAATTATCGGCAACGATCTGTGGAACGACTAATAAACTTGTTAAGCGTGGCGACCATTCCCATTAGCTTCTGAACCTCTTTGACTGACTAAGGAGAGCCGAGTTCTAGAATTGCCGTGATTTGCCTTCGGCTGGCCTCTATTCCGTGGTGGTTAACAATGTAGCCAAGGAATTTGCCGGAACTGATACCAAATGCATACTTTGAGGCATTCAATTTTATTTTGTACTTTCACATAATGCCGAATGTTTCTACCAAGTCAGCTAGATGGGTGTGCTTCTCCTTGGATTTAACCACCATGTCATCAATGTATACTTCCATGGTGTGGCCGAGCTGTTCATTGAACATGGCAGTAACTAGTCTCTGGTAAGTTGCTCCCGCATTCTTCAGCCCGAAAGGCATGACCTTGTAGCAATAGGTTCCTCTCGGGGTGAGGAATGCAGTCTTTTCCTGGTCCTCCGGGTGCATAGCAATTTGGTGATAGCCTCTGTAGGCGTCCAAAAAGCTCATGCGTTGATGATGCGCCATTGCATTTACGAGTTGGTCTATTCTGGAAAGGGAAAACAATCCTTGCGACAAGCTTTGTTTAAATCTGTGAAATCCACATAAACACGCCAGAATCTGTTCTTTTTCTTTACAACCACCGTATTGGACAACCATGTAGGGTAGGTAACTTCACGAATTGCCCCAGCATCAAGCAATCGGTCAACTTCTTTAACAACGGCAGAAGCATGCTCCGTGGCTGACCGACAACTTTTCTGAATGATTGGTTTACATTTTGGATCGACGTTTAAGCAGTGCTGGGCCACAGACGGATCCACCCCCGGCATCTCGTATGGCGTCCATGCAAACACGTCAAGGTTGCCGAGTAAGAAGGATACAAGCTCGTGCATGTCAACTTCGTTCAGGGAAGTGCCAATCATGAAGAACTTGTCAAGACTCCCATTAATTTCGATCCGATCCAAATCTTCGGTTGCCTTTTCACTGGGGATCTTCCCAATATCCTCGAGGCTCTCCCGATCTGGTGCTTCAATTGAATTCACTTCCATTTCCTTTGGTCTCTTTGTAGTAGCAATAAGGAAGCATGCCTGTGCTGATTTCTGAGAACCCCGAATTTGTTCAATGCCATACTCGGTCGGAAAATGAAGTAATTGATGACAGGTGCTCGGAACAGCTTGCATTATATGAAACCAAGTTCTTCCCATGATGAGATTGTATGGTGATAGAAGTTTGACAACTAGAAATTCTACATCTACTGATCTTGTGCCCACCTGAACTGGTAACGTGATCTTACCCAATGGATACTCAGGGTTAGCATTGAAGCCGAATAATGAGTAATCAGCTGGCAACAAATCTGAATCCTTGAAGCAGAGTTTGACGAATGTCTTGTAATACATTATTTTCGAAGTGCTTCCTTGATCGATAAGAACACGTTCAATGGTGAATCTGTTGACGCGTAGCTCAATGACGAAGGGATCGGTGTGTGGGAGAGTTACTCCAACTAAGTCGATGTCGACAAAACTGATCCTCCCAGTTTCATGACGTTGTTTTGCTGGTGTGATCGGCCTTTGGAGGCTAGGTTGTAATTGAATTGTCTGTATCTCAATTGACAGCGTCAGGTTATATATCATGTGAATTACACCAAGTGGAGGTGAATCTGGCCTTAGGGCTACTGTGTTCGATGGATTATTCTTTCGGACGTGTTGCGCCAGCCGGCCGTCTTGTACCAGTTCTTCCAGATAATCCTTCAGTGCATAACAATTGTCGGTGTCTTGACCGTGGTCCTTGTGGTATTCACACCGCTTGTCCCTTCTCCTAGTGTCAGGAGGTCCGACCATTTTGGACGGCCATATAAAGAACGGAAAGTGTTGAACTTTCGACAAAATCTTGCCGGCTGGCTCTGCCAACTCCGTGTACTTTTTGTCCGAGCGTCTTGTGTGCCTGCTATCCACTTGATATTGTTCATTTGATCGATACAAACATTGATCGTTTGATCGGTGCGAGTCATGCCTTTTGTCTCATTTGGCCCAACTCCGCGGTTCGGGCTCCTTGATGGCATGACGCTTAACGGCTGAATGATTCCAAGCGGAGCTGTCTTAATGGCTTTTTGTCTGGCTTTGACCAGCAGGGCATCATCTTCCACTTTGTAATACTCTTCGACTTTCTTTATTAATGCCTAGAATGTTTTGGGGGGCCGTATGGTCAACGAACTGCGGAGAGGACTATCAAGATGTAATCCTATCTTAAAGGTGGTGATGGCCATGGAGTCATTGCAATCATCGTCCACCAGGTTAAAGCATTCCCAATAGTGTGCCGAGTATTTATGAAGGGTTTCTTTTGGTTTAATTTGCATTGCCCAGAGAGAATCGGCTTGCTTTGGCTGAATTTTATTGGTAATGAATCTTGCCCTAAAGGATTTTTGGAGTTTATGGAAGCTTTTAATCGATGTTGGCTCCCGTTTATAGTGCCATCTGATGGCTAGTGGTCCCAAACTACTCAGGAACATTCGACACAAGAGAGCTTCATCATCAGCATGCAGTGTCATCGTCTGTTTATAATGACGAATATGATTAGTGGGGTCTGATTTTCTATCGTACAGGGTGAACGACGGTGCTTTGAACTTCTTGGGTAGTACTGTCCTTGCAATTCGTCACACAAAAGGGTCATGCTTATCTTTTTCATCCGAATCATTATTTCTTATCCCTCGCTTGTGCCATACATACGGACTTCCTTCAGATGAGCTGGATACATCGACTCGTCCCTTCTTTCCGGGTTCTGGGGATGGTGAGTCAGAATCACTGTCATTATCGTGTTTCCGAAGTCGACATCGTCGATCATCCTTCTTTCCCAACGGTCGACCCCGGTCTTGGCACACGGCCTAATGGGTTTTTGCCACCTCCAGGGCCAAATCCTAGCGGAAGCGCTCATTCTCAGCCATCATGTTTTCCAGCTGCTGTTCATTTTGCTTTGCTTGATTCATAATCATCTGCATTGTCTCATGCACTGATGTCGAGGGTGAGGTCTGGGCTACTGAGTCGAAGTTCAAGGCCCGTCGTGCGGTGATATTCTCTGGTCCAAGCATGTTTCTTGGAGTGATGTCATCTCTTGGCGTAATGTCGTCAGCAACTACCAGAGGATCATCTGTTACGCCCGCCATAGATGTGCTTGAGTATTCCCATAGACGGCGCCAATTGTGGGGATGTGGTTCGGAAATACTCTAAGATCCAGTAAAATGGTCTTGATCCTCTGATTGTCACCTGAAAAAGGATGAACACTTCAGTCAGGGGTGCCGGAATTAGCACTCAGACTAACCATCATAAGCTAGAAAATAAAAGGGAGAAAGACGTGGGGTTGGAACACATACACATTATTACATTGCGCTCTCACGAAGGAGAGTCTGAATGAACTAAGCTAATCAACTTACTAATTAAAGCTAACCTAATTAAGCCAACTATTACAAACCGAAATGAATAAACTAGCTAAACTACTTAACTAATTATTACAGCACTTGAATTAATTAACTATTCTAGTTAACTAACTAATTACAAAATGAAATTTAATAACTAGTTAACTAACTAATTAGTTACAACACTTTACAAAATTAATTAGCTACTACTAATTAATTACAACAATTTAAACTTAAACATGCTCGGCACGCAAGGAATGCTCATGCACATGCTCGGTTTCCACCCTAAAAGACCACCATTTTGCTTCTGAATGCCTATGTTTACACAGTTGAACACCAACACTGTTGCCCACTTCTAGAATAACTCTGCTCCACCTCAGAAACACATTGCTCAATTTTTCATTAGTGGCCGGCCTGCCAGTGATGAAGGTTGCCGGCCACCAGTGATAGCTGGCCAGCCATCTGCCGGCCACCTGTCGGCCAAGAAAGTGGCCTGCCGGCCATTGATGCACAGGTTCATCTTGTTGCAACAGAGGACAAACAGAGCATATATAGGGTATTTCAAGGGTTTGTTTGCACAACTCACCCCTCCTTTTCATGAGCAAATCAAAGGAGTAGCAAGTTCGGTTCACAAACCATTAGTGGATGCAATTTCATTGCATGATGGCTTGTGAAACCAGGTGTGCAAGTTCAATGAACGCAAAACAAGACACAAACCTCCTCCCTTTCATGAATGATCAAGGGAAGTGGTGACCTTGGAACCTTGAATCATTTCATCACTAATGAGTATGAAATGGTTCAAGTTTCCATGTGTTCAATTAATGTCTGATTGAACACAATCAAATTATTATCTTGCTCACTTTTAATTCCAAGTTTTAGTTACTCCATTTTAATTACTAACCATTCTTTAATCAATTGAGTCCAAAGGGTGAGTTTAAGTCCTTTAATGGAAAGAGGGCTCAAACCAAAAGTCATTTTAGGCATAAAAGAAACATCATACCGTTGGTAATGAACCCCCTAAGGGATTAAACCATTAAGCATGACATCTCAATCTCATACTTTAAACAAACAAATGGTTTGAACCACTTTCAAAGTAAAATAAAAAGTCAAGAAATGTGGGAGGTTGCAGAGATGATTAAGTGCTGAAAATGAGTGCGAAAAGCATAAATAAATGCTATCAACTCAAAAAAGATGGTGTCTAAGGCCTAGAACACCAAACTCATGAGGACTATTACACTATAAGCATGCAAAGCAAAGCGCAAATGCAACCAACAGCTCAAAACAGTGCTAAAACCGGTCTAATACAGTCCTAAAACATGCTGGAATTGAGATAAAAAAGTCTAGATTAACATGTTAAAACATGGCACAAACTAGGCTAGTAAGCAAGACATAAAGAGGGGAGGCTAACCCCTCCAGTGTTAAACTTCAAAACATGATTTTGGCCACTGAAAAAGCTCTGAAAATCAGTGTTTAAAAGCTTGAAAAAAGATAGTAAAAGGGTGGGAAACACAATGGCAAAGGCCTCCAAAACAAGGTATAAAGAAGGGCTATCAACCTCTTAACCTTTAATGGCCTTAAACCTAAGCTTTAGCTTAAAAAACACAGAGTTTTGATAGCCCAAAACAATGGAAAAATAGTAGGAAAAATAATAGAGAAAGCAAGCAAATAGGTAAAGTCTTATACCTCTCGAAGAGAAGAAGCAAGTCAATAAACAAAACCAAGCAAACAACACCCTCTAGAGCTCAAACCAAGCTCAAAGACACCTCAGCTCAAAGATGAGAAGATTTGGTTAAGGGTGTATATGCAAAGGTTAAGGAATTGTAGGTCAAAGTTATGGTATTTTGTTAAGGACTTCGAGCACTTGGTGAGCAAATATATTCATCATCAGGTGTGCATGCGAGGACGTCCAAGTCGTAAGGGCCATCAAAAATGAGGTGTCTACAATATATATTATGTAGGTAACCCAGTTCAGGAGAGGACTTAGTAGGAGTGATCTTGCCTCAGTTTTGTTAAGCCACCTATCGTGCCTCATTGTGAGGTTCCCATCTGTCAAAGTTTTGAGGTGGCCAATGATCCCCCTTTTGAGAGTCACCCACGAATTATAGTTGGTTTTTGCTGGGGTTACGTCTATGGTAATTGGAACTGTTTTTTTTTTTTTTGCGTTTTGGCAGATTTGTGATGCTTGGATGTACATATGTGTATATATATATATAAAAATGCATTTTGTCTCATGCTATTGTCACAGCTCATTGGATGGTTTCTTTTCTCCTATATTAGCTTCTGCTAGCCCCGTTTATTTGAACTATTCAGTTAAGCCTTCGGTAATCTCAGATTATTAGCCGATTACGACACTAAACCTATAGGGGCAGGTTTGGGTCGTGATAGAGTGGTATCAGAGCACGAGTTATACCGCTCACACACATTCAAATAAGCTATAGGATGTCCTAGGGAAAGAATTAGGGCATATTATCTGCATGTATGAGTGTGTGTGGTTTGTCTATGAGGTAATAATGTAAGTGTGAACTCTATGTGTCCTATATTTATTATCACTCTGTTTACCTATAGACCAATGGAAGAAACAAGACCTGCAGAGACATCTGAGTCTTTTGATGCAAGAATGGAGTGGTTAGAGTGAATAGTAGAGCTATTGATAGAAGTGCTAAGACAACAACAGAGCCAGCCATTTCCACATTTTCCTCCACCACCAATTCTAGTGGAGCCACCTAACAATAGTGACATTATTACCCTCACACAAAAGTTTAACAAACTGAAACTGCCTACTTTTCCAGGAGGTCTTGAACCACTGAAAGCTGAAGCTTGGATTTTGGAGATTGAAAAGTTATTCGAAGTATTTCCGTGTACCAAAAAGCAAAAGGTTCTGTTAGCAACTTTTACCTTGCAAGAGGAAGCAAGAAGGTGGTGGATACTTGTCCGTAATCAGCAGACTGCCATGACTTGGGCACAGTTTAAAGAAGCTTTTTATGAAAAGTATTTCCCACAGTGTGTGCAAGACCGCAAGGTGACAGAATTTGAGCAACTAAAGCAGGGTACTATGTCGGTAGCAGAGTATGAAGCTAAATTCACTGAGCTTGCACAGTATGCGCCACATATGGTAGATACCGATCACAAAAAGGCTAGGAAGTTTGAAGGTGGATTAGATGTTGAGGTCTTTGACTGAATTAACGTACTCAAGTTCGGAAAATATGTTGATGTTTTGGATAGAGCCATTATAGCTGAGGCGAACGTTGTTGTACTAAAACAAGCAAAGGCTCCACTAATTTGAAGGGTAAGAAACCAGAAGTTTACTTCAAGAAGGGCCGGAACAATTTCAACACTCCACTGAATAAGAGACAGAATACGAGATCATCTACTAGCTCAAGCCAAGGGAATGATACACCCATCTGTCCAAAGTGTGGAAAAAGGCATAACGGAGTTTGTCGTAGAATTTCTAGCGCATGTTTCCGGTGTGAAAAAACAGGCCATATGATTGCCCTTTAGTGTCTTAAAGTACGAGCCAGCCCAGGGCTAGCTCAATTACATCAATGTCAACACCACGGGCAAATTTGAAAGCAGCTACGAGAAAAGAAACTTTAAAGCAAGGACGGGTTTTTGCATTGGTACTGGATGATGTGCAGACTACAGAAACGGTTGTGTCAGGTATTCTTCCTATCTGTTCTCAGAATGCATATGTGTTGATTGACTTGGGATCCACACACTCTTTTGTGTCCTGTGTTTTTGCTTTAAAATTTACTCAAAAATTTGAACCAAGGCATCATGTGTTAGCCGTATCTTCTCCAACTAGGGAGTCTATGACTTGTGCATATATGTATCCTACATGTGATGTTAATGTTGGGGATATGACTTTATATGTTGATCTATTGCCTTTAAATATCATGCATTTTGATATGATTCTAGGAATGGATTTGTTATCGAGGTATTGTTCCAGATGATTTGCTGGGAAACTTGGTTGACCGAGAAATTGAATTTACTATTGAGATAGTACCAGGTACCCAGCCGATTTCCAAGACCCCATACCAGATGTCGACTGCTGAACTAAAAGAGTTGAAAATTCAGTTGCAAGAGTTATTAGAAAAGAAATTTATTAGGCCTAGTACGTCTCTGTGGGATGCCCCAGTGTTATTTGTTAAAAAGAATGATGGAACCCTAAGGTTGTGCATTGATTATCGGGAGTTAAACAAGGTGACAATAAAGAATAAGTACTCATTACCACGTATTGACGATCTGTTTGACCAACTACATGGAGCACAGATATTTTCAAAAATTGACTTGCGATCCGGATATCATCAGTTAAAGGTTAAAGCTGAAGATGTGGAGAAAACTACTTTTCAATCCAGATACGGCCATTATGAATTCCTTGTTATGCCTTTCAGAGTTACAAACGCACCAGCTACTTTTATGGATTTAATGAACAGAGTTTTTAAACCGTTCCTTGATGAATTCATTGTGGTTTTTATCGATGACATCTTGATTTACTCCAAAAGTAAGGAGGAACATGAACATCACTTGAGACTTGCTCTTCAAACGTTGAAGGAGAAGAAATTGTATGCTAAATTGTCGAAATGTAAATTTTGGCTGGAGAGCGTAATGTTTCTGGGACATATGATAACGAAGAATGGTCCACAAAAGATAAAGGCAGTTGTGAATTGGCCTAGATCGACAAATGTCACAGAAGTCCGTAGTTTCTCAGGTTTAGCCAGATACTACTGCAGATTTGTAAAAGACCCCTCAAAAATTACCTTGCTACTTACCCGGTTGACACAAAAAGGGGTACCATTTGAGTGGACTAACCAGAGAGAGGCAGTTTTTCAAGGATTGAAGACAAGACTTGTGACAGCATTAATTCTCACTTTACCTTCTGGCACGGATGCCTTTACCATTTACAGTGATATCTCTTATAAAGGCTTGGGGTGCGTATTGATGCAAAACGGAAAGGTGATTGCCTATGCTTCCCCTCAGTTAAGACCGCACGAGAAGAGTTATCCAACTCATGATCTGGAATTAGCTGCAATGATCTTTGTATTGAAAATTTGGCACCACTATTTGTATGGGGCAACATGTGAGGTGTACACGAATCATAAAAGTCTGAAATATTTCTTCACCCAGAAAGAGCTGAACATGAGACAGCGTAGATGGCTAGAGCTAATTAAAGATTATGATCTACAAATTCTGTACCATCCTGGAAAAGCTAACGTGGTGGCCGATGCTCCTAGTCGGAAATCAATGGGAAACTTAGCTTGTTTTCTCACCACACAAAAGACAATACTGCATGAACCAACAATATTTGAAGAGATCAGAGGAAAACAATTACAAGATGAGTTCTTAAAGAAAATAGTGGGTGAACGAGATTCCAAACCTAGACCGGGGTTCAGTTTTGAGAATGACATACTCAAATTTCAGGGACGGTTATGTGTACCAAACGACAGTGATTTAAAGAAACGAATTCTTCAAGTATGCCACAGTTCCAAATTCTCTATCCATCCGGGAAACACAAAAATGTATCAAGACTTGAAGAAGAATTTTTGGTGGCCGGGAATGAAAGGGGAAATTACGGAATTTGTGTTTAGATGTTTGCAATGTCAGCAAGTTAAGGCAGAATATCAACGATCCGCAGGGTTACTTCAGCCATTACCAATACCAGAGTGGAAATGGGAACATATCACAATGGATTTTGTGGTTGGATTGCCTCACTCCAGTAGAGGTGTAGATTCCATCTGGGTAATTGTTGACCGATTGCCAAAATCTGCTCATTTCCTACCTGTTAAAACAACATATAATGTAGATAAATTGGCTACTTTGTATATGAATGAAGTTGTGAGATTACACGGAGTGCCTGTATCAATAGTATCTGATAGAGATCCAAAGTTCACTTTGCGGTTTTGGCAAAGTCTACAAAAGGCAATAGGAACTGAATTGAGGTTGAGTGGTGCTTATCATTCACAGATAGATGGTCAGTCAGAAAGAACGATACAGACATTGGAAGATATGTTACATATGTGTGTACTGGATTTTCAAGGGAATTGGAAGACACATTTGCCTTTGGTTGAATTTGCATACAACAACAGTTATCATTCAGGAATTAATATGGCACCATACGAGGCTCTCTATGGTAGGAAATGTCGGTTGCTAATTTGTTGGGCTGAGGTTGGAGATAGACCATTATTGGGACCCAAACTTGTACAAGAAACTACTAAAAAAGTGAAGTTGATCCAGCAACGGTTGAAAACGGCACAAAGTCAACAGAAAAGCTATGCTGATGTGCGTAGACGGGAAAGAGAATATGAAGTAAGAAACCATGTTTTTATCAAAGTTACGCCAATGAAGGGACATACTCATTTTGGGGCTAAAGGTAAGTTAGCACCTCGATACATCGGACCGTATGAGATTATTAAGAAACTGAGTCCAGTGGCATACCAGGTAGCTCTACCTCCGACTATGGAGCACATGCACAACATTTTCCATGTTTCCATGTTAAGAGAATCTCTTATAGATCCTCAACAAGTTATTGAACCGACTCAGATACTTGTTAGTGACGACTATAAATATGAAGAGCGGCCCATTCGGGTTGTTAGCCGCCGTATTAAGAAGTTGAGGAATAAAGAAATTCCGTTGGTGAGAGTAGACTAGCAAAACCACAGCGGCTTGTATGCAACTTGGGAAAGAGAAGCAGATATTCAAGAAAAATACCCTAAACTTTTCCCATTAGATTCTATACTCTTCATGAAAGAAGGTAATTGAGTTTGGAAGACCAAACATCCAAAGGGGGAGAGACTGTAACACCCGCCTCTTAATTAGCCATTAAATTTATGGTTAATTTTAATTCTGTGTTTTTTCATGCGTTTTATGTTTATTTATGAGTTATATGCATCATGTTTTGCTTAATAGATTTGTTAATTTAAGGAACAGACCTATCTGATTCGTTAAATTTGTAAGGTTACAAACTAAATAATGGACTAGGTGGGTAGAGCCTAATTTCCCTTAATTAGACAAAGAAGGGTTTAACTTAATTGTTGTGATTCTAATTTAATTAATCCAAGTTAAGGAAATTGGATATTATATATATATATATTGAACTCAAATAAGAGGGAAATAGAGAAATATCACTTGAGAGAGAGAGAAAGAGAGAGAGCATGTGTTCTAGAGCTTGAGAGAATTCTAGAGAACAATGAGAGAAGAAGAGAAAACAAAGGGGGGAAGAAGAGAACTTGAAGTAACTTCATCAAAGTAACCGTTAAAGGTAAGAATTCTTCGCAATTTCTTGCATTAGAACAACTTTCATCTTGAACTCATGGAATTTAAGGAAAGAATGAGGAGTTGAGTAGTGTGGGTTGTGTTACCAACCCTAATAAGAGGTGTTCTCCAAACCTTTGTATCTATGGCACTATTTTAACTCAATCGCTTGGTTTTGTATGACTCTTGAGTTAGCTTTCCGTGGCTTTTAGAACATAGAACTCCCCCTATGTATAATTCCTATTTCCTTTCCAATTATAAGTTTGTTCATGTGTTTACAAGAGGTGTGAAAGTTATATTTTTGGTTAAAACTTGGTGGTTGTTCATTTCTTATGTTTTGGTAATTGTTTTGGACTTTGATTTGTTCAAATTGGGCTGGAGTTTTGAAGAGGGAGAACTCACCAAAAACAGAGCAGATTCTTGGTTCTGGTCTGCCCAAAACCGCATGTGCGGTAGGGGTGACCGCATGTGCGGGAGGCACTGGGGCACATGCGACGAGTAGGCCTGCATGTGCAGAAAACAAGGAAGAGTTAGTTTGCATTCTGAAATAATTACACTTGTTGGCGCACGTGCGGTGAGAGTCCCACACGTGCAGCCAAGGGACTCCGCACGTGTGGCTATTTGGCAGCCTCGGTTTTATTTTTCTGCTTCGTTTACTCCACTCCCGCGCCTTCATTAACGTAATTTTCATCCATATTAGACGTGCATTTGCATTTCTCAGACATTAAAAAAGAGTAAAAGACATTTAGACCAATCACTTCCTAAATAATGAAACTAATTAGTTGATTGTATAACGGATTAAATGTGCCACGATCATATCTGTCTGTGTAAGTCAAATGCCACGTCCCAGTCACATGCATCTCAGAGCCAGCTATGAGTAACACTGTCATAAAGATATGTTTAACTTCAGTATTTTATTCCTTGTTTTGAACATGTTTCATCTTATATTCGTTGAATGATGATCCTATTTACTTACACTGTATTTCGTGGCATCCTTAGCACCTGTTTACATGATTACAGAGATCTTTGTCAATTCTAATTTTTGGAACTCCTGTTTACTATAGTAATGGCCATCATATCTGATTATGGGTCTTTATAACTGCATGTTTGGTTTTCATGACCGCCTGTATTAGTTTGCTTTGAGATGTACCACGTATGACTTTTATGCTTTCTATATGAGATACGAATTTGTTCAGTATGTGCTTTGTCTTACATTATGATCATCATTCGGAATCCCTTTACACAGTTGTTATTCACTGGGCTCTAGCTCACGTTTTGTTATATATATTATGTAGGTGACCCAGTTCAGGAGGAGATTTAATAGCGGTGATCTTGCCTCAGTTTTGTTAAGCCACCTGTCGTGCCTCATTGCGAGGTTCCCATTTGAGGTGGCTAATGATCCCCCTTTTGAAAGTCACCCACGGATTATAATCGGTTTTTGCTGGGGTTTTGTCTGTGGTTGTTGAAACTGTTTTTTTTTTTTTTTTTTTTTTTTTTTTTTTTTTTTTTTTTTTGGCGTTTTGGCAGATTTGTGATGCTTAGATGTACATATGTGTATATATATATATATATAACATTGCATTTTGTCTCATGCTATTGTCATAGCTCATTGGACAGTTTCTTTTCTCCTATATTAGCTTCCGCTAGCCCCGTTTATTTGAACTATTCAGTTAGGCCTTTGGTAATCTCAGATTACTGGCCGGTTATGACACTAAACCTATAGGGGCGGGTTTGGGTCATGATACTAAGTGGGATTTGTTGAGACAAGAGATTATACTTGAGAGATAAAGAGAGAGTTCTAGAGAACTCAAGAAGGGAAGAAGAAGAAAAAGAAGAACAAGGGAGAATTGAAGGGATTTTCATAAATCATCACCTCTAGGTATGAATTTCTTCCTAATTCCTTAGATTTGAGTAATCTACACTCATATCCTCTTGAATTTAAGCTTAATTAAGAAAGACATTATGTTTAATTAAGGGTTTTGTGGTGTGAGAACTCATATGAACATATATGTACATAAAAGTGAAGAATGGTAGAAACTAGCTCTAGTTTTTGGCATGTACCCTTGTTTTCTTGCAAGAATTTTGCGAATGAGAAGGAACCTTCAAGGATTTCGAGATTGGAACTCATACATGTGTATTTTGATGATTTTATACTTTACTTCAAGAGTTTTATCTTTTGAAGTTATAATTTTTATTTGAATCTAGAAAGGTTAAATTCAAGATGTTTTTAAGGGTTTTGGGCCTTGATTTCCATAAAATTGAAGTTGGAGTTTGAAAAGCTTGAGTTTTCAATTCAAAGCAGATTTTAGAATAGAATTTACCCAGAATCGCACATGCGGAAGTGAGTCCCGCACGTGTGGAAAATAGGATAGACCAAGCCGAGCATTCTGCTCTAATTACACGTGCAGGGCGTACGTGCGGTGGTGTTTTCGTACGTGCGACTAGGCCCTCCGCACGTACAGTTTTCAGGGGTCCCGGGTTTGTTTTCTTTCTGCTTTTTTGACTTCTGGGCTTCTGTTTGCATGGTTTTCAAGTGTTTTTCATATGTATATACATTTCATGAACACAACAGAAATAGAACAACGAATAGGAACGGGTAGGTTAAGAACCGATTGAATAGATAGAATGTGTTTTGAACCATTGTGCTTGCATGTGTCTGTGTAGGTCAAACGCCACGTCCTAACCACGTGTTTCGAGGAGCCAACTGTGAGTAACAAAGTTGTAAAGCTATGTTCAAGTTATATTTATTTTCTAATTGATAAACTGCTCTGTTTCTAAAATGGTACTATTTTTATAAATGAATGATTGTTCTATTTTATGAATTATATTCACGGCATCCATAACATTTGCCACTGCTACTGTTTACTGTTACTGTTACAGAGATCTCTGTTAGTTCCAACTCTTGGAACTACTGTTTACTGTATTGATGGCCATCAAATGACTATTCGGTCTTTAAGACCTACTGTACTATTCTACTATTGGATGTACCATGTATGACTGCTATGATTTCATTACGACTCTGAAATGTATGAAATACTCCTTTGTGAACTGATTCACTACTGAAACTGACTGTTTTAAATTACTGTAGGGACATCATTCATAAACCCTTTACATAATTATTATTCACTGGGCTTTAGCTCATTGTTTTACTGTATAAATGTACGTAATGAAGCACCGGACCGGACTTAGTGTCGTCGACCTGAGCCTTGTTTTGTCAAGCCAACTTCCGTGCCTCACTACGAGGTTCCAAGCCGTCACGTGTCAAGGCTTTTGGGTTCACCCTTTTGCATTGTGGTCAATGTTATGAAGTTTTGGTTTTAGAACTTTTATCTTGTTTAATTTTGTTAATAGGGATTAATTCCCTAGGTTATGTAAATGTTTTTGTACTCATGTATGAGTTGGCTTACGTGAATATCTGTCTATAATATATGAAGTTGTTTTGTTCCATGTAAGTCTCACAGCTCATTGGATAATTTTATTTTATTAGTGGCTTCCGTCAGCCTCTATTACTATCTACTGTTAAGCAGGCCTTTGATAATCCCCGAATTACTAGCTAGTAACGATACTAAACCTATAGGGGCGGGTTTGGGTCATGATAGTGGTTATGGCTATTTACCTACATAATTTATGGATTTCAGTTTCTACCACTTAAATAATTTGTTTATTCAAATTAAGTTATGTTTAATGTTTTAGTTTAAATAATTGTCCATGATTATTTTGTGCCTCTTATGTAAAGATGGAAATTTGAACCCGGCCTGATAAGGACCGGCTCCCCGACCTCGATTAGAATGGTTTTTTCCTGAAAAATATCCCCGACGAGGATGGTATTCGAAAATGAATCCTCTACGTTCCCTAGCCCCGACCCCGGCCTCGGTCCCGGTCCCGGTCCCAGCCCATCCCCGTCTCCGTCCCCGTTTCCTCAAATTGAAATTACTATAATACCCCTATATATATATATATAAATCAAACCCTAACACAACCTCACATACTCACACAAGCCTCAAACAGTCTCATGTCTCTCTCGGTTTCTCTCTCTCTCTCTCTCTCTCTCTCACATCCCATTTATCTCTCTTCTCGCCGACCACCACTCCCGCAGTTGCCCAATCGTCATGACTACCACCTTCACAGCCGCAGTCTCCTTTTCGCTTCCGCGACCTCATCTTCTCTACTTCGAACTGAACACGCACAACCATCCTACCTCATCTTCATTGAATCCGATGATCTCTCTTACTACCAATCGAAGCTTCATCGCCAGAGTTGCTCAGCCGCAAGATCCAGATCCACCACCACCACTACCACCGACAGTAAGATTTGAAATTTTGAAGATCTGATCTAAAGTTTCAACGACTCTCTTTCTCTTTCTCTAATCTGATCTATGAGAACAATTTTAGATCTTTTTTTTTTTTTTTTTTAAGTTGTTGATGATGATTGTTAATGATGATGAAACATTAAAAAAAATATAAAATTGTTCATTATACACATATTGATTTGTTGGTGCATACTAATTTACACATTAATTTTAAAGCTGTGTGATACTGAAAACAGATTGTTTTCATTATAATACTGAAAACAAATTTAAATTTAATTTAAATTTGTATTGTTAAAAAAATAAATTTAATCTGTTTTCATTATATACATATTGATTTGTTGTTGATGATGATGATGATGATGAAACATACTGATTTACACATATTTGTTGTTTTTGTGTTGAACAAAATTCAAAAAAAAAAAAAAGATTGGGGATTTTTCGGGGTTAGGGAAACTCGATCCTTGTTAGGGGCCAGGGGGGTGATGGGTTCCTCGCAGGGAATTGGGGGCAGGGACGACGATTTTTTCACCTTTGGAGATCATAATCCTGGCCCTGCCCCGGCCTATTGCCATTCCTACCCCTATGCTCTTGGCATAATATCTCTCACTCTGCTATGTGTTTATAACCGTTACCCTTTCAGGTGATGAAATGTAAGAAAGGATTGTAACCTTATGTAGTGGGACCAACACGGAGCTTGATGCCGACATTTTATATTTTTTTATAATAATTGTCTATCACCGAATAATAAAATCATAAAAGCCCGATGGTTGTGTTTCCTTTTATTAAAATAGTGGGATAATTAATGAAGTTAATTATCTGTTTAATTATTTCCTTCATTTCGCCTCCGTCTACGCCACTTAATTTGTTAAAATGAGAATTAATTAGTAAGTTGCGATTCTAGCCCTAAGCACTCGGGGTTGGGTCATGACACAACTAGGTAATGACTCATGACTAACTAATATTTATCAGATCATAAAAGGATGTCATGGAGATATCAAGTGCACCTAAGTCGCAAATTTAACTAGTAAGCGCTAATCCCCTGCACCTTCAAGCCAATTTTATTCTCCATACTCTTTACTACATCTAGTTGAAACTTGACGATATTTCTCTTGCCATCCATGTTTCTCGCTTCATAGTTAGTTGTAATTAATTCTACTATTTACAAGAATGAGAGAATGAGCTATCAATCTATAACATCTCCTGAAGCAACTTAAGTGCGAATTAGGCTAAAGAGTCTAACTCAACGCAATCCTCTCACAAGCGATGCTTCATATTCTTAGAGTCATAGCAACCTTGTCAGAGTTGATATTTTCATTACTATGCTGCAACTTTTGCGCTTAGTGGTAAATGTCATTCAAAAACGTTAGCCTAACTAAGGAATCATACAAAGAATCACCTCTTCATATCTCACACTCAAGTATGGAAACAGTAAGTCGTCCAGACTTAGACAAGTTGGCAATGCTAATAGATTCTGCAGCCACTAGGCGCTGATTTTCTCACCTAGTGTTAATAGATTTTGCAGCTTCTAAGTGCTAATCTCTTAACTTTAAGTGACATTTCAACGCACATTATTATAATGCGTGAAATTTTGCTCCATCTATTCCCATCAGTTAGGTAGAGATCAAAACACTGCCCATACTAGTTACTCGTCTTACACTTAATGACTAACTCATTCAAGCTCACATTTCTTGGATAACGTAACTCTTGGATATTGCTTCATCCAATGATGCAACTTTATAATAAGTCAAATTTCAAAGTCAATCCGCGCATCTCAATAGTTAAGATCACATCTAGATCTATTGAGGGCTTATTAATTTCACAACTCCAAACTCACCAATCAAAGCTACTTAGCATGCCGCTAATCATAGCGCAAGGCAACAAAACCACGACGACGTTGAGTCATGTTTTTTTACTTTGGCTCAATCAAGATCTGACCTAAAGTCTCCAAGACTTTCTTCTCATCTAGAGAATATGATTACATTGTTCACATTTGAACATCTTTACTAAGTTTAGGTCAATTAAATTAATTTTCATAAGCTAAGTCAATTAGAGGAAAGAATGCGCATTGGGATTAACTTGATTAGCATATTACAATATAATTTTATTTCAAAAATTTAAATTAAATAGTGACAATATTACACAAGTCACAAGATTGAAAATCCGCTATACTTGTAATCATCTCTTGCGCCATAAGTGACAATTATCCAAAACTTAATTTAATTCATGCTTAAAATATTAGTTTCTGTGAGTAAATTTACAAAGATTTCTATCAACCAAACAACCTCCCACTAACTATGGCATGTCTAAAGTATGATAAAATATTTAACTCCATATGATAACATATTAATGTAATTCATAAAAAAATAAAAAACTAAAAAAATAAAAAATAAAAAAACATGTTAGACTATTTAATCATGAAATTAAAATTCACCAATATAAATAAATCAAGTTATTTAAAATAACAACATACTGCAAGTTCTAATTATTTAGAAGTACTTAACATGCTATATACAATATTTAAATAATGGCATAATATATTTCTATAATTTTTGAAAATTTCTGGAATTTTCTAAATTTACAAGTAATTGATAATTATACAGAAAATCATAAATAAATATTATGGAATTTGAAAAAATAAAAAAATCATACCAGTAAATAAGATTACATAGCATTCATCTACTATAAAAATTTCAACTCTAGAATCCAAGTCATACTCCCCCAAGAGCAATTTAATATAAAAATATTGAATTATTCATTAATGAAAAATATTTTATTTTTCAAAAAATTCTGAAACTTAAGATACTGTAAAAATATAAATTACGAGTCTAATGGTATAAGTCATGGTTCAATTAAAATTATAACAAATATTTGACAACTAATTAACATAATTTTGAATTTGAGGATAGCCAAACAGGGCTCTTGCTAACCAGCAGCTGCCAACAGCGCTTACGTCAGTGTCAAGACTTCAGTGTGATGACATTAGCGTCTGTCAATGTTCTTCTATGCTTTAACTCTCACCCAAAATTAAGATTTTAGTTTTTTTCCCTCAATCTTAATTCGAAATCAAGTCAGTAATATACCGTTTCGAAAGTTTTGAAATAATAATTTTAAATATATAATTTTTATTATATAAAAATAAAGTATGTAAAATCAACGTATAATTAAAATTACAAAAATTAAATATGAATTTCTATTTTTTTCAAAATCTTACCATTTAATTTTTTCAAAACTTTGCAGATATATTTTGTTTTTTATGGACCACAACATATAAAAATTTAGGACGATCAGAGATGATTCAAAAAATATATATCATTTTTTTATGCACAAATCATATGAAAATACCCAACAATGACTCTGATACCAATGTAGAAAAAATAAGAAATAATATACAGTAGAAATAAACAGATTCGGGCTTATCTTTTACACTCAAACCAAATCCATGGATGATGTGGGTGAATCACATGCCTTCATTGATGTCTTCGAATAATTTCTAACAATAAAGTAGAACTACTAGAGAACTAGCCACGCTCTTCACAGTACAAAGACTATTATGTGTTTCTATGGAGAGAAAAGAAAAAATAAAGAAGACTACATAAGACTGATCAGATACGATTAAAATTAATTTTCATCATATAATATGTATATTATATGATAGTATTATAATCATCCACAACTCTATCTCCTCAAAAAATGAGAAAGTGGGTTAATTACACTTATTCCTAAGATCAGTTAATCCAAGTCCACTTTAACTAGGTCGCTCCTTATGGATCTTGTGCCATGCCACCTTGAACAATCCAATCGGATATGAATTCTAAATCCGATCCAATTTTCAACATCCTGTTTAACTTACAATTCTCAATTCATATAGATTCTCACAATAAATTTACTATTTCTGCAACGATGCTCAATAGTAAAAAGTATGATTTTGAAAATTAATATATTCATCAAAGTCTTACTTAGGATTTATTGGATAACACTAATTGATAATTTTGCTAAAAAATAAAGATTATTTGAGATGAGAAAATTATTTATCCATACTATTATATATGTAAGCACATGATTTGATATCTAATAGTATGGTGATTTCTCCTTTTACTTCGTGGCAAATTTTCTTATCCTAAAATAAAAAAATATTATTCAAATGCGTGAGCAATTTGAACACAATATCTTGAATTTTATTAAGAACACTCTTACTATTTAGATAACTTACATATTATAATATTAATTTCTTTATTATTTATTTTTATGTTTACTTATCTGAATTATATGCACAATATGTGTGTCACCCACTAATATATATATATATATATATTGAGAGAGAGAGAGAGAGGGAGGAAGAGAGAGAATTGGGGAAGTACAGAAGTTCTTCGCTATTAAAGAGGTTTGTAAGAGCCAAAAGCATTTTGGTTTCTTTGTCACATGATAACCTAACCCACCAACCCCAGTCCGCCATATTAAGAAGGAATGTGTCCACATGATAAAATTATTGCCTATACAGTGTGATATAGAATGTATAAGTTTATGTTTAGTTTTAAAAATAAATAAAGTCTAGGTTAATAATTTATTGGGATATGGCATTGATGATATAAGAGATTATTGAATTTTAAAAATGGAGTAGAGATACAAAATGCGACATTAAGAAAAGGTTCGGAATCCATCTTAAAAAAGAAAAAAGAAAAAAGTGCAGATTAATTGACTCAATTATAAAATTGATAAATTTTGTTAATCTCTCCTTATAATCTTGAATAAATCCAATCTAATGTGTCCAAATAAACAAATATTTTAAAAGTTTAGGCTTTGGGATGCTACTCTGTTGGACCAATAACCACCACTGTTTGGCTATTTGGTTACAAAGGATCTAGGCACACTTCATACAAATTTTATAAATTATTTTGTATATGTAGTATAAAAAAGAAAAAAGAAAAAAAAGGACAATATAAGGCACATGAGACTCTCATTACAAAGTTATTACAAGATTTAAAAAAGATCGCATAGCCCTATTTCTATATGAAAAGAGATCATTTTCATATTTTGAGCTTACGATACTTTATTCAACTTTTCATATTCATATATATATATATATATTTTTTTTTGAAATACAAGAATTGTATTAAAATTGAAAAAGAAAGCATAAATTAGAGTTTCATATTATCAATCGTCTAAAATCTCCTCCAATTCTCCCTAAAATTGATAATTTGATATATTAAAACTTGTAAAGAAAAGAGAAAAGACAAGTCATAAAAGGGAGGAGAGAAGAGAAGAAAATCTACTTTTTTTTATCTTTTATTTTTTAATAGGGAAAAAAGATGCTTTAAGGTGTCATCACAGCATTCGTAGACCCAGATTTCGGGATAATCAGTTGTAGCCTGATTTAACCTAACTCATAGGAAGGAACTTACCATCAACGCACTAGTGGAACTCAACCACACGTTATAGATGAACCCAAAATTCGATCGGAATACAGAGTGAGATCTCCGCAAAGAACTACTGGAATTACCTAGCATTTCGCTCCCTAAGGAGTTGAACCTAGGTCACACCTATGAAAAAAAATGCCTTCTCTATTAGACCACCACCTCCTATGGTGAGAAGAAAATCTACTTGAGTAGTTGAAAGACACAAGCAATGAAGAAAAATAATAATTGGGAGCAAGTATTAAATATAGCGTTATAAAAATAATCAAAACAGTTTACAGTCCATTCTAAACACGGATACTTGAGAGAGGACACTTTAATTTTAGTTGTTTTCCCATGAAACAAATATAAAGTTGTGAGCATTATAGTGGTACCTACCAAGTTTGTCGGTGCAAGGTTTAGAAGGGTGCTATTATCTTGTACAGTAGGTACTATCGTTTTACAGTGTTTCACCTATGTTGTATTTGTCGATTCTGATTAATACTATAAACATTATCATATGATCATGATGATTTGTCGATATAAATCCTAGTAAATATTACTGTCTATAAAAGTTGTTGCATTGTACTTTTCACATTTTTTTTCTAATGGTACAACTGATGTGAACTGATATGAATCGTTAACGCAATCAATTTAATCAAATTATATTAATCTCAACTCAAAATTAATCTTGCTTGGTGCAGTATTTTAGATTGCTTATGATATTTTTTAATTTTTAAAATTTGTGCCAAGTTGGTTTAATTTCTTAATACAATTTATGATGTAAAAATAACTTAATTAAATAGGGAAAAAAAATTATTAAAAAACAAAGAAACTGATCTTTTCTTTTTTTTTTTCCATATTTTAGTTATTAATTTTTAATGTGCAATAAATTATACAGACAGACTTAATTTTTGACCTCAGTAGGAATATGAGAACATCATTCGATCTAGACCATGATCAAAACTTTAGCCACAGACCCATTTAACCTTTCGATTGTGATGGTATTACGTGATTGGTGGTGGGTGAGAATTCAACTTGAAAATTTGATCGCCGATGGGTCACTTTCAAAAGCCAAGGACACAGCAAGCAACCCACCAAAGGACCCCTCACAACTTTGATGTTGGTCATGTTTGGTAGGACTGTGAGAAAATACTTATAGTTTATACTTAAACAGCTTATAACTTATAACCATGAACATAAGTTAATTTTTGATTTATAAATTAAGTATCTCTTGTCCCATTCAAAGAATAAGCTGATTTCTGACTTCCAAAAATGTATAAGTTATAAGCTATAAGCTGAATCAAACACATCAAAATAGCTTAAATTAAGCCGAAAGCTGAAATAAACAGCTTTTAAGCTGCACCAAACAGACACGTTGTCCAATTCAAAATGACCCAAAATGCCCTTTAGTGATATTAGAGAAATTGAAACATAAGGGACCCAATGAGGTGTCAAAACTACCTAACACTTTCACTTTTAATAATGAGATCAGCTTTTTGCAAATTAAAAGGGATAGTGAAAACCTTAACCCTCATATACTATTAAGGGCAATTTTGGAAGTATAAAAATTACCGGGTATTTCGCCAGAAATTAGGACGCAAGAAAGCTGAAAGTAAGACAAGACATATGGCTGTTCAGCAAGTTGTAACTTTTTGGTCAAGTGTTTGGTACCTAAAAAAAATTATTCAATGCTCAAATGATATTACTGTGACATTGCACATGGTCTCTGAATTAATGAAAATTTAATATTTTTTTATTTATCTTAAAATAATTTTTTATATTTTCATATATATATATAATATTTTTTTATTTTTCATCACCAACGATTTAACATTTTTCAAGAAAAAAATAAAATGATGCCGATCTTATTTTTCACTCATCCAATTAAAATGTGTCAGGTTAATTTTACTTATCCTATTATTAGGGACATAAGATTTTTTGTTTTCAAATTTTTTAAATACAACTGATTCACAATATAAATCTCATAATGATGTGCTACTGAATTAGAATTTTTAACAAATCAAAAATTAACATATAAATTATGAGAGAAATTGTGAGACTTAAATGGTGGGTCTCACCCTTTTCAGATTTTGTTTTTGTCTTATCTCTTTCATGTTATCATTTGTCTAGTTCCAAAAAAATAAATAAATAAATTGGATACACACTATGAACATTAGTACAATTGAATACCAAATTGAAATAGTTTGTTTAAACTACTAACATTTTGATAAACATTAATATATATTTTGATAAACATCATAGAAGGTGATTTCAGTAAGTTCCTAAAAACTGATGTACTACATCATACCCAAATTGAAGGCTTTTGACATAGATAAGGACTACAACCATCTCTCTCTCTCTCTTTCTCTCTCTTTCTGTACAGTGAAAGAAAGAAAACAGTCCAGTCTGGTCATTTTCTTTTTTTTGAGTCTCTTTCACTGCCTTTACTTACTTACTCCAACCAAAGGGTCACTGTATTTCAAAGAAGATCTCAGACCATTTTCTTTCTGTTTCTGTTTCTGTTTCTGTTTCTGTTTTTGTTTTTGTTGTTTGGAATTGGATAAAAGATGAATGAGGAGATGAACGGTGGTGATCAGCTGAAGACGGTGGTAATGGAGGAGATCAATGGCGGTGGTGGTCCTCCGCCAGAGAAAATAGACTATGTGTTCAAGGTGGTGGTGATTGGTGACTCGGCGGTGGGGAAGACTCAGATACTGTCAAGGTTTACAAAGAATGAGTTTTGTTTTGATTCAAAATCAACCATTGGAGTTGAGTTCCAGACTCGCACTGTCACCATCAAGTCGAAGCTCATCAAGGCCCAGATCTGGGACACTGCTGGCCAAGAAAGGTAGCTTCCTCTCCTTCTCTCTTGTCATTTTAAGCTCCGTTTATTTTGATGAAAAACATTATGTAGAACAAGTATTTGTTTTTATTCATTTTTTTATTTTTTCAATGTATTTGATTGTGATCTTGAAAACTAAAATGCTAGTCGTTGTGAAGTTGTGGTGGAGGTGGGCAGCACTGGGGTGGTAGTAGCATGTGGCAGCGGTGATGGTGATGATGGTGGTGGGTAGTGATGTTAGAATGGTGGTGATGGTGATGGTGATGGTGACAGCGACAGTTGTAGTAGAATGGTGGTAACGGCGATAATAGGAGTTGTGATGGTGGCAGCTTGGCAGTGTGATGGTAGTGATAAGGGTAAGGTGGGTGGTGGTAGTAAAGCTCAAAAATAAAGACTTTCGAAAGTAAAAAAGGATGTCTTACTCAAATAAATTTATTTAGCATTAATGTTGTTGTTTTGATTTATTTGTTTGTTTGGAAAGTGATAGATTAATATATTTTTTGACTTATTATAAAAAATATATAAAATATAAGTTAGGTTTAAAGTGATATGATAGAGGAATAATATGATTTAAATAAGATAATTATAATTTAAATAGAATAATATATTAAAATAACATGTGTTATTTTATCACATGCCAAACAAATACTTAATTTACTGCAAATGACTGCTAAAAAAAAAAAAAAAAAAAAAAAAAGAGCGAAAGGGAAACATTATTAATCATGCAACGAAGGACTACTAAGTAGATTGATGTGTTAGAAAGAGGGAGTGTGTGTTTGAAGTTTTTCATTGTTCAAACTTGAAATTGAAAATATGAGAGAGAGAGAGAGAGAGAAAGCAAAGTTTGAATAACAAAGAAAGCAAAGTTCGAGCAATAATGGAGGCTCTGATTTTTATTGAACAAATGGAGGTTCTGATGGAATGTACATTATTGCACTCAAATACTTCTGTTGCAGCACTGCGTATGAAAGATGCTATGTATTACTATTTGTTTTTGTTTTTGTTTTTATAAATATTAAAATAATTATATTAAATTTGACAATCAATCAAAAAATATATATATAAGAAGTCTAGTAACACACACATTCACAAATATAACTCCAATATAACCACAATATCAATATAAAATAGAGTCTCATGAATAATTGACCCCTAATATTTTAGTTAGAAGTGTATGGAAATGACCAATTGAATTAGTTCAATTATTAATGTTGCATAATTTGTTTGGTCCATAACATAAAATTAATAATCCTTAGTTTGGGGCCCAAATTGATACTAGTCGGTGGTGGTTAAGATTTATTATATTTTAAAAATATATTTTCCAAATAACTAAATATATTATTATAGTAGAAAAACTCAAATGTATAATTAAGGATCTCAAGTCAATCTTAACATAGTAATGGATGGATGACTTCTAAGAAGGAGAGATAGACTTTGAGAGTTCAATTAATTGTTATAGTCATACAATTTATTTATTTTTCCTCTCAATAATAAATGGCAATAGGAGAAGAGGACTTCAAATATAGACCCTAAATCTAACTAACCTTTCAGTTCATTAATCAGAATTTTTTCATTTCATTAAAAAGTGAGTAATTTGAATCTTTTTATCTATCTATGAGTTTTATTTCTCGTAAATTTATTTGAAATTTTTTTATATTAATTATGCATTATATTTTGATATTCATTATGAGATACATTAATTGATTTTCCATTCATTGAGTATTCTATCACTCTTTGTGCACTTTAATGTACAATAGTTGTTAGGTCCTGCAATGCACTAGTTGGACAAGGCGTGCTAGTCATTATAGAATGGGAAAATATTTATTCCCATTTATTGACCAAGATTTTCACTTTCCTTTATAGAAAATGGGAAAAACCCATAAATTAGTATATATATATAATTCAATCAAAACTTCTCTAATTATCCTAATCTCTAATTTCAATGAAGTCGAATTACTTGTCTTCATTGGTATATTACTACATTTAGATAATATTGAATGAGTTTAAATATTTCTTATTTCTTATCAATTCTTGTCAAAAAATAACAATATTTTTTTTTCCGAATAATGTTATATACACCAATTGGTATACTAATTAGTGTACTAACAGATGATGTGATATAATTTTAAGTTTTCAGTCTTTATAATTTGTGTAATAGGTGGAGTCATAATTTTAAAATAATATATGTTGATATACTAATTGATATACCAATTAGTACATACAACGCCACCGCCTTTTTTACATTTTCTTTTCAACTAAACACAAGATGGTGGAATCCACACTATTAAATACATGTGAGGTTTGCTTATTTTGTGTTTAATAGCAAGAACATGACTGTAGCATTTTTGTTAGTAATATTTGAACATGAAAAATCTTAATCTTATAAAAAAAATTATACGAAAATTCTCATCAGAATAATATCATAATAATATTTTTGTAATTAGAAGTCATTTTGACTGGTGTATAGAATGAATAAAGTCAACTTAAAATAAAAAAAAAAAATTAAAAATTAGTGACAAACGCAATAATTGAATATGTTACAGTTATGAATTGATTTAAATTTTTTTATGGATGAAATATACTAAGTATCCGACAAAATAAATTATTCAGATTACTAAAATGGGGCCGTGGTGGACTTTACAGTTTAAACGTCTTTCAATCCAAAATCAGGACCGAAAAGGATCGTCCTCCTCAAAAAAAACCAAAAAAAAAAAAAAAAAACTCACAAACGTAGTTTAAAGCAAAAGTACAGTAGTCAAGGTAAATATTTTAAAAAATTAATCTGAAAAATTAAATTATATATATATATATTTTTTCCACAGGTATAGGGCAGTCACAAGTGCATACTACAGAGGTGCACTAGGGGCAATGTTAGTGTACGACGTGACCAAGAGGCAAACCTTTGATCACGTCGCAAGATGGGTCGAGGAGCTCCGGGCCCACGCCGATAGTTCCATCGTGATCATGTTGATCGGCAACAAGGCCGATCTAACGGACCTGAGGGCGGTTCCAACGGAGGACGCGGTTGAGTTTGCAGAGGATCAGGGCCTGTTTTTTTCCGAGACCTCGGCTTTAAGTGGTGACAACGTGGACAGTGCGTTCTTTAGGCTGCTGGAGGAAATATACGGTGTGGTGTCGAAGAAGGCGTTGGATTGTGGTGATGGGAAAATCAATGGTGGTGATTCCACGATGCTCAAAGGGTTGAAGATTGATGTGATTGCTGCCCCTGATTTTGAAGTTAGTGAGATGAAGAAATTGTCTGCATGTTCTTGTTGATCTTTTTGTTGCTAAAGTGAAGACTGTCCCAGGATTTGTCAATTATGGTTGTTTAAAAATTGTGAAATGCATAAGAAAAGAGACATGACAGTTGTATTGTATTTACATGTTATAATTTATCCATATATATATATTTGAAGCAATGTTTTGACCCATGATTTAAACGCTACATTTATCATATTTTGTTTAATGTAAAAATTGTTATTTCAGAAAAAATTATGGTTGGCATTAGCAAATTTCATTGGTTGATTGCATTATAATTTTTTTTGAACAGTGACTTCATTATAATGTGATTTGAAATCTTAGGAGTTGGGTGTACTTTCTACTAGTGGGACAAATGTATTTGTCAAAAATCTTGATTTTGAATGGACTAGATTAGACAGTATTACATTATTAGGATTGTTAGTATTGCGATCATCAATTCCTTTGATTATATAACCTATTTTATGTTCAGTTGTGATTTGTGGCACTAATTTTTTGAACACTAATGGCACTAATTTTTATATCAGGTAAAAAAAAAAAAAAAAAAAAAACAAAGTTACCAAAACAGGAAATTAGTGCCATTAGTGCCAGCAGTTTTAGAGCCACAAATCATTTTTCTTTTATGTTTGGATTAACTCAAATTATGAGGAAAGATTGATAAAATTCTATGAAATTTATAATTTAGTTAATGAGTCAGGACCTAAATCTCTTTTTCTTTTTCCTTTTTTTGTATCTCACCCCTCTTGTGATTTAAAAGTCTGCCACATAAGAAACACTGGCTTTGTTTGATTTGTGTTTTGAAAAAATGAAAACTAGTTTAATAAAAATAAATTTTAAAAATATAATTTTAAAATTTTAAAAATTATTTTTGACCTCCACATATTATATAAAAATGACAAGTGTTTTTGATTTTTTTAATTTCCTTTACCGAATTAATTTTTAAATTTTTAGGAAAAAAAAAATTCTGAAAACTAAACCAAACTGGGTGAACTACATTTGAGGCTCTATTTTTGTTAAATTATTAATTTAAATTATATATTTTTGTTAAATTATTAATTTAATCCCAACATGACCTATTTGAAAGAAACTGGGCACCTTTCAAAAACCCCACCCTGCCATTCCTAGAAGGTTTGGGGGCCATGTTGTGGTTGGGCTACTCCAAAAAGAGCCGGCCCATTGTGTGTGTACATATTTGCATCCATGTATAAATCATATAGTAAAATTTAGTTTGTCATATATATAATCAGATAGTAAAATTTATGCGTTCTTAGGATATTTTTGAAAAAAAGGAAGGAATTTGAAATCTTTTATCACTTTGTGTAGGCGCAAGTAATCATTCATGCTTGTATTTTTTAATTGAATTTCTGTTTACAAATAGATATTTTGAGTGTATCGAAAAAAGTAATTAGACCGTGACATAATACCACTCAACCCATGCTGGTCTGTTGGTATGTTGATATGGGAATATCCTAATCTAACAAAAGTTAAAAAGCATGGCACAATTGATTGATGATTCTTTTTTTCTTTTTGTATAAAGTGGATAGGACTTGGGAGTTCATTTCTCTAATTTGTCAAAGACTATATGTTTCAATCTTGAATTAGATTTGAGTTTTTTTTTTTCTCAGTTCTTGCATATGAATTAGAAGTCCAATCTAAGTTTTAATCCGAGTAAAAAATCTAACCCCAATATTTGATGGATTAATGAGTAGTTAAAACTGCTCAAATTGCTTTATCTCTGGCCTGAATTTATGTGGGATTTTGGATATAAAAGAAAAAGAAGAAAAAATGAGTGAAAAATAAATTAAATGTTTTAATTAAAAAATATAAATCCAAAGAGAAGAACAAAAGTGATGTCACTGCAGCTGTAATAGAATTGTTTATTAAATTTTTTTAATAAACGATTTTTAGTTCTTACGATATACGATTAACTTAATTTTTTACAGATATAATATATATGACAAATCTTAAAATATAAACAGTTCGGATCATCAAAATTAAGCTAAAAAATGGACCCAATAACCCACCAAGTAACGAACCAAAAAGAAGATCCTTGCTCAAGTTCAAAGATTTTGATGCATGCATATAGCATCTAATTGTCACTTTTCAATATATCCTCAAGAATCATTAGCTGTAAGTGGTTGGTTGGTTGCTTTGTGGAATAAAGAATGTAATTCAGGAATGCACTATGGAGAATAGCAAAAAAGAAAAAGAAAAAATAGTATCAATTCAAAATAATTATAATGTCATAAAAGTATAAAACAATTCATATATTAGATTGTGTAGCTATATCTTATACTTTTACGTTTTTATAATTATTTTGAGTTTAATATATTTAGCATTCTATGAAGAAGAAAAAAAAAACTAAAATTTAGATGAATATTAATAAGCAGTTGACAAGCTTTCTTTCTTTCTTTCTTCTTTTTCTTCTTCTTCTTCTTCTTCTTCTTCTTCCTATTTTTTTTTTTAAAAATAAAAATCCCTAAGTTGAACTTGCGTTTTATTTTGTTTTGGTAATAAAAAAACAATACCAAAACAAAATAAATCTAGATTGGCTGACTTTCATAATTGATTAATTGATCAATATTTATATTTTGATCTTGAATTTATGTAAGAAAAAGAAAAGAAAAAGGACAAGATAGGAAAAAATTAAATAAAATTCTTTTGTTTTATCATAATGGTATAATAACTAAATTTTGAATATCATTAATTTGCCAAATATGTATTGTTTTAAAGGATCCTACCTTTTTAAAAAAAAGATGTATGTACATTTAATTATTCAATCTCTAACAATAATTAATTATGTTTCAGTAATAATTTTTAATTATTGTCTTTCAAGATACATGAATAACACTAAAAAAAATTCAAACAAAAATTTGTAGGCGTGCCTCCTCCTTATGATGCAATTTTTTTTTTTTAGTCATGCCTCGTATTCATGAATGCAACACCATTTTAGACACCATCATGTAACCAACACATGCTGAAAGTTTTATGCAACGAGTGCATGAAATAACATTAAAACTTGAAGTTCTTTTCAATATGGGCATAGAAAGATATTTTAAAAAATAAAATATAATTCAGATTGAACTCATGTATTGTGAGTCACACATTTAGAATTTAGAAAATTAATCTGGATTATGTAATGATTTTTCATAATATGTTTATGTGCATCAATTATATGTACACAGCATTGTTTTAAAAAATTTGGAATACAAAAAATTGATGTTAATTTTTTATTTTTTTTAATATTTTGGACCTCAAAATCTATATAATCATACTTTAAGCCCTCCAAATATTAAAAACTACACGTTGATACCTTTTGCACAATTTCTAAATCCACTTTTGTTTGCAAATAGGATAATGTTGTGGTACATGTACGGGGGCGAAATATCCTCTGCTTTCCGTACTCCTTGCACTCCAAGCTTCTCTTGACGGCGTCTAACCTGGCAACACAGAAACGGTGAGCTGCCCAGCGGTGGTGTGCCGGATAGACCCTCCGACGATCAAGTCAGGCCACTTGGCGAGGAAGAAGGAGACTGTTAGGGAGAGAGTATTTCAAATGGCAAAAAGGTTACCAGTTGCATGCCTCCAACGTTCATCTTCCTCCACTATTTCTAGGCTGGCCATGTAGCCCCAAGATCGTACGCGCACCACCTCTGTTGTCCTCCCCTGGACAGGTCGCAGTGCCCGCCTCTCACCATCTTACGCGTATAAAGATTTTGTCCTCCAACCAGTACATGCAGAACTGTCCAACGGTATTGATGCGTGCGTAGAACAAATGTCCTCTCCCTCACGCCATTGGCCCAGGTGGCACACTTAACCGGAGTACCACGACCGACCTAGCTCACGTGGGGAATTGCCACCACACGCAGCATGACCGAGCTATGCCTCGCCGACCTGTCCCTTGGCAAAGGGACAAATATCGGATTCTCACGGCCGAGCCGTCATTGACCGGTCCATCATGGCACCCGGCTGCGATGCACGCCAGCCTCAACCCGTTCTACCTTAATTACACGAAGCCTGTCCATCTCGGCTGATCGGTCATAGGCATACCGGCCCTAACCGTGCCTTAAGTCCAGTCCGGCCTACTCTTAGCTCGGCTACCGGACACCACTGCGTGCTCTGCCGTATCACAGCTCGGTCAGGCATTGGTTCATGCCTAGTCGGCCGATCTCCTTGATCGTGCAAAACAGACCCATGGACCGTGTTACATAGAGAGAGCAGCACGGCGCCGTGAAGTCTGTCACGACTTAAGCTATCGTAGCTCGGCCGTACCAACGGTGCAGATCTCCCCTCTCAGTACATATACTCAAAAAGATATGTATCATACATAAATTAGGATATTTGTGAGATTGATCATAATTCAATCATATGAGAGTCATAACCAAAATAAAAAAATATAAGTTATAATTAAATATTACATAAGATATAATTAATTTTTTTTATCATAATCAAAATAATATCATAATTAACTTCACAGTCAATCAAAACTAATATTATAATAGATCATAATCAATAATTTCAAAAACCGTAATAAAATGACATATAGCACACATTCCAATTTGATTACAAAAAAATAGTACACACTCCAAACCATGTAATTTCCGAATGAGGATCCTCTCCTTGCAGCTTTCATACTTGTGCCCGTCCTTGCAGGCCTTCGGGTCTACTTTTAGGCCCAATTTTGATAATCCGAACCGTTAATATTTTATGATTTGTTCAGTATAACATACCTGTAAAAAATCAAGTTGATCGGATATCAGAAAGTATGTGTTTGAAAAATTGAACTAAAAACTATTTTTTAAATAATTTAATAAACAGTTTTCCGAACATATACTTTCTGATATCCGATCAATTTGATTTTTTACAGGTATGATATACTGAATAAATCATAAAATATGAACGGTTCGGATTATCAAAATTGGGCCTAAAAGTAGACCCGAAGGCCTACAAGGACGGACACAAGCACAAACCTGCAAGGAGAGAACCTTGGCTCGTAATTTCCAGCTGGTATAATTTATGATCTTGTACCCTAATATTTTGTTATTTTTGTTAATTTGTTTTTAAAAAATTGAAAATAGCATTCACAGAGTAGATTATCCTAGGTAGATAGAGAGCACGTGGCTCTTGTCCTGGTTTTCCCTGTGTGTGATTCCATCGCCTAATAAAACTACAAAAGACAAAGAGACAGTGCAACTTTTTAACTACCTGACTCAATTTTGTCATCACCAATCATGGGCCCAACATTATTAAAAAAATTAAAAATAAAATGTAAAATACACTCGGCTTCCTCACATTAAAAAGTCACTGTCACTTGAATTTTTTGTTCTAAAGCCTCATTAGAGAAGCCACTAAATAAGATATTTATTGATTTATTTAGATTTGTACAATTTTTTTGTGGTAATAAACGAAAAATTTAACTTATAAATTATATTCAAAATAATTCTTAAATCGGTTCATTGTTCAATTAATTAATTTTTTTATATAAATAATTTATTTAACAAATATAAATAATTAAATAATTTAGATTATTAGGGTGATATTATAACCCTTCAACAACCAAAGTTTTTTGGTTAGGTATAACAATCAAGGGTTAGCCACGTGATAGTTTGCAAACTAACAAGTTCTATAATCGTATAACAGTTAAAAATGTCATCGCAAGAATTCAAATACACACCCAAGAATCGAATATGATTCATATGATTCATCCGATACTTAAAAGTCTATTCTTCTACTCATGGCGCGAGCCCTTATAACAAATTGCAACCTCCCAACTAGACTTTCTAATTCAATTGTTAAACTTTTTAAAAGTGGATGTAGTTGCCAAACTTTTTTTATATTTTATTTATTTTTGTTGTTATTTCTATTTCGGACCGAAAGGTTTTTGGTAAATACAAGTTCCACATGGACATGTCTACAAATTCAATTTGAAAAAGTACATTTGTAAGTTCTTGGTATGCGTTACTTCAACTCCATTGGTTTGTAATTGGAATCTTTCATCTTTTCTACTGTTGTACCAGGGATATGCAAATATTTTAAATTAATGAAATTAAAATAAAATCTTATTGAAATAATTAGAACCAATAATATATTATATCCCCCCAAGTGTTTAGAGAATATCATATAATTATATGTCCACTTAATAATTAAAACACACAAATGATAATATAATGGGTGAATTACATTAATAGTCTCTATAATTTGGGACTTGTATTACTTTGGTTACTGACTTTTCAATTGTAACACCTTTGACCCTAAATTTTGAATCTTATTCCAAATAAAGACAATTGAAGATATCATTAGATTTTTCAAGTATAAAATCGTCAATTTGATAAAATATAAACTAATTTGATAAAAATAAATGTAAAACAAATATTTTTTGAATTTTTAAAAATTATTTCTACCTACTAAAAATAAAATTATGTAAAATTAATAAATCTTTTAGACATTTATTTATTTATTTTACCAAATTAATTTTTATTATGTGTTTGGATGATGATCATCTAAAATTAATTTTTAAAAACTAATCATTTAATTTTTATTAATTTTAATTAATTTTACACAATTTTATCATTGGTGGATAAAAATAATTTTAAAAAAATTAAAAATATTTTTTTGACATTTATTTTTGTCAAATTAGTTCATATTTTATTAAATTGACAATTTTGCCCTTGAAATTAAATAATAGTATCTTCAATTGTCCTTATTTGGAACAAGATTTAAAATTCAGGGTCAAATGTATCACAATTGAAAAGTCAGGGACCAAAGTGATATGAGTCCCAAACTATAGGGACTATTAGTGTAATTTATCCTAATATAATTGCATCTCATTGAATGAGTATACTGTCATACTAAGGGGTCGTTTGGGGTGTCTTAAATAAGTGCACTTTTTGACTTTTTGGACTGAAAAGTTGAGGAAAAAAATATGGTTATTTGGGATAATTTTTTGACTTTTTATGAAAAAATATGTATTAAAAAATTGTATAAATTAGTGTATAGGAGAAGATTATGATGAAATAGGCTGTACGATGAGAGATAACGTGTGCAAAGTAGGGGGGAGATGGTTCCCTTATTTTTCGGGCAGTGAATTGAAGGTGTTGTTAGGCTTGTGGGGGCCTACCATGGGTCCCGTTTTGCTAATCAAAACCGTTCGATGTGTAGAACTCATCGAGTACTATATATTTGTAAAAAATCATGTTGATCGGATATCGATAGTTATCTGATCGGATTAGTTTTTTTTCAACCGTTAACTATAACACCATGCATTTTATAAATTTTAACTGATTTGATCATATAGTTACCAATATCCGATCAACGTGATTTTTTACAGGCATGTAGTACTCAACGAGTTTTACATATTCAGCGGTTTAAATTATTAAAACGAGAGCCATGATGGGCCTCCACGGGCCGAAGAGCACCGTGTTATTTATGCACCTAAATAAGTACAATTTTTCCAAAAAGACAGCTATGCCTGTGGGACGACAGAGTTGTCTGAAATGTAATTATGTGTTAAATTAATTTTTTAATATTTTTTTTAGTGAACAATGATAATTTTTTAACTTTTTAAGTAATTTTTTAATTTTTTGACTTTTTTAAGATATGTCAAACCCGGCCTAAAATTCTTAACTTGCTTCATAATTTTTATTTATTTGACACTTTTCTTTAAAATAAACATTGTGAATACTCTTTTACTTTGTTATAATGTTTTTAGTGTGACACGTCATTATTGAAATATATATTGAATGTGAGACCAATCTTTTCTACATCAAAATGGAGTGCTACATGATACATTTTTTGCCTTGTCACTAAACCTTACTTTTAACAACTTTTTCTTAGGGGCTAATCAATACACATCATGCAAAATTACAAAAAGAAAATGGTGGGATACACTTCTATACCAACCACATATTTTGATGTCGAATACAATTTCAAGTAACTTCTAGTATGTTTTGGGCATTGGTTTTATGTTATACAACAAGCTCACCATAAATGTTTCTACTAAAAAAAGCCAAATAATTACCACAATATATTATTGGCAAATTTACATTAAAATGGATTTATGAGTATAGAATGCTTCAATTACAATAGTGGATAAATTTGAATATTAAATTTTAGATATCAAAAAATGGCAATAGGGTAAAACTAAAGTTGTTATGTTCCACTCCTGTCCCGTTCTTTATGGGTGCAAAGAAGAAGCAGAAAAATCAAAGAGGTGACGGGATGAGGTGAAAGCAAAGAAGTGTTGGGAAATTTTGCTGAACTTAGTAAAGGGATAGTTACTAATAAGATAGAAACGATGTACAAATTAATCTGAGAGTTACAAGTTAAAGATAAGAGATAAAGAGGTAAAAAAAGATATACACAAATGTTTCAATATTTTATTTTGATTATATTAAATAATTTAAATTATATATAGATAGATAAATATATAAAAATTATTTAATTAATATAATCATAATGGAAGCAGAACAAATAAAGCGGATTTCCTCCCAGTTTATTATGAGGCAGAAAAAATATGTATAATAAGATGTATCATCAAATAGATCCCAGTTATAGCTGAAATGGTTATGAGGGAGTATTCTGGTGCCTTCGAGGTAAAGTATCAAGTTCAAGTCAACGGAGTGATATCGATTTGACGTAGTAAAAAATAAAAGGACTTATTCAATAAAATACCACACATTAAGGTCTTATTTGGAAATAAAATATTTTAATTAAAAGGTCATTATAAATTATCATATTATTTTCTCTATCTTTATCAAATCTTTTAGTAAAAAATTAAAAAATTAAGCAAAATCTACCAATAAACAGAGTTGGGTTTCACATGTGCTTCAATTCTAATTCCATTTCAAACATAAATTTGTCATTTACATGTCAACAAGCCCAAACTACATATTTGTTTAAACAAAATCTACAAACAAACTGTCCCAAAAAAAAAAACTAAATAAAGAAATATATATTTGAGGGAGAACCGAAATAAACAAATCTATAATACTGCAATTTTTTTTTTTTTAGTTTTTGAATTTCATCTTGAAAACTATTACAAACTGTCCAACAATCGAATCAGATTTGGTGTACACAGCCTTAGCCATCCGATTTTTTTAACTAAGGTAGGCCCACCGTATACCCTCACTTGACGATCTGCGTTGATTCATGATCAGACGGTCCAATTTTGTTACTGCTCCGTAACCTCAATATACCGTACAACTTCCGAATCTCCTTGATCGCAGGCACACCACCATCTTTGTTTCCGCCGCCACCGAGCTCGCCGGAGAACTCCGCCGCGCTGCTCTCGCTCAGCCGCCGTCCGACTCTCGCCGCCGTAATCACCGACCTCAACGCCCGGCTCGGCGAGTTCCTGTTGGCGATCATGATTTCGCCGATCTCCGCCGCGCTCAGCGTCGCTCCGCCCTGAAACACCTCTTCAACTTGTGGAAACAACTTGTGATCCTTGAGCCCTAGATAGTTATTCGCTAAGCTCTTGAAGGAATTGAAATCACAGAGGGGAAAATGAATATGAACATCGATTCGTCCTGGTCTGAGTATCGATGAATCGATCTGTTCTTTGTTGTTCAGCGTGAACACCATCACTCTCTCATCTCCGCAACACGAACTCACAAGTCCATCCATGAAGTTCAGTACGCCGGACAAGGTCACCGTTGTCGATTTCTCTTTCTCCGCCATGAATCGATCCAGATCTTCGATTACGATGATTGATTTGCTCGTCGTCTGCAATAGAAGCATTTTCAGATCGGAATCGTCTGTGACTCGGAAGAGATCGACGTCGAAGACGTCGTAGCAGAGGAATTTCGCCATGGCGGCGACGAAGCTCGATTTTCCGGTACCGGAGGGACCGTAGAGAAGGAAACTCCGTTTCCAAACACGGCCTAGTCGGTGATAGTACTGTTTCGATTTGAGAAACGATTCGAGATCGGATTTGACCTTGTTCTTCAGATCCGAATCCATGACGATCGTGTCGAAACTCGAAGGATGTGTGAAAGGAACCGATATCCACCGTCCATTGCTGTGATGATCGGAGTGAGTGTTCATGAACAGCCTCACCTCTCTCCTCCTCTGTTCAATCTCATCAGAAACCTTGTGAATGTGTTGAAGATAAGGTCTCAGAATCCGACGCTTGTCTTTCTTCTTGATCCTCAACACCAAAGTCCTTGTGCAACTTTTCTCATTGCCTTTCCCAATCTCGTTCTTCCATGACACTCTCGCTCCGAGAAACTCATCGCAAACCGTCTGATTATCATCGAGGCAGAGAACTATATCGTTCGATTTCCTCCCAGCGAAGAGATTGGTGAAGTCGGAGTCCTCAATCGAAGCCAAGGAATTCAGGTAAGTAAACACTTTCCTGTAGAATTGATTCTCCTGAGAGTTTTCATTCAATTCGGGTACTTTGAAGAACTGGTAAACGTGAACTCTGTCTTCAACCCAGTGCAACCATTTCTTCAAAACGTAAATCAAAGCAGTTCGATACAAGAACAATCGAACTAGAACGAATGAAAAAATAATCAATACAAGTAAAAGAAACAGAGAAGTAATAATAGAAAACATGGTTTGATTGATGACTCCAGATTAGCCCAAAAAACTGTGGCTAATTCTGGGTCTAAATATGAAGTAGAATTCAAAGCTTTTTCCTCCTGAAAGGGAAAGGGCTAACCATTTTTGAGAAAGTGTGTGTAGGATTGAGAATATGAATAGGGTTTTAAAGGACTGGTTGTTGCAGGCGAGGAACAATGAAAAGGGTCAAAAGGTGTTGGAAAGAAAGAGAGAGAGAGGGGTTGGGTTGATTTTGTTTTGTATGGGTATGGTATGGGTATGGAGATGGAGACGAGTATTTTGAAGAGATGAGTCTCGTTTGTTTCTCCGTCATCTAAAACAACTTTTCCAGGCAGGCTTTTATATACTCCAAAGGATTTTTATTTTGCCACGTTTCTTACAATAATAATATACAGGTTGGTTTTGAATATATGGACCTACATAGTCTTTTTTTTTTTTTTTTTTTTCTTCTTTCTTTCTTAATATATTACCTCAACCTTCTGAAAAATGAAAGTTGAAGGGTGAAAAATGTAATTTATCCATTCTCGTATTATTTTAAGTCATGATCTTCAAGATTGTTCCAAATCCCAATAATCGAACCATCTTCTTAACTTGTAAAATAACATGTTAACTTGTGTTAACTTGCAAGTTTTATTAAGGTCCAATTGACTAATATTATCTAACTTCTATTTTCTTTTTCTTTTGTTTGTATATGTATATATATATTTGAATTTGTCATAACATTTTAATCCTATGTAAGGGTTGTTTGTTTGCTCAAAATGAACAAGGGGCTGAAGTGTCCCCACGTAGATTTATGGGCCTCACAGTGGACAAGACAACAAAACCCTTGAAAGTTCCATTAATCATTTTTCAAACTACTTTTCTAGCTTTGTCCAACTAAGGTTGGTTTGGGCCCAAGATTCACTATTTAACATAGTTAATTAGGGTTTCTATCTATTTTTTAACCTTTTATTAATTTTTTATTATTATTATTTAACTTTTTAACTACTTTAATCAAGAAATCAACTTGCCGAATGGGACTTTAATCTTATAATTAGATGGTTTCAAGTGGTCCAACAAAGTGTAATCCTAGTGTCCAACTTCATAATTTCTACACGCTTTGTACGCTAGATTATAACTGTAAGTGCCCTTATTTTTCTTATTTTTCTTTTAGCATGTTTATTTATTTATTTATGTTGAGATTCATAGCCAACTTTAATTTGAAATTTTTAATGGTTTGTAACTTTCAATTTAAGAATGGACAATATAGATTCGTCAATGTGTAACTTTTACTACGTGGCATAGATTTATCCACATTTTTGTGGCTACTTTTATATTGGATTATGGTTGATATAGAAAAATGACATTTATAATCGAATATATAATTCACTCTTTATGTGTATTTACATAATAAAAATTTACATGTATGACCTATTATATTTTAAGGAGTAAAATTACACTAATTTTACTTGAGGTTTAGGAAAGATAAGTCGAATTTTACGAGTTTGACATAATTACATTATGATCTTTTATAATTTATTATATTTTTTCACATCTCAAAAAATAAGCAATGTAATTTAATAGATTTATCCATATTTTTGTGGCTACTTTCTATTGGATTATGGTTTGATATAGAAAAATGACATATTTATAATCGAATATATAATTCACATTTTATGTGTATTTACATAATAAAAATTTACATGTATGTCCTATTATATTTTAAAGAGTAAATTACACTAATTTTACTTGAGATTTAGGAAAGATAAGTCGAATTTTACGAGTTTGACATAATTGCATTATGATCTTTTATAATTTATTATATTTTTTCACATCTCAAAAAATAAGCAATGTAATTTATGGCCCTCTTTGATATATTCTCAATCAAAATGAATATATATATATATATGTGTGTGTGTGTGTGTGTGTCAACTTCATGATAACTTCTAGCACTGGGATATTCCAAGCAAGTTGGACTATTCTTTTAAAATCCTAAGATTTTGCTAATTGTTGGTCTCATAACATATGAAGATGAAGCGATAAGGATTTAAGAATAAAATTTAAAGTTTTGAATTTGAGTTATTTTAAAGTCATTTGGAATTTATTTGATTATTAATTTCAAGGTCCAAGAATTAGTCAAAATACGTACAAGCTGACTTGAAATACCCGATTATAAAAAAAATAAAAATAAAATAACATATAGAATTTGTATGCTTGACGTTTTAGAAAATTTCTCACACCTTTACACATCATAGCTATAATGGCATTTACACTCTATTTGGATGGAGGAATTTGGTAAGAAAAGAAAAGAAATGGTGAGAATATAAAATTTCTTTACTTGTTAGGATTAGAAATGATGAGAGATTTTAAAAAAAGATTCTCACTAAACCTATGTTTTGTTTCTCACCAAAAGTGATAAGATTTGGTGAGAAATGAATTGAGTTTAATGAAAGTTTTTTAAAATATCAAAATTACCCTTATGGAAAAACATAGCTTATTAATATCAAAGGTTATTTTGGTAAAATGAAATACAACACTTTCCTTTTTTTTCGGAAAATTCTATTTCCACCCACCAAATTATCTCTGTGTACATCTTTTTTCAATCTACAAATTTAGTAATTTGATTTTTACTTCTTTATCTCAGTCCACAAACTTCACATTCCAAATATACCCTCTCCTCTGTGCACATCTTCTCCTTCCATTCACTCTTCTCTCTTCTCTCATTGTTCTAAACTCAACCCAGCATTCATACTACTAAACTAATCAAACCCATTTCATAGAACTCTCTCAATCATCAAACAATGGCCTCGAATTCGATTCTTGGCCCTTTTTCTCTGAATCTGAATCTATTATGCCTCACATATGTGTCTATAATCTTTTTATGTCTTCTCGGCTACTGTTTCTCGTACGACTAAGTAGAACAACGTGGTGGTCCGTACAATTCCTTCACCGTTTCGAGTTATAGTTATTCCAGAATTGAGCTTAAACCCTACCAATAACGTTACATCAGAGGTACTTTGCATGTATACTCTTCTTATATATATATATCGAGAAATTGTGAGAAGTGGCGGGTGAGATGCTGTATGGAGAAATTGTGAGATATGTGGGTGAGATGGTGGTGGGCGAGATGGTAATTTTGTTAAAAGATAAAATTGTGATTTTGAAAAAATTCATTAAGTGTGTGGAGTAAGGGAACTTAGTGTGTGGAAATAGAATTTTCCTTTCTTTTCTCTTATACTCTATCCAAACAAGATAGGTGAGAAATTACATTTTCTTTTCTTTTCTTTTATTCATCCAAACATAATGGTGACATCATAATCATTTCTTTCTTTTTTTTTTGTCTTTTTTTTTCTTTCTCATTTAAATGAGAAACCACAACCATTTTTTTTACCTTACCTCACGATCCAAACGGAGTATTAGAAAATCAAAATTGAAACAACTTATACCTGGTCAATCCTATTTTCTCCATACAAATCTAAGTAAATTCCATAAACGCAGAAATTAACGTATTTTTGGTTTGTGGTTTCATTTTCTTTATTTTTGTCTTTCATGCTTTTCTAAAAACAAAGTAATATAAAGTTTGAAAATACCCTTCATTTTCATTGCAGGAAACAAAAACACAACTAAACATGAATTTTGGAATCTTAGTTTTAACAGCCCTTAAACTATTACCATATAGTGTCTACTTTTCACTAGTCAATTATCTTTAATTACATGATTATATAAGAAGATAGATAATTAATTAATTCATTCATTCATTACTGTTCAAACCTGTATGGCATATGCTAAGTGGGTGCTATAATGCTACCTTGTGAATTAATTAATTAATTATAAGTTTTTCATGTTTTCAGAAGCAAAAAAATAAAATAAAATAAAATTTCAAAAACACCCAACGTTTTTTAAATTATTTTTATTTTTGTACAAAAAAAGAAAAATTAAATTTCAAACACAGCTTTTTGGTGTGCCTTAAAAAGTTGGCTGTTTTTACGGAAAAAAAAAATTCAAAAACAATTAGCCAAACAAATACAAAAACCACTACAGGAAAATAGAGATATAACCATATTTTTTTGGTGGCGTTTTGGACAAATGCCGTCAAATCTGTTAACAAATCTTTTAAATTCCTGATTATGATATACTAGTTTATTAGCAAATGGGGTGGGATAACTGGGTATGAAACGGCGGGTAACATTTGTACTAGTAAAATGACACAGTTTTGTGTATGTAAATAAGGGATTTTTTCCCCCTTTTATAAAGCTAATTGTACCTAGGGAATCCAAATCTATCTAGAGATGTTTTTCTATTTCTGTCGATTGAACAGAGACGTGACTTGAGAGAGAGAGGGCTGGTTCTTGATTTCCATCGATTTTTGGTGATTTTGATCTAGAAAATCTTGTTCTTCCTCTTGACTTGAGCGTATCTTCAAGATTGTTCGAATGCCTCTAATCTAAATTGATCTAGGGCTCAAGGTAAGGGTTTTTTGTCCTAGATTCGTTAATTTCACTCAAGATCTGTAAAATCTCATGGTTAAAACAACGATTTGTAGTATATTTTTGGTTGATGTCCGTACATTCACTTGCATTTTTTCCCAATCTAGCTTATTTCTTGCATTTTTGCTTTTGTTTTGTGTTTTTTCTCTCTTCGTTTGTGGTCTCTTGCTCTTTCTAGTCCATGCAATGGGATACATGGAAAGCGCTTCTCATTCATGGTGAATGGATTTCGTCTAGGGTTTTGAGTGCGGTGTCAGTGTCTCCGGACAATCAACGGCTAATATAATCGAGATGGGCCGTGTGTAGAAGTTAACGATCTAGAGACGTAGATCTTATTCTCAAAGCTGCTATCTCTCTGATCAGATCTGTAAATATCAGGTCCAAATTCTATTTGTTACTTTCTTCTAGTTTTGATTGGATTTATGTTTAAGTCACAATACTATTTTGAGCAGTTGGAAAATGTGTTTTAGTTTAGTTTTTGACGTAGAATTTAATTTGTTGACAGTCCATTTAGTATTAGCAAGTACAGAGAAATGTGTTTTGAAATAGTTTAGAAAGGATTTTAAGATATATATATATATATTCTGCAGTAGAAGAAGATTAAAAGGACTCATTTGAGTTTGTTGAAAAGATTGTTTACTCCTTTGAGAAAAAAAGGGTTGCTGGTTTTGTAATACACAGGTTTGCCCATCCCTGTTACCTTATTACCGATTGTCTTTTTTTGATAGGTGATTAGAATACTAAACATGTAAAATTAAAGGGTCCTATGAGCTGAGTATGACCTTAATAGAAAAATACTAGCAATTAGGACCGGTTGTGGAAAAAGAAAACTATTCTACATCATCACATAGGTGGAGTTAGTAGAATGACATTATTGTTCTTATAAAATATATAAAGCTGCTGAGAAGATAGTGGTTAGAGTTTTGATTGATGAATGATCTTATTTTTTTATATGTTAACTATTGTCTATTGTCTTTGTCTTCGATTATTATAGTTTTTGACTTTTATTTTTTCTTTTTTTCTTTTTTTCTTTTTTTTTTCTCCCATTTATCTTAGAATTTGGGTAACATTACAGGAAGCAAAATGAAGCTCAAAGTAAGATATTTTTATTATTATACATTCTAATGGAGTTTCACAAGCAAACATGCGCATTGGCGCATTCAATTTTTTAAACTACACATGGTAAATATGTAATTTTTTAACTTCTAATTTTAATTACTAAATTATAGAAGATTGCCCCAAACCAATCCATTACTTAGGTTGGTGGTTAGAGTTCTTGTATTCTAAAAATGCTAATGCTTCTCAGGTTGTGAAAGCTTTTGCATTCAACTGTTGTTGGGAATTGGTATAACCAAAGGCAGGTACCAAAATTTTCAACTCTTCAGTTTTTATGTAATTGATTGATTGGTTAATTATGTGGGTTTTGTGTTTCTTCCTCTGTTTGTTTGGTTTCTTGATTGATCAAATTTGTGTCAACAATCTTGAGATATTTGGGATTAAATGTTAGCTTAATGTGTGCAGGAGGTAAATGAGATGTGGGCAGGTTTGGGCTATTACAGATGAGCACGATATCTACTATAGGTGAGCTCTTCTTTGGACTCTTGTGCAGCTAGATATTTGTAACACTACTTGATACGAATCTATTTCTTGTTGGAGAATCTACAATTTCTCTACCCAAATCTACCAATAAATAATCATATACCATTGTTTGGTTGTTTGTTTTACTACTATCAAAACATTTATAAGCTCACTGTAGACTCTAAGCCAATCACGAGACCAGCACAAAAACTAGTTTCTTTTGGGTTTTGACCATAGGTTTTGGGCTATAGATTTTGTATATATTGAACTATTGATTGTTAATTACTTGTATTTTATTTATGTATTAACTGCTTGACTAGAGGATATTTGAGGATGGCCCTGTTTTGTTAGCTTCTTCAATTGTCTTCTACTTATAACTGTTGGTGACTTGACTTATTGCATTCTATCTATATGTGTGGGCTGTGGCAAGGGCAAATGCATGTTGTTGGTCTAAACAAGGGGATGAGTTTTTGGTGTATACATCAAGGTACTAAATGTTTTTGGTGAGGCTTGGGAAGAAGAGTGTGAAGGAAGTATATACTGCTATATTACATCATATAGCTATTAGGACTGATAAATTGTTTTCCCTAATTAACAAATAAGGACAATATCAGATCAAGTAAACAACTGAAAGAGGAACCAGATAAAATAGCAGTATTAGCCTCTAGATGTGTCCATGCTTTTTTTCTTCTGCTTCAATAGCTCTATCAATAATACCACCTGGCTGAAAGTGTCATTGCTTTGGTTTGCTTACCTCTGGATGATGTGCAACTGCTGCACACTCTTGCTGGGATATACAATTTATACAAGCAATCATTTGATTTTTTTTTTTTTTTCATTTTCAGGGAAGCTGTGAGTTGCAGTATTGTAAATGTAAATAATTGATTAGAAAAAATATTCTCTTATTTGTGCTTCATATATATTTTTTTCTTTGGTTTATGCTCTCAGATTTGGATTGCTCTTATCATACCATTGATTTTTTTTGGAGAGAAATCCATTGGTAGATATGGGAATTGTTTGGCAACCTGTCTCACCAATGCCGTCCAACCTTTGAAAGGAAAGTTGCATTAATTTTTTCTGTAGAATCCAGGTTGATGCATCTTGCATTAATTTTTCTTATCGTCCTTGATACTTTCAGGTATTGATGATCAGGGCTTTTACACAAGTCTTGCATACTCTGATTGGTAGGCTTCTCATGAAGGTTATAATTGTTAAAATAGCTTATGGGGTTCTACGCAAATTTTTTGGCCAATCACCTCTTTTAAATGTTGTTCATCTCAAACTAATGAGAGCTACTCTTGAAATTTAAGTAATTTGACTTCTTCTTGACCATTTTAATTTCAACTGATGTATTTAAAGTTTGAACATAAATCGTTTCTATTCTTGGGTATGCAATGCATTGTTTCTTATTTTTTATTTTGTTTCCGAGCTTAATTTATTTATTATTTTAACAAACAATTAATAATTGTTTATTACAGGTATGTTTTAGTTTAATCATATAAAATTAGTACAATTTAAAAAAAAAAAAAGAGACAGAGAGGCTATAACGGCATTTTTTAAGCATCAATATATCCCAAAGGCTAGATTTTTGAAATGTACAAATGTTATGACGGCGTTTTCAAACTGTCGCTAAATACATGTGACGTCATTTTCTGGCACAATATTTAGTGGCGTTTATATAAACGCCGCCTATAGTAATATAACGACAATTCTAAAGTGCCAAAGGTTATAGCGACGGATACGTCTTCGGCATTTGGTGCTAAATGTCACAAAAGGAATTAGAGGCATTTTAGAGACCTATAGTGGCGTTTCTAAACGCCTCTAAAACCCCATTTTCTTGCCGTGAACAAATAACGAAAACACAGTAAACCTGAACAAATTATTTTAACAGCCCTCTTTTTTTTTTTTTTTTTTTTTTTTTTTGGTCTCCCAGGTATCCTCCGCCGACTGCGGAGGCTAATCCCTTCGCTGATTGTAGGCACCTCGACGACGACTGCGGAGACTAATCCCTTCGCTGATTGTAGGCACCTCGAAGGGGTAGGCGGAGACTAATCCCTTCGCTGATTGTAGGCACCTCGACGACGACTGCGGAGACTAATCCCTTCGCTGATTGTAGGTACCTTGAAGGGGTAGAACAGCTAGCCCAGAGATTTAAGGCTGCTCCATGCCCAAGGCGGGAATCGAACCCCCGACACTTGGTTAAGGGAGGAGGAGTCCTTACCACTCCACCACAACCCTGGGTTATTTCAACAGCCCTTTAACTATTACCATAGAGTATCTACCTTTCACTAATCAATTATCATTTTGCTTACATAAGAAGATAGATAAATTAATTCATTCATTACAGTTCAAATTTCAATTGTATATTGTAAGTGGCTGATATAAAGCTAGCTTGTTTGATTGATGGGTTATTTATTGCCCGCTAAATTGACCAGCTAACCATTTTAATTTTCCAATTTAAAAAACTACAATTAGATAAGTGATTGCGTAAGTTGATTGAACCCTTACTTAGAGAGATAATAATGATAACTATCATCAAAACTTTTGCTAAAGAAAAAAAAAATGAACGATAAAGTGTGTTTGGTTTGAATTTTTTGAATTAAATTTTTTAAAAATTGAGTTTTTTAGTTTTCGTATTTTTTTTCTTTTTAGTAAATATTTTTTTTTTTACTTTTTTAGATACATCTTATTTAAATGTATCTAAAAAGTAAAAAATTTATGAAAAAATATTTTAAAAAATTAATAAATACATGAAAATACAAAAAATGTACTAAATTTTTGTATTTTTTATTTATATTTTTGGTATTTAGTGAATTTTTGAAAGATTTTTTTCACAATTTTTTTACTGTTTAGGTATATTTATGTTAGGTATGTCTAAAAATTAAAAAAATTACTTAAAATATTAAAAAAATTCAGTAAAAACAAAAAAAATACGAAAAATAAGAAAGCAAAATTTTCTGAAAAGTGTTTTTGGAAAACTTTAACCAAGCAAAGTAATGTTGTTAGTTTTATGTTTTATGCATTTTGTTCTCGTTTTTATTTTTTGGGTTAATTACACTAATAGTCCCTATAGTTTGGGACTTGTGTCACTTTGGTCCTTGACTTTTCAATTGTGACACATTTGACCCTGAATTTTGAATCTTGTTCCAAATAAGGACAATTGAAAATATTATTAGATTTTTCAAGGGTAAAATCGTCAATTTGATAAAATATAAACTAATTTGACAAAAATAAATGTCAAAAAAATATTTTTAATTTTTTTAAAATTAATTTTTATCCACCAATGATAAAATTATGTAAAATTAATAAAAATAACTTGATTAATTTTTTAAAATTAATTTTACATGATCATCATCCAAACACATAATAAAAATTAATTTGGTAAAAATAAATAAATAAATGTCTAAAAGATTTATCAATTTTACATAATTTTATTTTTAGTAGGTAGAAATAATTTTTAAAAATTCAAAAATATTTGTTTGACAATTATTTTTGTCAAATTAGTTTATATTTTATCAAATTGACAATTTTACCCTTGAAAAATCTAATTATATATTCAATTGTCCTTATTTGAAACAAGATTCAAAATTCAGGGTCAAATGTGTCACAATTGAAAAGTCAGGGACCAAACTGACACAAGTCCCAAACTATAGGGACTATTTGTGTAATTTGCCCTTATTTTTTTTTTTAAAATGGAAATGACAATTTGTTCAGTTTATTGTTTCATTTTCAATTTTTTTTTTTTTGGGAAAAAAAAAAGTATTTTGAAGTGGTTGCGTAATTTTCATGCATTCTGATATTGTTATTATTATTTTTTTGAATTGAATGAATCAAAGTTAAGAGAGATATTATGTATCTTATATGCAAAGCTACATTAGTAAACCTAACCATAACTAACAACTTGACCCATAGTTAAGTTCTAACAAACTAACTATTTACAACTTGTGTCTTATCACATGTGCATTTAATTGAAACTGTGGGTGAGGGTGTAGCCTTAGCTGCACTGTATCTGACTGAAGCCTTGGTTGTAGCTCAGGCTGCTGTCTTGGCTGTGGTCTTGTTTGTTGCAGTCTAGGCTGCTGGTCAGAATGAGCTCTTGGTTTGTGGCTGCAGGTCAGTCTTAGGCATAGTTCTAAATCGCGGTATCGGCTAACGTAACGGTATCGATCGCGGAGTATCGGTATCGGTAGTATCGGCCGGTACGTATCGGGAATCGGGTGTCGCGATCGTGAAATTTTAAAAATCATTAGCAATCCCTCTAAAACTAAATTTTATGCATTTTTTAACTCTTTTAACTTTAATTTGTTACATTTTAATCAAAATTTCGTTATGTAGGAACATTTTTTACTCATTTTTAACTAAATGATATGTATTTATTTTTGGCATATGTTAAACTTTTAATAAAAAAATTGATTTGAATATTTATTTTTTCTTGTACTGAGAAAAAAATAAAAATAAAAATAAAATATATATATATATATATTAATATAAATAGAGGTATAGGTATATAAACAAATAAATAGAAAAAAAAAAACCTTAAATATTTCAAACTACAAATCCACCCTAAACACATATATTATATAAATAATATATATACCACAACCGTGGGCACAAATCAGAAAGTAGCCGACCATACCCACGGAACTCAATACATCTTCAAAACACACTAATAAACCAATAAAATATTAGTCCACTAAGCCAAAAGTTGGGTTTTCCCTCAAAAAAAAAAGGAAATCTGCCTTGACACAAATCAAAATCCCACGTGGTGAGATTAACCCATACACACGCAACAAGACAACTTGCCTTCCCCATGTATCAAGTACCAGAGAGATACATCGGAAGCTTCATAAACCTGCAACAAGCTACAACAGTAGATGTGCTCGCTTGACTCCAACTGTGCAACCATCTTCACCCCTTCCAAAACGTCGACCATGGATTTGCAGCAGACTGGCCACACCGAAGCAAAACCTAGAGGCCAGAACCCCGTCGGCGCTGCACCAGCAGTGAAATCACCTCACGGTGACGACGACCCGTGAACAGAACACCTTTCCATTGTTATCGCTCAGCACATCAAGAAGAAAACAGAGATTCACGCCGCTGCACAACAACAACAGAAACAGAGACCGTATCGGACTGTATCGGTCCATATATCGGATTCACGCCGTTACGTACCGGGACTCGGACGCTACGGCTGTGAATTTCAGTCTCACCGGTATACCGGTGAGTATCCGAATCGGAGGTATGATTTTCCGGTACGAATCGGCCGGTACGTACCGTACCGGCCAATATTTAGAACTATGGTCTTAGGTTGAGAACATGACTCTGGTTCAGCTTGCTTATCACTTTGGCCAAACCTACCATCGACCTCTGGCACAACCAACCAATTGGATGGTTGGCGGTGATCTCGGCCTACCTCTGGCTGACCACTAGTGAACTCCAACAAGTTTCGGCCACCTTGCAGCAACTAGCTAATCATTGACCGTGACCTTTGATTACCTTCCAATGGCATTTTGACCACCCCATGCCCTTTGGCAACACGTTGATCACCAAATTTGGTGGCCACCCTCTACCACATGCCACCACCTTCAACTGCTCACTGAATTTTCATTTATTATTATTTTTGTTTATTTTTCTAATATTTTGTATACCAAATAAGTTTTTGTTTTTGTTTTTTTTGTTTTAAAAAAAAAACAACAAAAACTTATTTCCTATATTTTTGTAAATAAAAAACAAAAAACTAACAACATTAGCCAATATCTCAAGTGATTGTTACGTGAAGTCTTTTCAATATTCATGTTATTTCTTTCAAATCACCAACATGGTGACCTCTTAATAAATCACTGTCCAAGAAGAGAGACACTATTTTGCGTTGAGTTTATATGTGGACCAATTAACATGAGGCATGGGTGCAATCTAAAGTAGCTGTGGTTTGGGCCACACTTGCACATACTTGGTGCTATTTTTAGAGTCCACAAACATGTTATTATTTGTGAGCCTCATGCTTTAGTGGTTGAAATTGAGTCTACTACTCAACTTGTTTTCATCTCTTTGTTAGCATATCTTATGCCTTGTTTGCATGCCATGTTTAAACATGTTATTGGCTAAGAACTTCACTCTGCTTAATTTATTTATTTGTTTTTAATCTCTCTTATGCCTTGTTTGTTTGGAATATTTAAACACGTTCTTATAGCATGCTCAAACACACAAAATACCAAAAAACTAGCAAATAAACAATTAAAACACACTAGTATAAAATGAACTTTAAGGGGGGAAAAAAAGCATATCAACAATTAAAATCATGAATCAAAAAATTAAAGTGGGGGAAAGAAAATAATTGTGAGAGGCATGACAAGTAGTTGTCCTAAAATCATCTTCAGCTCCTTTCATTCAGCTTTTAGAGGATGAAGTTACAACACATGATCAGTACCAAATGACTCTGCCAAATTTGTATCAATTTGTCTGAAGTATATAAAAAATAGTAGTAGAATACTCTATGTTTAATATGGAGAAAAGAAGAGAAACAATTTGATGTTTGTCATGTGTAGCGGCTGAAGATTTTTTGATACTGCAAATTAAAAGTATCAAAATAAGACTTTATTTTATTGACTCTTGAAAAATTGAGACCTCCAACAATAAGATTTTTTTAACATTTGATTTAATATATCTAAGGTAATGGATTAAGGTTGTATTCGGTTGGGAGATTTGAGAAGAGATTTGGAAAGAGAAATAAAAAGATAAGTAAAATGTGAATAAAATATATCTACATTTTACTTAGTTTCACATATTTTTTTCCTTTCTCTTTCTAAATTTTTTTCCAAATCTCTGAATCAAATACAACCTAAGTGACCTAATGATTTAGTGAGAGTATCCCTTAACAATGAACATAACCGTTAGTTGCCTTAGTTTTATATCTTCAAATTAAATGATTTATTAATCTCTAAAGATTTTGATTTAAGTTCCAACAAAAGAGTGTTAAAAATGCGGTGGGATGCCTATAGAAAAAGAATTATGTGTGCATGTACATGTTTATTTGTTTAATTCTCAGGTGGATTAGTAAGTAGCATATATTCCTCTCTAATATAATCTAAAATGTAGCTAAGGCTTGTTTGGTTTTGTTGTATTAGCCTTAAAATAATTGGATATAATTTATAAATTAGTTTGTTTCACAATAAGGCATAAAGCTGCTCATCCAAACGCATGATAAGGGAATCTCTCTCACACCAAATGGGAATCTTCTTACGCTGAAAATGAAATCTCAGGAATGATCATTGCCACATAACGTGGTAGTTGTGTCTGCCAAACAACTAATATAATCAATCAATCTAAGTGGGAGAAGACAAAGAAAACTTAAAGTTGAATTGTTGATGAATACATTATGTGACTGATAAGCAATTGTGTTGTGTCCAAACTAAAGACAAAAACTAAAACCTTTGCAAAATCTCAAGAATATTTGTAAGCCATTTGAGAAGTATTTTGATTTTATGTGTATTTATTAATGTGAATTCTAGCACTTTTATGTCTAGTGGTAAAAAAAATTGGTGAGCATTACTCATAATATAAGGGATGAAATTCTTTCCAATTGACTATATTGATTGAACAGGTGTCGTTTGGGGTCATAGGCTCATCATGAATTCTAATTTAATTCATCTTGTGGGACTTTATGCATAAATCCTTCTTGAAAAAAATGAAATTATTTTGATAATCTTAGTTTCATCATATTTGACTTCAAAAAAATAGTTGACAAATATAAATTGCGAAATAGACTATGCATTTTTTTGAAGATACAGTGAAATCATTTAACTACAATTATCGGATAAATCTCATTTTTTAAATAGATAAACTACACAAAAGGACTCACAAAATTTACAACTCAAATTACCAAAATGTGATCAGTGTTGGGTCTCACATGCCTAATGGATGCTTCTTGAGAGAAGCCTCTCTAGTGAATTTTTAACTATCAGTTACGTATTAAGCTTGTGTTTTTATAAAAGTTAGGATCTTTTATCTGAAATCTTTCTTGTCGCATGTTACGTTTTTATCGCATGATGAGTCTTTTTAACTTGATTGTGTGATAAAGTAACCTTAATAAATAAATAAATAAATAATAGAAAATGGAGTTTTGAGACAAAAGGTCCCTACTACATGTGGTTCAATTCTTGAGAACAAAGAAGCATGAAGGGTTTTAGTACAACAAAATTGAAATGCATGTGTGCTAATAAAATTAAATCCCACCATCTTTTTGTCATAGTTAGGTGCTTATAGAGAACCAGCTGGACCAGCTATTTTAGTATAGGGTATCCAAGTTAGTTGTCTTTACCAGTTTCTAATATATATGATATGATTCTTTGATACTCACTAATTAAAAGATTAGAGGACTAGACCAATGATTAAAGGATAAGGACACCAAGGCATACATTATTGCTTTAAGGTCTTGAAAGATGGATTAAACTTGATTAACTATTACTTGATATTATCAATGAATCTTGGGAATATTTTATACAATCCATGTAATTATAAATGTTTAGCTTATACTATGTAATATCAGTTCTGCTGCAGACCCCAGCAGAACACGACCCCAGCACCCCCACCTCCATGTAGGGGGCTGCCACTGGCTGAAACCAACACAAAAAAAAAAAAAAAAAAAAAAAAACAAGCAATTTTTTTGGCCAATCAGGAGAGACCCCCAGCACCCCCACTGGGGGTCTCATGCATTTTCCATGTAATATTGCTCCATAGGATTGATACCTTTTGTTTTCTTGTTCTCTCCCCTTTTTAACCTAATTCTCTCTCTTTTTTTCTTCTTTTTTTTTTATAGTAAAACTATGACAATCAACTTTGTTTATCAAATGATTTGTCACTTTATTTATTATATCAATAAATAAAAAATGTCAGGGTTTAACCTTTTAACAAATTAAACTCTGACATTTTAATTTTTCAATTTAAACTCAAGATTTTCAATTTGATAACAATTCTAAACATCCGTCCACTTTCGTTTGTCTAAACCAAATATGGTTTGGACTGAAACAACAATTTATGTAAACCAAACCAAATAAAAAATTAAAAAAAAAACAAAGAAAACTAGTATTTTATTTTTCCACAAAATAGTAACATATTGTAAGAATACAAATCAAATACTTACCACAATATTTCGATATGGAAGGTCTTAAGAAAGTCCTCAAACTGGCTAATGGTCCTGTTTGATAGAGCTGTGGGAAAGTGATTAACTTATAGTCTAACAGCTTATAGCTTATAGCTGTGAACATAAGCTGATTTTTGACTTATAAATTAAGTTTCTCCTCCCCTACTTAAAGAATAAGTTGATTTTTGACTTACAAAAATCTATAAGCTATATTGTTAAGCTGAACTAAACACATCAAAATAGCTTAAATTAAGTTAAAAACTGAAATAAGCTGGAAATAAATCCTACCAAACAGGGCCAATGTGAGCCTATTAAGCATTGTGTTTACTTAAAAAAATTCTTATTTTTTGAGGACATGGCAAATCTCGTAGTCCATAGTGTAACTCATATTACACCTAATCCTACATTTCTAAACATGTATGAACAGAAAGGATAACAAATTGAGTGAATATTAAATGAAACTGAATGAATATTGTTTTGTGTCATATACATGGCAGGATAACAAACTGAGTGAATATTTATATACAAATTAAACAACATAGAAATTAAGGCTCTATTTCTTTCTGTATATATAAAAAAAAAGGCATCGTCAAATGGTTCAACAATTAGAAACTAACCTCTTTGTATCTCATAATAGTTCATCAACTTTCATCTCTTTCTAACCCATTTTCGTCAATTTGACAAATTATGATCCAGTTTAATTTAAAATATCAAATTGTAAATAATAATTTGAATCTGAATACATAAAGATATCCAGTCAAACTAACCTAGACCAATGAAACTCTCAACAACCAATCAGAGAATTCTAAGAAAATAAAAAGACTTTTGCTAATGAGATTAATTAAAGTTTGAATAGTATGATACCACAAATTCAAACCAATTAAGTCATGAATTTAAAAATCAATTAATTAAAAAAATTAACTCATGAATTCTAAATATGTATGACATATATATATAACTTTATCGATAAAAAATGAATTTTCATGAATTTAAAAAAATGAATGCGATACATTATAAATATTTATGGCATAACTTTATCGATAAAAATATTTTTATTTTAAAATTTTTTACACGTAATCAAATAGTTTTTCTAATAAGATTATGCTACATCTCTTAAAAAATTAAAATTTATATATATTTTTTTATTCAAATAGTTGAAAGTAAAGTGTAAGGATGTGCAAAAAAGTTCCATAGCATTTTCAAAATTCTATTTAAAATTTTTTAATTTTTAAATTAGATTTGGCTTAAATATTTTGAACTTTTCATCTAAATATTTTTAAAATTTCAAATTAGATATGATTTAGATGAGCCAATATATATTAAATTTTAAAAAATAAAAAAATAATAATTTAAATTAATATTTTGAATTGCGCTAATAATATAGAGAGATATATAGATATAATAAATAATTTTTAATTAAATATGAATTAAATTTCATTTAGACTTATAAATTAAAAATTTTTAAATTTTAAATTTGATATGGTATAGATATGATTACAATTTTCTTTTGGACTTTTTCTATAAAGATTTTCAAAATTTTAAATTAAATGGGGAAAGATGACCCACTAAATGTTCTGTAACATTATTAAAATTCAACTTTGATTTTTTTTTTTTTTATAAAAAATTATAAATTTAGAAATTTTCTACTTTCCATATAAATATTTTTTAAATTTTAAATTAAATGGGCTAGATGAACCAATAGTTTTATCACACATGTATTTCTTAATGTTAAAAAAATCATAAAATTAAAATTTTTTAATTTAGTACTTTCGAGCTCTCTTAATTTTTCCTTCTAAATTTTTGTAAAACAAGACATTTAGGCAAATCAGGAAGGATCTTTTATGGGAAAATTGGGAAAAAGTCGCTCTACAGATTTGTGTAAGAGTTTTGAGACATAAATGTAGCGTTTGATAGGATTTTTTAAATATGATTTGAGAATAAGGTTGTATCTTAAGTTTGTGGGTTTTAGAATTATGATTTGAGTGTAGAAAATTTGTTTAGTTATAAGATTTGAAAAAAGTTTTAAATTGAGTTTTGAAGTGAGTGTTAAATTGAATTTTGAATATTTGATGTCACATGTGAAATAAGAAATAAGAAAATTTGTTTGGTTAGGAATTTTAGAAAGAATTTTCAAAACTTAATTCAAATTGTTGTAACTCATAACTAAACACACTACTAAAAACTCTATTGAAAATTTTTATCAATATTCATAACCAAACTCTTTTTAAAATTCAATTAAAAAAATTATTTATTAAAAAAAATAACATTAATCAATTTTTTTAATTAAAAATATTACAAAGAAAATAATTTTTTTTTCAAAATAAATATTCAATTAATTATTTAAAATAACTTTTATTATATATTTGGTTCGAATTATTTTTTAAAAAATATTTTTGATTTAAAATATAAAAAAAATATTATTTTTGTTAAAAAAATCAAAAACAAATTTCCATTTTTTCCCAAATAACAAGTGTCATTGCCAAAAAAATAAAAATAAAAATTTTCGATTAACCGACTGAACGACCAGCCAACCATCTGGAAATGTCTGAGAGGACGGCCGGATAGATTAAAATCATTCTTTTCAAAATTAAAAAACTTAAGGGGTTGTTTGGGATGACCTAAATAAGTGTACTTTTTATCTTTTTACAAAAAGATGTGCAGAAAAGTAGAGAGATGATGTGATGATAAAAAAATAAAAAGATAAATTATTTTATGTATGTCAAACTTGGTCTTACTGTGCTGCCAAACAGATTTTCAAATGAGTTTCAAAATATGGCTTGAAATCAATTTTAAAAGTCTTGAACCAAATAATGTGTTAAAAATAACTCCAAAATTAAGATTTCAGAACTACACCAAACACAGTCAAAAAATTTCCTGTTGTAGTTAGAGGCCCTAAAATTTTAAATTATAGATTACCAAAACATATCTCTAGGGTTTCCATTCGAGTATGAATCAAACACAAATACACAGACATACCACTGACGGCGAAGTGTCTGGGCCGTCGTCCGTCAGGTCTCCGGCGTAGGTAGCGTCGCTGGCGGACGGGAACGTGAAGCACCGCGATCTGAGCCGGACCACCGCGATCAAACTACCGCGATCTGAGCCGAGAACCACGGCGATCTGAGCCGGACCACCGCGATACGGGAGAAGATGGAGGTACTTTTATCCTTTAGTTACTTAAGTCATTGATCCTGTTTGATTACATTTACCTCCTTAAAAAATATAAACATAATTTTTGTGATTTGGAGTAAAATGCAAAACTAACAGTAGTTTTTAGAAGCACCCGATTATATATAATAAAATTGTATAAGCTCAACCTGTTGTTCTTGGATGCTTGATCTGTCTCTCTAAACCTTTTATCTGCAAATTGTTATGTGTATGACACTTGAATCATTTTTATTTTTTAAAAATAAGTGGGTTTGGGAAGGGTTGTGATGTGGTACAATTTCTAGAGAGAGATAGAGGAGAGACTGTCGTGCACTGGCATAAAGAAGAAAATTAGAGGAAAAAATAAACGTAATTTTGACTTTTTGTGAAAATCATTAAAGGATTTAGGCTGAGCACTTTAATCCAATCCACAATGGAGTTGTGTACATTTTAAATCTCAAGGGGTAAGTGTTTTATTAACAATCCACGAGGGGATAAAGTATAATTAACTCTAATAAAATTTACCCATATGAAGTTGTTCAAGTTTGGATTGATATAATGTTACAAGAATTCGAGCTTGTTTGGTGCAACTTCTAGCAAGATGAAAGTTGATAATTAGAAGCAGAAACTTAAAACACCTCAATAATTAGTTTTTATTTTTTATTTTTTTTAATTTTTTTTTTCCAATTTATTTAAGTTATTTTGCCTAAAATATTTTAAGCAAAAGTTACATCAAACACTGGCACAAATTTCCAAATAAAAAAAGGTAGAAGCTGCACCAAATAGCCCCTCTATACACCATTACCATCCTTTAAGTTGTTAGAGCAAATTATGTAAAAAAAAGTAACAAATTTGTGTAGTTATTGCTAACTTGTGTTAAATTGTAATTTTTTCTTTTCTTTTCTTTTTGGAATTGTTGTTGGTGTGGTTGGGCAAGCATCTGCCTAAAGGACGACCTAATTAGTAACTTGCCGGATGGAATTCTTGTTTCCATTTTGTCTCAGTTGGAAATTGAACAAGCAGCAAGAACTAGTGCCCTATCTCACAGATGGAGATATTTGTGGACATTCACTAGTAGTTTGACATTCAAATTTTGCGATTGGCAGATAGTGGATCATGAAGATAAGTTATTTGGTCTTAAATGCAAGCAATTTGTTGATTGGGTTAATCATATCTTGAAGTTTCATCGTGGTACGATTATTGATGAATTCAACATTCAATTTTGTTTGGATGATAAAATCTTTAAAAGTGATATTGATGGTTGGATCAACTTTGCCTTTCAAAAGAGAGTTAAAAGGCTCAAGTTCAACTTTAGATGTACCTGGACAAATGGGAATTGAAATTACCCTCTTACTGCTCATATTCTTCATTATCACAGGCTTAATTCCCTAACGAGCCTCTATCTGTGCCATGTAGATGTGACAAGGGAAGTTTTGGAATACATTTTGTTCGTTTGCCCATTGCTTGAAGAGTTATCTATATTGCATTCACGATCTTTGGTAAATTTTGCAGTTTATGGGCCTTCATTCAAGCTAAAGTACTTAAAGATCGAAGGTTGCTTCTGTTTGAAAAGTGTTGATATTTATGATGCAAATCTAGTGTCGTTTAAATACAGCGGACTAAAGACCTACATTGCGTTTAAAAACACACTGCATCTTGTTAAGGCATCTTTTGATGGGCCTTATGCTCGCTATATTGTTAAGAACTTTATACAGGTTTCAAGCTATCTCCTTCAACTAGAGACACTTGTATTGAACTTGAGTTGGGGACTTAAGGTTAGCATGTGATTCCATGTGTTTGTAGGTGTCTCATTTATTTTTTTTTCTTTTATCATCATCTTCATCTTCTTCTTCTTCTTTTTTTTTTTGGTCTAAAAAATGTTAAGCTTATTAATATTTGTTGTCTTGACTTTTGGTTGAATTGTCTAGAAGTTGAGATGCTTCCCTAGATTTCCCAAGTTAAGGAATCTCAGGCAGTTGGAATTGATGCTCAATCCTGGTGTCTCTAGGCTCCTTTGTGCATACTTGCTAAGGGTGTCTCCTTTATTGAGGATACTTAAGATTGAGGTGAATATGCTTACTTTACACCTATAGAAAATAGGAACACATTCGACGCTTCTGTTTTTTCTTCCTAATGTGCCTATATCATCAACAATGTATATGATTGAATTGTGATTGAAGAACTATATGCACCATCTTTGGATTTCATTAGAAATAGATCTTCATGAAGGTAAATCTTCTCATCTCTTGTTACTTCTCTCATTTGATATATATCTATATATATATACACATATGTACACACAAAGGAATATATATACATGCTTAACATATCTTGTAAATCCATCAAAATGAATTAACATACATTAGCGGGTTCCACTTCCACCAAGCGAAGAATGAAATAGAATCTATTATCCTAAGTTGAAGGCAATGAAATTATCCACCTCTGACTCGATTAGTTTATGTAACAAGCTTCCAAAGATCTTGAATAAATTTTTTTGTTGCAATCTTTACCCTTGCAGATGTCATAGATTATGGGAAAAAATTTGTGCAAATAATCAAACAATGTTATGATTTAAAGCACTCAACATATCAAACCACGCTATAAAAATAAGTACATAATTTTTTGAATTAGCCTTCAATTTTGCCATTCTAACCCTTAATTGAAAATTTCTCTCTCAAAAAGAGTAAAACTTTTTAAGAAGATTGAAATTTCATTGGCTTTTAGTCAATGACAGTGAAATTTCATTGAATTTGGTGAAATTTTACTGACTTATATTTAGTGAAATTTCATTGAATTTTAGTCAGTGAAATTTTACTATTTGAGGATAGCAAAATGTGAAAATTTTGACAATTTTTTCTTTAGAATTTCATATTCATTATAGGTCTTGTTTTATATTTTTATGAAAACCAAAGATCCAGATAAAAAGTTCTTAAATTTTTTAGGGAAAATTACAAAAAAGATCCCAGGGTTTGGCATGTTTTTCACATTAAATCCCAACATTTTAATTTTAACAATTTAAACCCTGAATTTTTAACTGTGTCTCAATGTTGACCCTCCGTCTGTTTCCGTTTGTTTTTGTTGACTTTTTACACTTATTTGATACACGTCACTTTTTGATTTGTCCATCATTATTATAGTTATTTTATTCCAAAATTATTCCAATACTTTCTCTCCTCACTCTCCTCTTCTCACCCTGTCTTCTCTTTCCTTTGTGATCAATCAGTCTCATTTTTTTTTCTATCAACTCTCTCTCTCTCTCTCTCTCTCTTTTCAGTTGTCGCCGCCGCCGCCGCCGTCGCCGCCATTATTCGTCGATCCCCACTATTGATCGCCACATCGCACGGCCACCTGCAACTCTACGTAAGTCCCACACACACTCTCTCTCTCTCTCTCTCTCTCTCTCTCTCTCTCTCTCATCATCACTGTCCCCCACTATTCATCTCAGTAGTGGCGGAGGCGGCGGACGAACCATCGACCGCCACAATCCCATCATCAGAGATGCCAGACGCATAGGCAATTCCGTCCCTCTTCTGCCGTGCATTTCTCAACCACCGCCCATAGCTCCGATTCCCTACAATTATCTCTACCACCTTAAGGGCCGAAAGAGCTCTTCTTCCAATTCCAAATTAGATGATCAAACGATTATTGGGTCTTAGGTCTTAGGGTTTTGTGGAAGAAGGAAAGGGATTATGGGGTCTTAGGGTTTTGGCGAAGAAGGAAAGGGTTTTGGTAGTGCTTTTCTCCGGCTGTTTTTCTCCCTTGCTTTCTCACTTCGGCTTACCTAACCACTCCGGCGAACAAGCTTGATTAGGGAGCTTTGATATGGATGTGAGGAAAAAGGCGATTGAGAGTTGAGAGAGAGAGAGAGGTGTGAAAGATGTTGTGGTAGCGCAGGGGCGGTGTGGACGGAGGTCGGTGAACGGCGCAAAGGTCGGCGAACGGGCAGAGGTCGGCGATGGGGCATCCAAAGGTCGGCGATTGTTCATCCTGGAAGAGAGAGAGAGAGAGAGCGAGAGAGAGAGAGAGTTGATAGAAAAAAAGGTAATTTAGAAATAAAATAATTATAATAATTATGGATGAATCAAAAAGTAACACGTGTATCAAATAAGTGTAAAAAGTTTAATTGAAACAAACGGAAATAGATGGAGGGTCAACATTGGGACACGGTTAAAAATTCAGGGTTTAAATTGTTAAAATTAAAATGTTGGGGTTTAATGTGAAAAAATGCCAAACCCTGGTTTTTTTTGTTGTTGTTGTAATTTTTCTAATTTTTTAAGTTTTGAAATTCATTCCAATATTAAAACTTTATTGTAATATGTGGTCTTGATTTTAACCACTTAGAGTCTTATAAGGGCTTTTTTGTCCAAAAAAATATAGCATACTATAGTGGGGAGTTGTTAGGGGATAGGAAATTTCTCAAAAATATCTTAGAGATACGAATCTATGTAATTTAAATGTATCTAGGGTGGCACCCTGCCATCCCCTTTTCAATCCATCCCTGGTACGTTGCCTATGTTGGTTGTATACAGGGGCATTGGGAGGGAGGGTTTGGAAGGGGTCCTAGCCCTTTTAAAATTTTGGAAAGGCACTGTGTATAAATGTGGGAGGAGGTTATCCAAAATTTGAAATCCAAATTTCTTGCCAAAAATAGTCGAAGTCTCAGAGAGTTTCCCACAAATGCGAAGTCCTCAGAGATCCACAAATTCTTCAGGAGTTTCCTGGAGAGAGTTGCAAACTCCTTGAGAGACCTAAAGCCCACGAGCAAGGCAATTTTCTCAGAAGCCCATTAATCCAAATTAGAGCCTAAGTCAATGAGGCAAGCCTTTTTGGAGACCCTTGAGCCCAATGTAGACCTCATTCAAGGAGAGAAGACGCCCAAGTCACTAACATTGTGAAGTTCTCAGAAGCCGCAAATCCCTTGAACCCATGAGGCAAATTCAACGTCCCATGAGGCAAATTCAACGTCAAGCAATTCATCCCTCGCGAAGGATACAGCTCCTTTGAGGAGATAAGATCAATTAGAGACAATTACTTCACCAGCAGGCTTCATACACGTATCATTATTCTGGGATGATGACGATCCTCCCAAAGATAGGTCCGCCCATGCTTCCGCGGCCTGGTGACGCCAAAGGGCTAACCCTCAAAGAGCTTTACCTAAGACGATGATGACCCTCTCGAAGATGGGACATCCCATGCCTCCAGCCTGGTAACAAAGGGCTAACCCCTGGAGAGCGTTCATCACTTTGCCGTTGCGGTTTGGTGATGCCAAAGGGCTAGCTCCCAGAGAGCTCATTTCTCCTCTACGACTTGGTCGCGCCAAAGGGCTGACCCCCGTGAAAGCCTTTCCGAGGCGATGACGACTCCCTTGAAGATGGGTTCGCCCATGCCTCCGCGGCTTGGTGATGCCAAAGGGCTAACCTAGTATTTTTTAAGGCGAAAAGCGAATTGAGGCGACAAGGTCACCTAACGCCTAAGCGCGAGGCAACGAGGCGAGGCGAGGCGAACACGAAGGATATTTTTTAAAAATAAATAGTATAGACAAAAAGATAAATATTTTCAAGAACTATCATGCATTTATCATTCTAAATACTAAATATCCTTAAACAATACAAAATATCCAACAAATCTAACATTCTAAATATTAAATATTCATCAAAAAACATCAAACATCAAACCAATCAATCATCCCAAATAATTCTCTCCTCTTCTTTAATCAAATGAAGGGAGTCTAACCCTCGTGCTGCACTGATGCAAATGTTGAGCCTTTCATTCCATGTGAGATGAAAAGTACTAATTTCAGTTTGGTTTCTACTTCTATTATAGAGATGATCGGCTAGGGCCCCACGAGCCATATATTTATAAACAAGGATCATTTCTTGGCAATCGTTGCATTGGCCGATCAGAGCTACAAGATGAGTGTGTCGGAGCTTAGAAAACATCTTGACCTTAGTCCAGAACTCCTCTACTCCTTTATTGGACTCTGCATTCAACCGCTTTGTGGCAACAACTGTAGCACCGTTGTCAATGAACCCCTTATATACCTTACCAAATCCGCTAATCCCAATAACTAATTCTTCATTAAAATTGTTGGTCATTGATTGTATCTCAGCTAGTGAAAAGCAACGGCATGAGTACTCAGATTCAATCACAACGCTTGAAATTGCATCATCAACACTTAAACCAGACATATCTTTGATATTTGGGAGCATAAAGGTCACGCCCCAAAAGTCAGAGGGAAAAAAAAAAACTAGTAGTCTAAGTCTTCAAGTGAACCACGGCTCCAACACTTCATCTTGATTGCTTTCGGGATAACCTTCACTATCATAAACTGCTTCCTCACCTGCCATGACACACCATGAGCTTGGAATGTCCAGTAAAAACACACACTCCTATACCTTCTATCAAAAAATCAACCATACACGGAACAAATCGGGTAACATAACATACAATACTACAATAAGGTTCTGTGAATTAGTAGTTAGGTTAGACATCTAGAATCCCCCAAAGAGATCCTTCTACCCAACATAAGAATTGAACACCGGACTATTCAAAACTCCCTCTTTTGCTGCTTTGTAGACCTTATCACCTCCGCCCACCTCCCGGTTATTTACCAGTCAGCGACACTGATGGACCTCAAAAGGGACGGCTAAACAAGTGGGCTCGCTTACACCCAAATCGTGCCTAGGGCTTGCTTACACTCTGTACATACAATACTAAAGGGCTCGCTTACACCCTGAAACCACCGTGTAAAGTCTGAATACATCCGTATCATCCTAGGGGTTCGCTTAGATCGCTTGCGCAAGACTTAATTCATTTGGTATTAATCTCATCATAATTCATGTCATTCATATGTATGAATTATTCCGAAACACTAGTGTGAACGTCACCTATTGCCAACCCCTTATCATTTCCCGTTTGTTGATCTTTTGATAAGTAAGTTAGTCACATTCGGTAATATAATGCTTTAATAATTTTTATTATTCTTTTTATTCAATAATGTGACACAAATCTTATTATTAAAGTGAATTATATTTTATATTTTAAATTTTAAATTTTTATAAGTACATGACATATTAATTAGTAAGACAATGTTATAAAATTTATTAGTCTGTATAATATTTTTTAGCAAAATAATTATACAAATAACACAGCAAAATAATTATACAATTGTAAAATCAATTTAGTAAAATTAATTGAAAAAATTTTCGGCAAAATAAATAAAAGAGAAACAGAACAAGAATCAGGGAAGAAAAAAAACCAGAACCACAGAAAAAAAAAAGTGAATAAAAAAAACTAAGGGAAAAAAAATCTGCTGAGAGATGAAATAAAGGAAAGAAGAAGAGAGAAGAGCAAGAGAAAAAAAAAAAGAAAAAAAAAGACGAAGTAGGAAAGACGAAAAGAAGAGGAGGGAGAAGACGAAGCAGGAAGAGAGAAGAAAGAAGTAGGAGAAGAAGACTTACCTTGGAAACGATGTCGAAGATGAAGCAGGACCAGGTTCGTTTCTCTCCTCTCCTCTCCTCTCCTCTCCTCTTTCTCTGCTTTTCGTCTCTCTCCTTTCGATACCCCCAGAAACTAGGGTTTTACACTTCATAAATAATAGAAAGCAATTCTAAGGTGCAATGCATGTCCACAAATAATACAAAATCTAAAAAAATGAAGGGCCCAGATCTTAGAAGCAAGAAGCAACGCTTTGTTTCGCCTTGCGCTTCACTCACCTCAACCTCGCCTCTCCACATTGCTCTGCTTCGAACCCTATGAAGCGCAATAGCCTCGCCACTCTTCTTGCTAAGCGCGCGCCTCTAACAACACTGCTAACCCCCGGAGAGCTTTGCCCTGAGACAGTGACGACTCTCTCGAAGATGGGACATTCCATGCCTAAGGATGGCAATTTGAACCTAGCCCAACTGGGACCTGACCACCCGACCTCGATTTGAGCGATTTTTTTTTTCCTGAAAAATACCCCCGACGGGACGGGGATGATATTTAAAAATCAATCCTCGATTAGTTTCAGGTCTGGGACGGGGATAAGTGTCCAAGCCCAGTTCCCGGCCTAACCCCGTCCTCGTCTTGGCTCCGGTTTGCCCCCCAAAGTAAAATTACCATTTTACCTCTATATATATATATTATATACAATCACTTACGCACACACAGAGACGACCGCCTCATCTTCTCTCTCTCAGTCTCTCTCTTTCTCTCTCTCTCTCTCTCTAAAACCCTTTCATCACCGCCGCCGACTCCCTCCCTCCACTGTCCTCTCAACAGAGATGATCGCTTCTCATATTCTCCTTCTCGGTTTCTCTCTCTCTCTCTCTCTCTCTCACTCTAAAACCCTCCCGTCACTGCCGACTCTCTCCCTCCGCTGTCCTCTCCCTCCTCCTATCACCGCCGATCTGCAACGATCGAGCCAGAACTGGGATCTGCAACGATCTAAATTGAGATTTGCAACGATCGAGCTAGAATTGAGATCTGAAGGTATATCAACGATCGAGCCAAAACTGATTTTGTTTTTGTTTTTTTGTTTTTTTTGTTTTTTGCAAATCTGTTTTTCAGCCCTTTGCTCTTCAATTTCAGACCTGCGTTTCAGCCCTATGCTCTTCAACATCGTCGTCATCACCTCTGCGTTTCAGTCCTCTCCTCTTCAATTTCAGATTTATTTTATTTTATTTTATTTTTTAAAGTAGTTGATGATTGCTGTTGATGATGATGAAAAATACTGAAAGTAGACTAAATTTTTTGGTTGTTCTTGTGTTGTGTTGAACAAAATTTAAAAAAAAAAAAAAAAAAGGGTCGAGGAAACCCGATCCCCGTTAGGGGGCGCGGGCAGGGGCGGATGGGTGCCCCGCCCGGGATCGGGGGCGGGGACGGGAATTTTTTCACCTTCGGGGATCGGGGACAGGGAGTGCAATCCCCGGTCTTGCCCCGGCCTGTTGCCATTCCTACCCATGCCCCCAGCTTGGTGACACCAAAGGGCTAACCCCTGGGGAGCGTTCATTACTTTGCCTCCAGCCTGGTGACGCCAAAGGGCTAACCCATGGAGAGCGTTCATTACTTTGCCTTCGCGGTCCGGTGACACCAAGAGGCTACCCCGTAGAGAGCCTCTTCCCCGTGATCTACTCTTGAAGATGGGTACATTTTCATAGACGACAAGCCCACTTAGACAGCTCAACATCAGCATAGCAGCTCACCCCCAAGTCACAATGGCAGGACTAGGGGAGGTCCAACCTTGCGGTAGACGCACAATGTGCTCTACTAGCCTCAATGGGATGGTGAGAGATCAAGTGATGCAGTGGCTAAAGGTAAGGGTAAGTTAAGATGGCTGGAAAATCCTCTTCATTTGGCATCCGCAGGAGATAGCTCGAGAAGGACTAGCCAAGGGAATTACCTCTGGCGGACCAAGTCCCCGAGTAACTCTCCGCGGGGAATGACCTGAGGGGATTGGGTTTCTGTCGGACTTAGCCAAGCTGGATGAGGAGAGGAATATTCCTAAGGATCCACAAAGATCCAATGGACACATGGCAGCTCCCCATTTGAGGGATAGACCTCCAAGGACAAATATAGATGCCTATAAAAGGTACTACTAGCTCACTTTTTGGATGATGATGAGAAAGGGATAAGGATGATGGAAAAAGGAGAAGACCCATATCACATTTTCTCTCTCTACTTTCTCTCTCTAAACATGCAACCCAGAAGATCCACGGAAGGCCATCTTCGAAGATTGCCTTGAGTTTGGTCATTGGGAGTGTTCCTGCCATTCTCTCTTTGTTCAAGCTTGCCTTACCTTTCATCCCACCATTTCCTTCCACCATTTTCATTTTTGGGTTCTTACTTTCTCTCTACCTCACTTTCTCTATCTACTGTATATATATGTCTTCTTCTCCATTTTTGTTTGGTTTTGCGTTGCTAATCATTTGCAAGCACGGTTCTGAAAAGCGGTTGCGGTTGCCGTAACGGTGGCGGTGACGCGGTTGCGGTTGCGGGGTGTAAAGGCCGCAGCATAACGGTTGTGGTTACCGGAACTGTGAATTTTTTTATTTTTTGCACAATTTGCAAAAAACTTACCGATCCGCATATTTTTTTTTTTGAATCATATTTATTGGGTTTTAAAATAAATTTTAATAATTTTTTCATAATTTTTAAGTATGATCCAATATATTTCATATTTTTAAATCACTAGAAAATGAATTTTTTTACTTTTTATTTCAATAATTAATGACTTTATATGTCATAAATTCATATTACACTTGTGGCAAAAATTTCTTTTATTGGACTTAGATGTATAAAATTATTTTTAATTATTATACTTGTGGAAGCATATGTGCATTTTAACTCAAATAGTTTTAAAAAAGTATACATCCTTAATGGAAGAACTTGACAAAGTACATAACATCATAGCATAAATCACAAATAATAGAGAGTACATTTTACATAATGTTACTACTAAAATTACATAATGTCACCACCAAAATGAGTGACGTGGTGCATCTTAGGATTCAGATTGTTGAGTTTGATTGTTGCTGCTACCTTCACCCCACCAAAATGAGTGACGTGGTGCATCTTGGGAATTAGATTGTTAAGCTTGATTACTATTACCTTCACCCCATCCAATAGGAAATATATAAGTAAATGTGCTCATCATGTCATCCTTTTCTGTTTCGTGCATTGAGAGAGAAAATGGATACCTTGGCTGAAAAGGATCAACATACTCTTGTTGGGCTTGTTGATAATTTGGCAAACTGTATCCTAGAGGACCATGTTGTTGAGGGGGCCAAGGATAATTTTGTTGAGGTGGGTAAGGATAGCTCTGGCTATCACTGCTATAGGGTGGGTAAGGGTGATATGGATAACTATGACTATTATCAGATGAATCAAGTTGTTCTCTACTTCTTATTCTTCTTTCATCCCTACGTGTATCACTACCACGAAACCTCCTAGGTAGTTGGGGTAAAGGTGCAACAGGTTCTCCAATATCATAATGTTCCCCAACATCACATAATCCAAATCCTCCAATAAAATCTTCACTTCCTCCACCAAAACTAGTACCATCACCGCCATTGTCGCCGCCACCACCACCACCGTCACTGTGAGAAGTGCCTTCACCATCACCATCACCATCACCATCACCATCACCATCATCACCTCCTCCATCAGATGGTGTTAAACCACCACTATTATCACTTTGAGTTGGAGTAGGAGTTGAGCTTTGAGAAGTGCATCGAGCTTGATATCTATGGGTGCCACCACCATCGCCGCCATCGCCATTGCTGTCGTTGCCACCACCACCATCATCATCTGAGACCAAATCTAACCATTCAGAATTATCCACACCATCTAGTAAAGGATTTTCCCTTTCTTCTATCCATGGACTTATTGGATCATCTTCTTCAAATATATAATCCAAGTTAATAGGATTAAAACTCCTATCAATCTCCTCTTGGCTGCTTCTTTTAACGTGTCTCAATTTTAATGTCATGTTGTAGGTGATGAAGACTAATCTTTGAATTTTCTTATATTTCAATCTATTCCTCGTCTTCGTATGGATGAGACTAAAAGTACTCCAATTACGTTCACAGTGAGATGATGTGGTGGTTTGACTTAATACTTTCACAGCTATTTTTTGAAGTTCAGGAGCACAACTGCCATGAATAATCCACCACTCAGCTGCACAAAATTACATTACACTAGACATAAGTCAAAATATGATAGGAAATTATTTAAGTATTTATATATTGTAAATTTGTAATTTTGAAAATAAAACCTGGATTTGATTGTTTCCATGCTCTTTGTGCTAAAAGAGTGCCAAAACTTTTCCTGTTTATCTCGAAACAGCAACAACTATAATTTGGAGAATCATTACAAGTAACATTTGCAAAAGTAGATTATTACTATTAAAATTTAAATAATTGGTACATACTTGATTTGTTGCTTTTACTTGAGCATCCATATTAGGCTCCAGTCTGGTAATGACTTTTTTAAGTCCATCCATCACTTCTCTTATCATTTCATTGGATGAGATAATACCATATTGGAATTGAGGATTTAAAAAATATCCTTCGAAAATAAGAAGACAATTAATAATTGTAAATAAATATACATTTTATAATTGAAATCGTAACACTTACCAGCCGCATGCAAATCTTGATGTAATTGAAAAGACCATCGAGTATCAATAATTTTCTAATAGTCGGTGTAGTAGCGACAATCTTTTTTAATTGCCAACTTTGCTCTATCTATAGCTTCATATATGAAACCCATTGTTGGCTTCTCATCCCCATCAACCAACCTCAATACTTTGACTAGGGGCTCATGAACTTTACAAAACTCTGTTGCTTTCTGCCAAAACTTCTTTCCCAAAATAATTTTTTTTCACATTGTAAGGCTGTCCAGTCTTTGCCTTCCCCTATCTAGAATTCTTCCACTCATCACTATTAAACATAGCTCTCAATTGTTGTTTATATCTAACAATACTCTCAGTGGCAATAAAATTTGTAGCAAATCGAGTGATGGCAGGTCGAATCAATTCTCTATCTCCAGTGAATTTTCTCATTAAATCCAACACCCATCCACTATTATAAATGAAATTGGTGATGGTCTTACCATCTTCAATTACCTTTGCTACACTTTTCTTATTGGCTATCTCTTTTAGCATGAGATCGATACAATGTGCTGAACAAGCTGTCCAATATAAATGTTTCATTTTTCTCATTAACATTTTACTGGCAGCTTTCAATGCAGGTTCATTATCAGTTACCACTTGAACAACGTATTGTTCTCCAATTTCATCAACAACTTTATCTAACAACCCAAAATAATATTCAGCAGTCCTACTAATAATATTAGAGGCATCAATTGATTTGTGAAATATCGTACCTCTATTGCAGTACACTAAGAAGTTGATGATGTGTTGCTGAGTTAGACTGCTCCAACCATCACACATGATGGATACATCTCTCTCTGCCCAAATTCCCTTAAATGATGCTATCCATTCTGTCATTTCATCATGCTCCATGCCCAAATATACTTCAGAAACTTCATAAGCACTAGGACCCTTTACTCCTAGCCCTACTTCAGCAGCAACATCAAGCATGGGTTGTGTATACTCTGAATCAACTACATTGAATGGAATACGATTATAGAGTATAAACTTAAACACTGCCCGTCCCAATCTCTTCTTTAACTTCTGTAAATTCATTGTAGAGATTTTTCGTTGCTTTGTACTCTTGCTCTTTTGGAGTTCTACATCCATTGCTCTCAACCTTGTTTCAGGAGTATTGGGCTTAATCCAATTACGTCCACTCCCACCAGTTTCACGCATGGATTGTGATCGATGAAAAACATTAGCAATACCTGACCCTTTTGGCAATCTTTGACCATTACCCCCTGTACCAGAACTACCACCTGCATCGTATTGTGATCCATGACCTGCAATACCTCGTCTAAATTGTTGCCTTTCCTCCCATTGTTATTGTGAACGAATACTTGCTTGTCTAGCCCTAGTCATCTCTGGATCAGAGTCAGAGTCATCATCTCGAAGATCTACAAAATCTCCCCCTTCATCCTCATCATAAAGATCATCTCCCCTAATATGTGCTTCCAATTCAGCTTTTCTCTTTTGTTTGTCTGCTTTACTCATTTTCTTATTTTGTAAATGTTTCATCATTTCTTGCATCACGTCTCTACTAACATTAGGACAAGAATGCACTTGCCCCGTTTGATGTGCTAAATGTTGTTTGAAACGCGTAATCCCACCTTTAATGTGATGTCCACAAAATTTGCAAATAATATGATACCTAGTGCCTTCAACTTGAGTTCCAAATTTTCAACCAATATCACTTGGGGGTTCATCATTGGCACCCTTTTGTCGTGACATTTTTGAATTTGAATTCTGCATTACAAAAAATAAAAAATAAAAAAAATCAACCCCTATTTATTGTCACAACACATTACAATAACAAATTTCGTCATTAAAAAAAAAAGAATTTGTTGTCACAACACATTACAATAACAAAATAAAAAATATTTATAATTAAATGTTAAATGAAATGATTATAAAAAAAAATTCAACCACTATTTATACATTTGGAGTTTACATGCTAATATAATCATATAAAAATTAAAAAATAAATTATAAATAATTTTTTTTTGAGGTATTGGTTCTTTTTTCTTTTAAAAAGATATTTTTAAAATAAAATTGTGTTTTTAACAGTGTTGTAATAACAAAATTAAAAATATTTATAATTAAATATTAAATGAAATGATTATAAATAAATAAAAAAGTGCAACCACTATTTATACATTTGGAGTTTACATGCTAATATAATCATATAAAAATTTTAAAATAAATTATAAATAAATTTTTTTGAGGTATTGATTTTTTTTTCTTTTAAAATGATATTTAAAAAAAAAAATAGTGACTTCAACATTGTTGTCACAATACATTACAATAACAAAATAAAAAATATTTATAATTAAATATTAAATGAAATGATTATAAAAAAAAATGCAACCACTATTTATACATTTGAAATTTACATACTAATATAATCATATAAAAATTAAAAAATAAATTATAAATAACTTTTTTTGATGTATTGATTTTTTTTTTCCTTTTAAAAAGATATTTAAAAAAAATAGTAACTTAAACATTGTTGTCACAACACATTACAATAACAAAATAAAAAATATTTATAATTAAATATTAAATGAAATGATTATAAAAAAAAATGCAACCACTATTTATACATTTGGAGTTTACATGCTAATATAATCATATAAAAATTAAAAAATAAAATATAAATAATTTTTTTTGAGGTATTGATTTTTTTTTCTTTTAAAAAGATATTTAAAAAAAAAAAATTAGTGACTTCAACATTGTTGTCACAATACATTACAATAACAAAATAAAAAATATTTATAATTAAATATTAAACGTAATGATTATAAAAAAAAAATGCAACCACTATTTATACATTTGGAGTTTACATGCTAATATAATCATATAAAAATTAAAAAATAAATTATAAATAATTTTTTTTGAGGTATTGATTTTTTTTTCTTTTAAAAAGATATTTAAAAAAAAAAATTAGTGACTTCAACATTGTTGTCACAACACATTACAATAACAAAATAAAAAATATTTATAATTAAACATTAAATGAAATGATTATAAAAAAAATGCAACCATTATTTATACATTTGGAGTTTACATGCTAATATAATCATATAAAAATTAAAAAACAAATTATAAATAATTTTTTTTGAGGTATTGATTTTTTTTTTCTTTTAAAAAGATATTTTTTTTAAAAAATTAGTGACTTCAACATTGTTGTCACAACATATTACAATAATAAAATAAAAAATATTTATAATTAAATATTAAATGAAATGATTATAAAAAAAATGCAACTACTCTTTATATATTTGGAGTTTACATGCTAACGTGATCATATAAAAATTAAAAAAATAAATTATGAAGAAAAAAATTCATACATAGTTGTTTTTTGGGCTTCAATCACTTGAGTATCTGTTATCTTTTTGAATAACCTGCAAGAGAAAAAAAATTCAATAAAAACTAATATATATAAAATGTATTCATATAATTAAATGTATTATGATTTTTAGATATTATATAAAAAAAAAATCAATCACTAATTATTATATATAAAATACTAAAAATAAGTGCATAGCTCTATATATATATTTAAATTAAAATTATTAAATATATCACACAAATTTTATAGATTTTACAAAATTTAAAGCTTGTGATCATTGTTTGAAAAAAATAAAAATAAAATAAAATAAAATGAACTTTGCCAGTTGTAGACCACAAGGAAAACAAATGCATCTTCCCAAGGTGAAGTCAACGATATACACGGTTTGATAAAGAAAGGGGCAGTCAACAAATGCTTATCTTCCCCATGAAGCTAAGCTACTGAGCAAACAAAATTTGATAAAGAAAGGCAACAGATCAAATTTTGAACTTACTTCGTCTTCCACACAAAGGGGCAGTCACTGGTTTCAACAGCCTTGAAGATTCAACACAGGTTCATCACTTCCATCTTCCCTCTTTCCTCGTCCCTCTTCTCTCTATTTCTCACTCATCCGTATTTCAGATCAGATCTGAAAATTTGTGGAATCTCACTTCAATTCAAAGTGGTTCATGGGCTGTAAAGACAACCGACAAAAGCTCCTTTATAATAAAGGTGCGTAACGTGCCTTTTCTTTTGTTTTTTTTTTTAAAATTTGTGGATGTCCGATACAATATGGAATCTATCTTCAGCCTTTTTCTTTTGTTTTTTTTGTGTGAAAAGAATCAGCTAAAGAAGCCCTGTAACGTATGTAACCGGCCGTTACATCACCGTTACGACCGCTACGACAGCCGTAACGGCCGATACACCTGTGAATTTTAATCACGCCGCAAAATCGGGAGTAACGTGTAGTGCCTACAGCTGAAACCGTTATGTAACACCACATTTTTAAACCTTGATTGCAAGATTCACCTCTCTAGTGATATTATCACTTTTGCTTGTTTTAGAGCAAAAACCCCCTACAATAAAGAAGTTGGCCTCCAAAAATTCCATGGCCCCACAAATGCAGAGTCTCTAGATCTGGCCCCTGCAAATGGTGAATACCCTTTGCAGCGGCACTGTGCTGTTGCTACTTTTGTACTCCTAACTTCGTCCCTAGTCGTTGACCCTCATTTATTAATGGTGTTAATGGCAAATGAGAGAGGAAGAGACAAGGTTTAAAAATGTGGTGTTACGTAACGGTTTCGGCCGTTACGTAACGGTTTTAGCTGTAGGCACTACACGTTACCCCCGATTTTGCGGTGTGATTGAAATTCACAGGTGTATCGGCCGTTACGGCCATCGTAGCGGTCGTAACGGTGATGTAACAGCCGTAACGGCCCGTTACGCACGTTACAGGCCTTCTTTAGCTAATTCTTTTCACAAAAAAAAAACAAAAGAAAAAGGCTGAAGATAGATTCCATATTGTATCGGACATCCACAAATTTTCAAAAAAAAAACAAAAGAAAAGGCACGTTACGCACCTTTATTATAATGGAGCTTTTGTCGGTTGTCTTTACAGCCCATGAACCACTTTGAATTGAAGTGAGATTCCACAAATTTTCAGATCTGATCTGAAATACGGATGAGTGAGAAATAGAGAGAGAGAGAGAGAGAAGAGAGAAAAGGAAAGAGGGAAGATGGAAGTGATGAACCTGTGTTGAATCTTCAAGGCTGTTGAAACCAGTGACTGCCCCTTTGTGTGGAAGACGAAGTAAGTTCAAAATTTGATCTGTTGCCTTTCTTTATCAAATTTTGTTTGCTCAGTAGCTTAGCTTCATGGGGAAGATAAGCATTTGTTGACTGCCCCTTTCTTTATCAAACCGTGTATATCGTTGACTTCACCTTGGGAAGATGCATTTGTTTTCCTTGTGGTCTACAACTGGCAAAGTTCATTTTATTTTATTTTATTTTTATTTTTTTCAAACAATGATCACAGGCTTTAAATTTTGAAAAATCTATAAAATTTATGTGATATTTAATAATTTTAATTTAAATATATATATAGAGCTATGCACTTATTTTTAGTATTTTATATATAATAATTAGTGATTGATTTTTTTTTTTATAATATCTAAAAATCATAACACATTTAATTATATGAATACATTTTATATATATCAGTTTTTATTGAATTTTTTTTTGTGTGCAGGTTATTCAAAAAGATAACAAATACTCAAGTGATTGAAGCCCAAAAAACAACTATGTATGAATTTTTTTCTTCATAATTTATTTTTTAATTTTTATATGATCACGTTAGCATGTAAACTCCAAATATATAAAGAGTAGTTGCATTTTTTTTATAATCATTTCATTTAATATTTAATTATAAATATTTTTTATTTTGTTATTGTAATATGTTGTGACAACAATGTTGAAGTCACTAATTTTTTAAAAAAAATATCTTTTTAAAAGAAAAAAAAGATCAATACCTCAAAAAAAATTATTTATAATTTATTTTATAATTTTTTAATGATTATATTAGCATGTAAACTCCAAATGTATAAATAGTGGTTGCATTTTTTTTTATAATCATTTCATTTAATGTTTAATTATAAATATTTTTTATTTTGTTATTGCAATGTGTTGTGACAACAATGTTGAAGTCACTAATTTTTTTAAAAAAATATCTTTTTAAAAGAAAAAAAAAAATCAATACCTCAAAAAAAATTATTTATAATTTATTTTTTAATTTTTATATGATTATATTAGCATGTAAACTCCAAATGTATAAATAGTGGTTTCATTTTTTTTTATAATCATTTCATTTAATATTTAATTATAAATATTTTTTGTTTTGTTATTGTAATGTATTGTGACAACAATGTTGAAGTCACTAATTTTTTTTTTAAATATCTTTTTAAAAGAAAAAAAAAATCAATACTTCAAAAAAAATTATTTATATTTTATTTTTTAATTTTTATATGATTATATTAGCATGTAAACTCCAAATGTATAAATAGTGGTTGCATTTTTTTTATAATCATTTCATTTAATATTTAATTATAAATATTTTTTATTTTGTTATTGCAATGTGTTGTGACAACAGTGTTTAAGTTACTATTTTTTTTTAAATATCTTTTTAAAAGAAAAAAAAAATCAATACCCCAAAAAAAATTATTTATAATTTATTTTTTAATTTTTATATGATTATATTAGTATGTAAATTTCAAATGTATAAATAGTGGTTGCATTTTTTTTTATAATCATTTCATTTAATATATAAATATAAATATTTTTTATTTTGTTATTGTAATGTGTTGTGACAACAATGTTGAAGTCACTATTTTTTTTTTTAAATATCTTTTTAAAAGAAAAAAAAATCAATACCTCAAAAAAAATTCTTTATAATTTATTTTTAAATTTTTATATGATTATATTAGCATGTAAACTCCAAATGTACAAATAGTGGTTGCATTTTTTTATTTATTTATAATCATTTCATTTAATATTTAATTATAAATATTTTTTATTCTGTTATTACAACACTGTTAAAAGCACAATTTGATTTTAAAAATATCTTTTTAAAAGAAAAAAAAATCAATACCTCAAAAAAAAATTATTTATAATTTATTTTTTAATTTTTATATGATTATATTAGCATGTAAACTCCAAATGTATAAATAGTGGTTGAATTTTTTTTATAATCATTTCATTTAACATTTAATTATAAATATTTTTTATTTTTTTATTGTAATGTGTTGTGACAACAAATTTTTTTTTTTTTTTTTAATGACGAAATTTGTTATTGTAATGTGTTGTGACAATAAATAGGGGTTGATTTTTTTATATTTTTTATTTTTTGTAATGCAGAATTCAAATTCAAAAATGCCACGACAAAAGGGTGTCAATGATGAACCCCCAAGTGATGATATTGGTTGGAAATTTGGAACTCGAGTTGAAGGCACTAGGCATCATATTATTTGCAAATTTTGTGGACATCAAATTAAAGGTGGGATTGCGTGTTTCAAACAACATTTAGCACATCAAACAGGGCAAGTGCATTATTGTCCTAATGTTAGTAGAGACGTGATGCAAGAAATGATGAAACATTTACAAAATAAGAAAATGAGTAAAGCAGACAAACAAAAGAGAAAAGCTGAATTGGAAGCACATATTAGGGGAGATGATCTTTATGATGAGGATGAAGGGGGAGATTTTGTAGATCTTCGAGATGATGACTCTGACTCTGATCCAGAGATGACTAGGGCTAGACAAGCAAGTATTCGTTCACAACAACAATGGGAGGAAAGGCAACAATTTAGACGAGGTATTGCAGGTCATGGATCACAATACGATGCAGGTGGTAGTTCTGGTGCAGGGGGTAGTGGTCAAAGATTGCCAAAAGGGTCAGGTATTGCTAATGTTTTTCGTCGATCACAATCCGTGCGTGAAACTGGTGGGAGTGGACGTAATTGGATTAAGTCCAATGCTCCTGAAACAAGGTTGAGAGCAATGGATGTAGAACTCCAAAAGAGCAAGAATACAAAGCAACGGAAAATCTCTACAATGAATTTACAGAAGTTAAAGAAGAGATTGGGACGGGCAGTGTCCAAGTTTATACTCTATAATCGTATTCCATTCAATGTAGTTGATTCAGAGTATACACAACCCATGCTTGATGTTGCTGCTGAAGTAGGGCTAGGAGTAAAGGGTCCTAGTACTTATGAAGTTTCTGAAGTATATTTGGGCATGGAGCATGATGAAATGACAGAATGGATAGCATCATTTAAGGGAATTTGGGCAGAGAGAGGTGTATCCATCATGTGTGATGGTTGGAGCAGTCTAACTCGGCAACACATCATCAACTTCTTAGTGTACTACAATAGAGGTACGATATTTCACAAATCAATTGATACCTCTAATATTATTAGTAGGACTGTTGAATATTATTTTGGGTTGTTAGATAAAGTTGTTGATGAAATTGGAAAACAATACGTTGTTCAAGTGGTAACTGATAATGAACTTGCATTGAAAGCTGCCGGTAAAATGTTAATGAGAAAAAGGAAACATTTATATTGGACAGTTTGTTCAGCACATTGTATCGATCTCATGCTAAAAGACATAGCTAATAAGAAAAGTATAGCAAAGGTAATTGAAGATGGTAAAACCATCACCAATTTCATTTATAATAGTGGATGGGTGTTAGATTTAATGAGAAAATTCACTGGAGATAGAGAATTGATTCGATCTGCCATCACTCGATTTGCTACAAATTTTATTGCCATTGAGAGTATTGTTAGATATAAACAACAATTGAGAGCTATGTTTAATAGTGATGAGTGGAAGAATTCTAGATGGGGGAAGGCAAAGATTGGGCAGCCTTACAATGTGAAAAAAATTATTTTGGGAAATGAGTTTTGGCAGAAAGCAACAGAGCTTTGTAAAGTTCATGAGCCCCTAGTCAGAGTATTGACATTGGTTGATGGGGATGAGAAGCCAACAATGGGTTTCATATATGAAGCTATAGATAGAGCAAAGTTGGCAATTAAAAGAGATTGTCGCTACTACACCGACTATTGGAAAATTATTGATACTCGATGGTCTTTTCAATTGTATCAAGATTTGCATGCGGCTGGTAAGTGTTACGATTTCAATTATAAAATGTATATTTATTTACAATTATTAATTGTCTTCTTATTTTTGAAGGATATTTTTTAAATCCTCAATTCCAATATGGTGTTATCTCATCCAATGAAATGATAAGAGAAGTGATGGATGGACTTAAAAAAGTCATTACCAGACTGGAGCCTAATATGGATGCTCAAGTGAAAGCAACAAATCAAGTATGTACCAATTATTTAAATTTTAATAGTAATAATCTACTTTTGCAAATGTTACTTGTAATGATTCTCCAAATTGTAGTTGTTGCTGTTTCGAGATAAACAGGAAACTTTTGGCACTCCTTTAGCACAAAGAGCATGGAAACAATCAAATCCAGGTTTTATTTTCAAAATTACAAATTTACAATATATAAATACTTAAATAATTTCCTATCATATTTTGACTTATGTCTAGTGTAATGTAATTTTGTGCAGCTGAGTAGTGGATTATTCATGGCAGTTGTGCTCCTGAACTTCAAAAAATAGCTGTGAAAGTATTAAGTCAAACCACCGCATCATCTCACTGTGAACGTAATTGGAGTACTTTTAGTCTCATCCATACGAAGACGAGGAATAGATTGAAATATAAGAAAATTCAAAGATTAGTCTTCATCACCTACAACATGACATTAAAATTGAGACACGTTAAAAGAAGCAGTCAAGAGGAGATTGATAGGAGTTTTAATCCTATTAACTTGGATTACATATTTGAAGAAGATGATCCAATAAGTCCATGGATAGAAGAAAGGGAAAATCCTTTACTAGATGGTGTGGATAATTCTGAATGGTTAGATTTTGTCTCAGATGATGATGGTGGTGGTGGCAACGACAGCAATGGCGATGGCGGCGATGGTTGTGGCACCCATAGATATCAAGCTCGACGCACTTCTCAAAGCTCAACTCCTACTCCAACTCAAAGTGATAATAGTGGTGGTTTAACACCATCTGATGGAGGAGGTGATGATGGTGATGGTGAAGGCACTTCTCACGGTGACGGTGGTGGTGGCGGCGGCGACAATGGTGGTGATGGCGGTGATGGTACTAGTTTTGGTATAGGAAGTGAAGATTTTATTGGAGGATTTGGATTATGTGATGTTGGGGAACATTATGATATTGGAGAACCTGTTGCACCTTTACCCCAACTACCTAGGAGGTTTCGTGGTAGTGATACACGTAGGGATGAAAGAAGAATAAGAAGTAGAGAACAACAGCTTGATTCATTTGATAGTAGCCATAGTTATCCATATCACCCTTACCCATCCTATAGCAGTGATAGCTAGAGCTATCCTTACCCACCTTAACAAAATTATCCTTGGCCCCCTCAACAACATGGTCCTCTAGGATACAGTTTGCCAAATTATCAACAAGCCCAACAAGAGTATGTTGATCCTTTTCAGCAAAGGTATCCATTTTCTCTCCCAATGCACGAAACAGAAAGGGATGACATGATGAGCACATTTACTTATATATTTCCTACTGGATGGGGTGAAGGTAGTAGTAATCAAGCTCAACAATCTGATTCCCAAGATGCACCACGTCACTCATTTTGGTGGGGTGAAGGTAGCAGCAACAATCAAACTCAACAATCTGAATCCTAAGATGCACCACGTCACTCATTTTGGTGGTGACATTATGTAATTTTAGTAGTAACATTATGTAAAATGTACTCTCTATTATTTGTGATTTATACTATGATATTATGTACTTTATCAAGTTTTTCCATTAAGGATGTATACTTTTTTAAAACTATTTGAGTTAAAATGCACATATGCTTCCACAAGTATAATAATTAAAAATAATTTTATACATCTAAGTCCAATAAAAGAAATTTTTGCCACAAGTGTAATATGGATTTATGACATATAAAGTCATTAATTATTAAAATAAAATGTAAAAAAATTCATTTTCTAGTGATTTAAAAATATGAAATATATTGGATCATACTTAAAAATTATGAAAAAATTATCAAAATTTATTTTAAAACCCAATAAATATGATTTTAAAAAAAAAAATATGCATATCGGTAAGTTTTTTGTAAATTGTGCGAAAAATAAAAAAATTCACAGTTCCGGTAACTGCAACTGTTACGCTGCGGCCTTTACACCTTGCAACCGCAACCGCGTCACCGCCACCGTTACGGCGACCGCAACCGCTTTTCAGAACTTTGGGAAGAGACTAATACGTTAGGGGGGTTCAAATTTACCCAACAAATACATGATTATTGTGCTTATTGCGTTATGTAATAGACAAATTTTTTTTTTTCTTTAGAAAAAGAAAAAGAAAAATTGCAGATGCTATCAGATGTTCATATGGAGACGTAGAAAGGAAAACCAAAAAAAGTAGAGAAAGAGAGTTGAGGCAGAAACTTTAAAAAGAAAGAGAACAACCTTATCTTTCTTTCCTAAAACTTTTGGGTAAATTACTGTGACCTCTCTCGAGGTTTGATAAAATTACCATAAGTTCTATAATTTAAACATAATTATAATGACCTCTCCTAATATTAAATTCATGCTAACAATTTTAACCCATTCCGTTAAAGAACAGTCAAAGAACTAACAATTTGGCTGATGTCATGCAAAAAATGTTTATTAAGTGTCAAATTTTCTCCTTTAAAACAAAATAAAATTAAATATTTTACTTATTTATTTATTTAATAGTTTATTTATTAACCACACACAATTATATATAGATGTGTATATATACAGTAGATTATCCTAATCTATCATTAACCTTTCTCTCGCTTATCTCTCTCATCTCTAATAACTGTCGGTGTTCGTCGCCTCTCTTGCCCCACCTCCCACCATCTGCACTTTCTCTTTGCCCCTTGCCTCCCCCTTCTTTCACCCCTTTGTCTTCCTCCAATGTCCATCACTGCTCACTCCACCATGGGGCATCGCTAGACGTAATCAATAAACATTACTCAACCTTCTCTATCATCCCTATTATGGGGTTTTGAACAAACCAATTAGAGAAAGAGGGGGTTTCCGTGAGAGGACGATGGAGATGCTCAGTGCTCTAGGGCTTTTGTGAGAGGGGAAGAGAGAGAGAGAGAGAGAGAGAGAGAGAGGAGATAACTCGGTGTACTTGTGTTCTCTGCCTTGTGCGATGACTCAGCGGAAGAGGGCCTCGACTTTGTGCGTTCAGTTCAATGGCTTGGCTCTGTGTAATCACCCTCTACAACAGTTCTGTGACGATGGTGGTGCGCTTTGTACCACGAATTTTTGTTTCATAAACTTCTGTCAAGTTCTTGTATTGAATTTGAATTTCATTAGTTTGAATCAACTTTTTGTTTTATTCTTGGAGGTTGAATGATGCAGGATTGTAGAGGGTGGTAGCTGGCCATGTTGGCGCGATGGTTGTAGCATTGGAGGGGGTCAAGAGTGGGTGGGGTGTGCAGTGGGGGTGGTGGTGGTTGTGAGCGAAATTTGGGGAAGAAGAATGGATTTGTGGTGTTGGAGTGAAGTAGATGAGAAAGGAGCAGAAACTGCTAGTGGTGACAGTAGGAGTTGGGGTGGTGGTGGTAGTATGGAGGTAATAGGCTGCTCTGATTTTTATCTTTCTTCTATGTATGTTTGTAGTTAACAATACAAGATTGAGGGATGATGATTAAGTAATTTCTCAATTAATGAAAAGGGCAATATAGTAGATTAACAAAATTATGGAGCTTATTGTATTTTCTCTAAATCTCATGGGAGGTCAGTGTAATTTATTTAAAATATTACATAACTTCTTGTTAGATGATTAATAGCAGAATGGGAATGGCCAAACTGTGTTCTGGGTATGTCATTTTTTGCATTATCTGTGTATGATTGACTTTTTTTAATGGTTTTTTGGTTAGATTTATTTCATTTTTATTTTTGGAGACGAAAAAAATTTGATTCCTAAAACCCTTAGGAATTGCTAATATACATTTGGGTGTGTGCAGACCCATGCCTGACTCGAGCATATGTTGTCTGGAACTTTATTTGGATTATATTTTCTCTTTTGCAGTTTTGGGACTTCAAGGACTCCACAAAAGAAACGAAGATACGAAGGCCTGAACATCTACATAAAAGCCTCAAGGTGCTTGAATTGAATGAATTTGTTGGATGCAAAGCTGATCTGCAGATTGCCTCATACATACTTGGCAGTATTGTGTCACTTCGGGAGATAATCATTGATCCCAGCCATCCAAATAAATGGGCACCTGAAGATCCTGACAAGCAACAGCTGGCTAGAACTCATGCCAGGCAGCACTTGGAAACAAGATTAGCTTTTGGGACACAATTGGTGTTGAGATAACGATTTATGAACTTCTTCGCTCGTATCTACTTGTACACTGGGTCTTCAAGGATACAGGTTTTTATTTTATTTTTTGGGGCACAATCTGCTAGTGGTGAGAAAACTAATATTAGTTATTACGAATATTATTGAAATCGGTGTTCAATGTGAACTTTGAATTTGAGATGAAGGTTATTTACAATAAGGTGTGGTGTTATTATTGTTATTTGGCTGGGGGATTATTTGATTTTTTTTTATTTTCCCCCTTGTGGCAAGAAATTTGGCTGCAAATTTAGCAAAAATATTGCTAATACAAGCAATTGATCACTGCTCGTCTAGGAAGTACCTTATCGTGCTCCATTTTTAATGAAGCTTGGGGCATCATCCAGTGTTTCTGACATTTATCATGTATGCAGTTGGCAAATGGGTGGGTTTAGTTGGGTCAATATGGATTATGCAATAAAAGAATATAACAAAATTTAAAATTTCATTGTGTAAATGTTTGCTTGGACAGTGAAATTTTGTTATCAACATCTCTAACCACTGCAATGATCACAACGCTTCTCATTTTACGTATCAAATTTATTATGATTTTAAATATAAAAGCAAATAAACAAGACTCAAAATTACTACAAAAAAATTCAACTTGCGCAAAAAATCATGAAATTGATTCTAAATGTTCATAAATATAAAAACATTTTTTTGTTTAAAATTCAATTCCATTGCTTAGATAAAAAATAAAAAATGAAAAATTCTCTATATAATAAAATTTTACTCTTATTTTATTGCGAAACGGAATTTGGAAAAATCCTTTTGCGGAAGTAAAATAGGACACCCACACTCCCTTTATCTGTTGTAAGAATTACGGAGACTACGACCTTATTTGGTTACTTTTGAAACACAATTATTGAAAAAAAATTTCAAAATTTTATTTGTTTGGTTGAGAATTTTTTTCAAAAAATTTTTAAAATCACTCTCCTATACATTAATCAATCACTTTTTCTCTCCTCTCTCTCCTTCTCAATTACTTTTTTCTCTCATACACATTTACTCAATTACAACAAAATATTAAACCATCCCAAACTCCCTTACTTCAAAACTATTTCCAAAATATACAACCAAACAAACTAAAAAAATTTCTAAACTCTTACTCCAAATTTTTTTTTGAAAATTTATTTCTCAAAATCAAACCAAACATTTGTGTGATATCCAAAGATTGCCACAAGAAAATTAACAGAGATAATGTCGAAAAACATTTGTTGTTAAAGTTACTACTATTTTTGTGGTTTTTATTATGCGTTGATGACCTGTAAAATAGGTTAAGTAACAGGTAAATATATTAAAATAATAAATAATATTATATAATCACAAATATTCATAACACAACTCACTAAAATGTATAAGCTCGAAAGAAAAAAAGTATAGCCTACAACTAAAATGAAACCTCTCCACAAAAATTCATATCGTTATCACAAAAATACGTAATTTAACCACAAATTACATAACAAAAATCATAAAAATTATGAAAACTATAAAATGTTGTAACGTAACCGCAATGTTATATATATAACGTCGCCCACAAAAGTGTGTAACTTAACTACAAATTGGTGTAGCGAAAAGCATAAAAATTTTGAGAACTACAAAAATGTCATAATCTGTCTACAAAGTTACGCAACGTCATTCACAAAAATGAATAATCTAACCACCAATTAGTGTAACGAAATCTATAAGACTTTTGGTAACCACAAAATGTCGTAACCTAACTACGAACTTATGTAACATTAGCCATAAAAACGTGTAATCTAATCACAAATTGGCATAAAGAAAAACATAAAAATTTTGAGAACCACAAAGTGTTGTAACCTAACCACAAAATTACATAACTTTACCCACAAAAATGTGTAACCTAACCATAAATTGGCCTAACGAAAACTATAAAACTTTTGACAATCACAAAATATCGTAACGTTACCACAAAGTTACATAATGTTACCCACAAAAACACATAATTTAACCATAAATTGACATAACGAAAACTATAAAGCTTTTGGCAATCACAAAATGTCATAACCTAACCACCTATGAAGCACGGATACGGATACGGATACAGACACGAGACATGGCAATTTCCAAAAAATGGGGACACGGACACGGACACGGCAGGAGACACGGCGAATTTTTTTTTATTATATATTTTTATGTGTTATGTAGATTCATATTACATTCATCCTAAATCAAAATTAACAGACACTAACATAGTAACATTAATTCAATAAATATAACCACTAAATTTAAACAAATTAATAGATCATCCATTCACAAAAAAGTCATAATAAACGACAACAAGAATTAAGACGAGCAGGGGAAAACATTCAACATCTAACAATATTCTTCACAAAAATACTAAATAAGAGAGGCAAAAGAAAAAGAAGAAGAAGAAGGAAAAAAAAAAAAAAAGTGAGCCCCGCCGTGTCCCCTACAAAAAAATCATTAAATTAAAGGAACACGCCATCTGGCGTGTCCCATACGTGTCTGTATGTTAGACACCGCCACGGCACTGATTTTGGAGTGTCCATGCTTCAAGCTAACTACAAAGATACATAACATCAGCCACAAAAATGCAGAACTTAGCTACATATTGACTTAACAAAAAGCATAAAAATTTTGAGAATAAAAAATTGTCATAACCTAACCACAAAGATGCAGAACTTAGCTACATACTGACTTAACAAAAAGCATAAAAATTTTGAGAATAAAAAATTGTCATAACCTAACCACAAAGATACATAACGTCACCCACTAAAACATGTCACCTAATCACAAATTGGCGTAATGAAAGGCATAAAATTTTTGAGAACCACAAAATGTCGTAACTAATCATAAAGTTGCTTAATGTCACCCACAAACTTACTAGCTTACTAACACCCTACTATTTGTATTTAATACTATCATTATATGTATAATTATTATAAAATGCCGTTTTGATACTCCTTAATATACCACTACTAGGCACATATCTACACTGTTTATCTGTGCTTATTGTTTATCATTACCTATATTAATTATTGTTAATAGGCTTTTCCCAATTATTTTGTCCAGCACAATCTGTTTCATTTTTTTATTCTTGAAGGCCCCTTACATCTATGCATAGAGTCATATTTTGAAGGCCAATTTTTATTTTGATGAAACTTAGATTAGAAACTGGTTAAGTCAACAACAATTTTGGCAAAAATTTAAAAATAAATGGAAGAAAAGCTATTGGTTAATGGTTGCATGCAGTTGAAATGATGAGACCAGATATGTAAAGGCATGCACACATTTGGGAATGCTTCCCTTTATCAAAATTTAATGGACGGATGAACTTATTCTGAATGCTAAAAATAAAAAACAAAACTAATAATAAAAAGTTGGCAAAAAAATGTCATGATAAAATTCAGAAATCATTCAAAATAGAAAGTAGTTCGGATAAGTTTTTGTATTCCCAAATTTGAGAACAGATGCTGCAAATGAACTTTTTGTTTTTCATTCTCAATTCCACTTGACATGACATAAACTAGGCAGATTTGGAAGAGGTAGGTGCACATTCTCCGAATGAGGAAATCATAACATCTACGATATAAGTAGATTGTTCAATGAAATTGATCACATAGTCCAATGAAGGCCTCAAATTTATATTGCCAGGGCTACAAATGGAAGAGCTCAAATTGTTTTGATGTACATACAAAAGAATAGGAATCAAAACCTGACACGTTGATATCAAGAGGATGAACTTTAGAGCTTTCATTTCATTCTTCCTCAGAAGGTGATGAACTCACTCCTAGAGCCTTCTTATGGACTAGTTCCGATCTTAGACAGTTAGAAGCAAAAATTCAACAGAAGGCTGTATGTGCTCCAAGATGCGAAGGGGGTCGGTATAAAAGGCCCTTAAAGACTAACAGTTTGTGGAGGATGCCTATACCAACCTACTCTTCATGGACCATGAGGGAAATCTTGAAATTTGGAGCTTTGAGGTAGCAATTTATCAGATATATTATTGGAAATGGTCAGTCCACTTTGGTATGGAGTGATAATTGGCATCGTATGTGTTGATGAAAGTAGTATTTAATTTGGGGAGTTCCTTAAAGCTAAAAGTTTAAGAGACATAATCCATCAAGGAGCATGGAAGTGGCCTAGGCAAAGGGCCAGAAACATTCAAAAGATTATAGCTAATAAGCCCCAAGTCATTCTTCCGTATCACTACTAGACTTGATAATATTAAAGCAAACAAAGACAAGAGCAGGTATAAGATAACGTCTAACAAAGAAGAAGGAATATAAAAAGCGATCAAAGAAGCATCAAATATGCTCATTTTACCATCATATAACCAATTGTATGTACTACTAGAGTTACTAATAGTATGATATATTTTGAAAAATATCGCAACTTAACAATGCTCTTCAAGTTTCAGACACAACTAGAATTTTCTCAATCTTCTTGCAACACAGTGAAGCATATAACAAACATACAAAACAACAATGTGTAAGAATTAGCTCCATGCCAATTTGACTCCTTTTCGCACACTTTCTCTCAAGTAGCAGCTGCAATAGTAAAATAGGACAAAAGAACACATGATTGTGAGTCAATACACTTGGAAAAGAAAACATATGGTAATGGCAATTGAGACTAATTGAAAAAAAAAAGTGTTATTGATAGAGATGTTGATGATCCAAACCAATAAATAGAAGAATGCCTTTTCCTTTTGAAGCATCTCACTGTCGATGTAATGTGCTTGTTTAATTTTGTATCCAAACAATCACTTATGCTTATTTAATTCTAGTTATGTTTTGGGTTGGGTTTTGTTAATTAGAGTTAATGTATGTGGAGGAAATTTGTCCAGATGTTTTATTGGTACTTGGGTTGATATAATTTCATATAAAAAAGCTTGTAAGGGAAGCTAAAAAGGCAATAGAAAATTCTGCTGAAGGGGCTGTTAAAAAGTGAACCCTCTTCTCCCTTGTTTTGCTCTTCTTCTTCTCTATTTTCTGCAGGAAAAATCAGATCTGATTGTGTGTGTTTTAGATTGATTTCTTTGTAGTTTAAACACACACTTGCTTCCAAAACACCCAACATAAAGTGGTATCAAAGCCTAGTTCCAACTGGAAGCTTGGATTTGAAACAGAGGGCTGAAAATAGGTGTGTGAAGAAGAAAAGTGAGTTTTGCAAAAAAATCTCTATGGCTAACTCAAGCAACCGAAGTGTAGGTATCCAGCAACCATCTATGCCCATTTTTGCTGGAGAAAATTATGATTATTGGTGTGTGAGGATGAAGACCTTATTTCAGTCCCAAGGTTTATGGAACTTGGTACAAAATGGGTATGATGAACCCAATTCAACAACTACATTAACTTCAGCACAAGAGCAGCAACTAGAGGAAACCAGAAAAAAAGATGCTAAAGCACTCTTCTTCATCCAACAAGTACTCTCTGATGAGTTGTTTCCAAGAATCCTTGAAGCCAAGAAATCAAAGGAAGCATGGGACATTTTACAACAAGAATTTCAAGGAGACAAAAAGATAAGAATCATCAAACTCCAACCTCTTAGAAAGGAGTTAGAATATTTGAAGATGAAATAATCTGAAACTTTAACTGATTATTTCTCCAAATTGATGGAGATTGTCAATCAAATGAAATCATATGGTGAAAGAGTTGAACAAAAGAGAATTGTTGAGAAAATTCTGGTTAGTTTACCGGAAAAATATAACACAATGGTAGGAATAAATGAAGAAACAAAGGATATCTCTAAAATGAGTGTCCAAGAATTGATGGGTTCTTTGAAAGCTCATAAACAAAGGTTGTTAAAACAATTACAGAAGCCTCTGGAGAGTGCATTCCAATCAAAAGTTAATTTGAATTCTAAAAATCATGGAGAATCATCAAGTAATGAACAAACAAGAAGGGAATATCATCAAGAGGTGGTAGACAAGGAAGAGAAGAGGAAGAGGTAGAGGAAGAAATTCATCAAGGGCAAGAGATAGAAGCAACATGATAGAAGTTCAAGTGTAGAAGAAAATACAAGAAAGTGCAGAATTTGTGAAAAGGGAAATCATTCTAGAGAAGGATTGTTGGTTCCGAGGGAAATTA
>CM069908.1:3085671-3141057 GCA_036172215.1 Camellia granthamiana | reverse complement strand
GCAAAAACCAGTTTGTGGCTTCCCGTAGAGGCTGCGACCGGGCTGGCTGCCACTTACATTGGTAAAAAGAATGAACCGAACGAAAACCTTCGCCTGAGACCCTAACCGAGCTGAAGGGTCAATTAGATCCATCATGAGTCTCGACCGAGATAAAACCGAGCTAGGAAAATTAGGAGCCGCGCAACATATGCCGTGCTAACCCTTGCCCTTATTTTTCATCATGCAGAACAAATAGGACCGACCAATCCCTCCAGTGTTATTGGTGGAGCTCAAAGACCGAGCAAACACACCAACATTTTTGACCGCTCTAGCAAATAAAACCGAGATAGATGGGCAAATACCGCTTTAGGGTTAGCTCGCCCGGGGCGATGGCGGAGTTTCGTGAAGAGTTCAATATTCCTGACGACGTAATCCTAGAGCTCGGCAAGAAGGGGGATACCCCTTGGGGGGACCTAGACCAGTGCCCCTTCACGGTCGTGTCTATTGTGGAAGGCGGACTTCGCTTCCCGGTCCAGCCCTTGATCTGCGAATTTTTGAGGCAGACAAGGCTTTGCCCGACCCAGGTATCCAATAACACTTACAAGATAATAAACGGGGTTGCCGAGCTAAACCGCAGGCACGGTCTTAATCTCGGTCTTGTTGAGATCTTTCACCAATATAGCCTTAGCCGAAATAAGTGCGGGCTCTGCTGGTACCTTAAAGTGAAGAAGGGCCGAGCAAAGCTTATAGAGGGCAACCCGGACAAAGAAACGAATGACGACGACTTCCTCTGGGTGTCCGGTAACTTCGAAGACATCGAGGCGCCCATACCGGGCTGGTATATTAGGAAAGACTTTGGCCGTGCTGGTGAGTAGTCCGGCCCACCGTGCTATCTTTACAGTGCGTCAATTTCTTTATCATTTTGCACCGGTCTAACACTTGTCTTCCTTTTGCAGATAAACACTTGGCAGAAGACTATCATCAGGCCAACCCCGAAGCAATCCGAGCTCTGCTTCGCATCCCCGCCGAAGAAAGGGAAGCCTCCACACTGCTCGGTTTTGAGCAAACGTACCACTACCAGGCACCGCGCAAAAGCAAAGTCACAGACTTTCTGCGCGAGCCAACCACCGAGCCAGATCTGACTTTGCCACCGGTCAGACTCGTCCAAACTACCACCGAGCAAGAAATGGCTAAAATCCGAGCCATCAAATCCATGATCACCAGGGATGAAGGCGAGTCCCAAACACCAGAAGCAACCGGGGGAGCATCTTCCACTCCGGCCGGACAAAAAGAAGGGGCTGTGCTCGCCCTGGCCAGCGAACCACCGGCTGGCCGGCCAAAGAAGAGGCAACGGAAGGAGAAGGCCGGGCAAAGCCTGGTGGACGAAGACTTCACCGAAGTCGCTTCACCCGAGCTCGGCGACTAGACCGAGCAATCACTCGCCCGCAAATCCAAGGGCAAGGCCCCTGCTGCCCCTCCGGTCTGGACGCCCGAGTTCGTCTACCAGGGCCGAGCAGTCTCCGCCGAGAACTCGGTCTACGAGGACAAGGATTACTCACTTGGTTTCAATTTGACCAAGGGTTTGATCCTGCCCGCGGACATGAAGAGGCACGAGGAGCTGGCCGACCTCAAAGTCCTCCGCTCGGCGGCGAAGTCGATTGTGCTGGTAAGTTTTCCATTTTTCCTCAAGGTATTGCTCGGTTTTTGCTCGGCTTCACAAACACTTACGACCTTTCTCTTGCATGCAGGCCGCACAAAAGAATTATCTGGCGCACGACCGGATGATAAAGCTGCGCCAGAGCTTGCGCGATGCGATCGCCGAGAACAAATCGCACGTGGCCGAGATAGCAAAGCTCAAGGCCGCACAAGAGGAGGTTACGGTCGAGCGGGACGCATTGAAGCTGAAGGTTGACCGAGCAGATGCGGACAAGAAAGAGGCCGCGAAGAAAGCCAAAGCTCGGTACCTCGCCGAGCTCAGAAAGTTGAGGGACGCCAACAAGGACGCCATGGACAAGGCGGTCGACGAGACGGAGGACCGTGGATATAAGCAGGGGGAAAAAACTTACGAGCGCCAGGTCCGGGCTACCAAGGACATCTTTTTCCAGTGCGGCTGGAAAGCCGCCATGGAAAAAGTTGGCCTTGGCCAGGATTCGGAGATGTTCATTAACCCACCGCCTGCCTATATCCCGGTCGATATGCTAGCTTACTCCCAGGCCGAGCAAAACCGTCTTATTGCGGAGGCACGGAAGGAGGCTGAGGAAGAAGCCGCCGCCGAGAAAGCAGCCGAGCAAACTCCACCCGAAGCATCTCAGAATGCTGAAGATGAAGTGATTGATCGGGATGTCGTCTCGGTGGAAGGCACTGACGACGAGGCTGAGGAAATCCTGCCCGAGCAGACTGTCCCGAGCGCTGAGTTAACGGTGGAGGGAGCCGAGCAGAACCTTGACCTGGACTGAAGATTTTGCTTTCTTTGTACTTTTCTGTTTTTCCTTGTTTGCTTTGTCTTCTGTTTTTTGCAATGTAACTGGGCAAGGCCCCACCTTATGTACTGAATTTCTACTACCAATGAAATTGCAAGCTTTTTGCTCGTACCTCTGTCATTTCTGTTTGGCTTGCATATGTGTGAATGTCTTGCTCGCACCTTAAACTGGCAGGTCGGCGAGACCGCACAAATAGTCTGCCTTCACGTAACCTTGCAATTCCTTGATTTACAAATAAAATGATGTTTTGTACTCGGCCGAGCAAAAATCCGCTCGGCCCTGTTCGGTTGACAACATCTAGTCGGCCGAGCAAAAATTAGCCGGCGTGTTTATGTTTAATATCTCAACATTTCTTTTGGGCCGAGCAAATTCAGCTCGGCCTTATAATTGCTAGGCAAGACACCAGCATTGCTAATTCCGCCGAGCAACATCAGCTCATCTCTCATATTGGGCAATTCACCAATATGCTTGTATGGGCCGAGCAAAATCAGCTCGGCTTCCACATTGGGCAAATCACCAATGTTTCAGTCAGGTTGGTCATGCCGCCAACATTCCCACTGGGCGAGCAAAACCAGCTCGGCCCTAATGCGCACTGTTCCATACGCAACTGTTTGTGCGGTCTGCTCCCATTCCGGGGAAAACAGTCCGGTTGAGCGTAACCCGGTTCTTGTCCCTAGCATCTCTAACTGCCTCTTGTGTCTTGTTATATCATTGGACAAATACAATACAAGCAAAACTGATTTTTATTACAAAAACATTGCCATCTCTTACATGAAATGCCAAAGGGCTAGGGGTCTGAAAAAAAAAAAAAAAAAAAAAAGCTAAGCAATATAAACTGATTACATTTCAAAAGTAAAAGACCTTAAGGTTGGCTGCGTTCCACGGTCTGGGGACAGCCTTGCCATCTAAGTCTTCCAGGTAGTATGCCCCTTTGCCAGCAAGTCCAATCACCTTGTATGGTCCTTCCCAATTTGCGCCAAGTTTTCCTTCGCCAGGGACCACCGTGTTGCCAAGCACCTTCCTTAGGACCCAATCCCCAATCTTGAATAGCCTAGGGTGCACTGCCTTGTTGTATTTTTTAGAGAGTTCCTGCTGATAGGCCGCTAGGTGGATTAGTGCACGCTCTCTTCTTTCTTCAGCAAGGTCTAACTCCAATGCCACAACTTCATTGTTTAAGTCTGGCTGGAAACTTTCTGAGCGGATGGTTGGCATGCCAATCTCTAGTGGGATGACGGCCTCCATTCCATAGGCCAAAGCGAACGGTGTTTCCCCGGTCGATCGTCTTGGTGTAGTGCGGTATGCCCATAGCACATTAGGAAGTTCTTCAACCCACTTTCCCTTAGCTTTCTCAAGCCACTTCTTCAAGCCGTCCAAGATGGTCTTGTTCGAGGCCTCCGCCTGGCCATTTGACTGAGGATAAGCTGTCGTAGAATTGTAGAACTCAATTTTCAACTCTTCGCAAAATCCGCGAAAGAGTTTCCCATCGAATTGAGTACCATTGTCTGAGATTAAGGCTCTGGGTATACCGAAGCGAGTGATTACATTCTTCCAGACAAATTTCTTCACATCCTTCTCCTTTATAGTTGCTAACGGCTCCGCCTCCACCCACTTGGTGAAATAGTCGGTGGCGGCAATGAAAAACTTGCGATTGCCCGGTGCAACTGGGAGTGGTCCAACAATATCCAATCCCCAAAGTGCGAACGGCCAAGGACTTGTGAGGGAGAGCAACTCCCTTGCTGGCTGGTGGATTTGGTGAGCAAATTTTTGACATTTCTCACACCTACGAACATATTTCTGCGCGTCCGCCTGCATACATGGCCACCAATAGCCCTGCGAGATTGCTCGGTATGCTAGAGATCTGCCCCCAGTATGGCTGCCGCAGATGCCTTCATGGATCTCGTAGAGGAAAGCTTCCACCTTAGAGGGGTGGACACACTTTAAATACGGCCCCGTGAAAGACTTCTTGTACAAGGCTCCAGATGGGGAAAGCCAAAACCGCTCAGACTTAGCCCGGATTTTGTGGGCCGCCTTCTTTTCTTCCGGTAGAATTCGATCTTTCAGAAAGGCGATGATGGGGTCCATCCAGGAAGGTCCCAAGTCGGTGCAGAGTACCTCGGTTGCTTCTACTTCCTCAATGCTTGGCCGAGGTAAAAATTCAATCATCAAGGGATTGGGAAAGGTTGTCTGAGTGGAAGCAAGACCAGCCAATTCATCGGCCGTGCTGTTTCCTTCGCGGTTAATCTGTTCAACTCTGATGGCATCGAACTTCTTGACTTCCGCTCGCACCAGCGCCTGATACTTGGCCATTCTTTCATCTTTGGCCTCATACTCCCCTGAGACTTGATTGACCACCAGCTTGGAGTCACTGAACACCATAAGGGCTGTGACCTTCATTCTCAATGCGCTCCTCAGCCCGGCAAGGAGGGCCTCATAATTGCTTGCTCTATAATGAGCCCATCCGGGGAAGTCAACACAACTCCTAGCCCGGCCCCATGTCTGTTGGAGGCCCCATCAACGAAGAGCTTCCACATCTCGCCGATGAACAGCTTCCAGCAATCAGAAGGATTCTGGGAGCTCCTTAGTTCCAAGTTACTGGCAGGTTTAATCTGGTCTTCTTGCACTTCTCTGCGGGGTTCTTCTTTCGGTGAGTCGTCGTCCTTAGGTAGTCCGGTTGAGTGTTGCTCGGCTTCCGCTTTCAGGCCATCATTTGTTCCCGCTGCCAGAACCATGGGTTGCGCCAAATCCGCGCCGACCAAGTCAATTGGGCAGACCGGATGCGTCCCAAGGGCAAATTCCGCCACAAAGTCCGCTAGTGCTTGTGCCTTAATCGCGGTGCGCGGTCTGAACTTGATGTCGTATTGGCCCAATTCCACGGCCCATTTCAGAATTCTCCTAGTGAAGTCCGCTTTTTCAAAGAGCACCTTGAGCGGGAACTCGGTCAACACTACAATTGTATGGGCATGAAAATAGTGCGCCGGCTTTCTTGATGCCATAATTAGTGCCAACGCCAATTTTTCCAAGGGAAGGTATCTTGTTTCGGCTGGGAGCAGAGTCTTGCTTACATAGAAGATTGGTAGGTGCTGGACGCCTTCAGCACGAACCAATACGGCGCTCACCGCGTGTTCAGAAACGGCCAAGTACAAGTACAACTCTTCGCCCGATTGGGGCGTGACCAAAATTGGGGCTGAGGAGAGGTAAGCCTTTAAGTCTGCAAGCGCACGGTCGCATTCTTCATCCCAAAAGAACTTAGATTTCAAAGTTTTGAAGAAGGGCCTGCAACGATCCGAAGACCGGCTGATAAATCTATTCAGCGCGGCTGCCATCCCAGCAAGATGTTGCACGTCCTTCGTGGAGTTCGGGCGCTCCAACTCTTGTATTGCCTTGATTTGCGATGGGTCGGCCTCAATTCCTCGGTTTGTGACCAGAAAACCTAGGAATTTCCCCGTGCCAACCCCAAAGGCGCACTTGGAGGCATTCAGGCAAAGCTTGTGGCGCTTGAGTATGGCAAACATTTCTGCTAGGTCGGCGAGGTGCTTGGACTTCTCCTTACTCTTCACCACCATATCGTCAATATAGGCCTCCATAGTTCGGCCCAGGAGAGGAGCGAACATTTTTGTCACCATTTGCTGAAAGGTTGCCCCGGCGTTCTTTAGTCCGAATGGTATGACCTTGTAACAGTATAGGCCCCTGGGGGTGGTGAATGACGTGATCTCTCTGTCTGGCTCGTACATGGCTATCTGATGATAACCACGATATGCATCCAAGAAGCTGAACCTCTGATGGCCAGCGGTTAAGTCCACCAGCTGGTCAATTCGAGGGAGGGGGAAACTATCCTTTGGGCAAGCCCGGTTGACAGTTTTGTAGTCGACGCAGACTCGCCACTTGCCGTTCTTCTTGGGGACGACCACCGTATTAGATATCCACCGAGGGTACTGCACCTCCTCTATCGCTCCTGCTTCCAACAAATTCTTTACTTCTTCCGCCACCACCTCAGCATGGTGCAAGGCTGAGCGGCGCGTTCTTTGGATAACTGGCCGTGCATTGGGGAAGATATTCAACTGGTGGCAAATGAAGCTTGGATCGACGCCAGGCATGTCGTAAGGCGTCCATGCGAAAGCCTCCAAGTTGGAAACCAAGAAGTTGACATATTCTGTCCGCTCGGCACTGGACAATGACGATCCCAAAAGGAAGAACTTGGTTGGATCAGTCTCCTCAATGCGCACCTCCACCAGATCTTCGACCGATTTTTCCTCGGCCTTCCTTCCCACATCTTCGAGGACCTCCTTTCCTTCCGGCCCCTCGATCATTTGGACAAACCCTTTGGCTGCTCGGCTGCCATTTACCGCAACGAAGCACTGTTTGGCCATCACTTGGTCTCCCCAGACTTCCTCTATTTGTCCGCTCGGTGCCGGGAAGCGCATGACTTGATGAAAAGTAGACGCAACTGCTTGCATGGCGTGTAACCAGCCTCTGCCCAGGATTAAATTGTAAGTAGATGGAACTTTGAGCACCCAGAACTCGACCTGCTTTACGACCGACCCCGCTTTGACCGGTAGAATAATCTTTCCGATCGGCCATTCTGGTTGTGAGTTGAAGCCGACCAAAGGAGATGTTGCAGGAGCCAGATCCTTGTCTTCCAACTTCATTTGTTTGAACGCGTCATAATACATTATTTCGACCGAACTCCCCTGGTCGATCAAAATTCTTTTGATATCGAAATCCTTGACGCGTAAAGTCACCACCAAGGCATCATTGTGCGGCATCTGAACCCTTTCCAAATCTTTGGTCGAAAACGAGAGGATGTCCTTTTCCTCGGTCTTCCCCTTCTTTACGGCAGGCTGGACAGAGAGCACTTCCCTCATGTGCTCGGCCTTCTTTATCATCCCCCTAAGCTCGCAGATTCTTGCTGGTTCAATGATCCCATGGATGACGTTGATCACACCTTGCGGGGGTGCTTCTAGGGCGGCCATTCCGTTTGGCTCGGTTTGACCAGTCGGCGCGGCCTTGACTCCCCCATCAATATATTGGTCAAGGTGTCCCGCCGCCACCAACTCTTCCAAATGCTGTTTGAGCGGTAAACAATCTTCTGTCCGGTGCCCCCGTTCTTTATGGAAGGTGCAGCGATACTTTGGATTGAAGCCCCGCTGCGCGCTCCCCAGCTTGGCCGGCCAACGGACAAAAGGTTCCCCTCGAATCTCGCTCAAAATGCGGTAGATGGGAATTTTGAAGACCGTGGTAATCCCTGTCCGCGCCTTCAATTTTCTCTTGGCATCCTCGGCTGCATCGCGAGGCGTGTCAGCTCGGTCATTCCTGCGACCTTTGTTTCTGTCATTTTGGCCGGTTCCTCGACGTTGATCTTTTGGTCGGTCACTGGGGCGGTTTTCCTCCTGCCCGACCGAGTGAACTTTCCCCGCTACCCTTCTGTCCACCGCGACCGGATTATCCTTCTCGGTCGCAGAGGTGGCATCTTCTTCCACACGAATGTGTTCGTTGATCCGCTGCATCAAAGATTCCATGGTGGGGGGCTGGTGCATCGTGAGTGAGTCTCGCAGCCTATGTCCGACTGGGAGACCCCTCTTGTATTGAGTGATCGCCAGATTGGTAGGGCAGTCGAGAATCTCATTGTAGGTTTCCCAATACTTCGCATTGTATGCCTTCAGTGAACTCCCAGACTCCATCTTGACGCCCAGGAGATGGTCTACCTCCTTCGGCGTTCGAGTGTTTGTCTTGAATCTGGTGACGAAGGCTTCCGCCAGTTGCTGCCACCCCTCGATACTCCCCTCCGGGAGCCTTTCGAACCACTTCAAGCCCAGCTCTCCCAAGCTTGCTGGGAATATGAGACACATCAAGGCGTCGTTCTGACGGTGGCCAGCCATTACTTGCCAGTAATGACTCACATGCATGTACGGATCCGTCTTGCCGTCGTACAGAGTGAATTTTGGCTGGTGGAATCCGGTAGGGAGTGGGGTGCTCTCAATCTCTGGGGATAACGGCGTGGCTGTAAGCCTCGCCAGCTCTTTGTCCACCGTTGCTGGAGCTATGTTTCTGGGTGCCGGCATCATTACCTCTTCACTGCAACGAACTGGGGCACTCAATCTCTGGAGCGCCGGCACCCTCTGAACCTCCCGGAGGCGCGCTCTCTCCTCCAGCACGTCCCTGAGATCCCTGGAACGGGAGGAGGCAGAGTATCGCGACGTCGATGACGGGCGCGACGGGCGATAGGTGCTGTCGCGAGTGGTGGATCTGCCCTCTCGCTGGTCAGAGTCTCCAACTCCATAGTTCCTGGTGATGAAGATTGAATGGGTCCTCCTTCGGCGGCAACTGCTAGAACGAGGGGAGGGGGTGCGCTCACTGAGGTTGCCCTCTCCAGCAACACCCTTCCCCCTAACTTGGCGCTTCAGAAGCTCCATCTCCGCCGCCATCCTACGAATGAGGGCTTCTTGGTCCTTGAGTTTGTGCTCCAGGCGCTCCTCACGGGACCCGCCACGGCGCCGGCGGCCCTCTGGACTCTGTGAACGATCTGAACTCCTCCCGCGCTTATCGCGCGCTCCTCGCGAAGTGGTTTCCAGTCCCGCCATGGTTGGAACATTAGGGGGGCTTTCTCTCCTCCGCACATACTCTGGGGTGACACCATCGACGACGGACAGCGGAACTTCGTCGTTGTTAGCCATGGAAATGGTCGAAGAAGCTTACAGAACAAGGGTTAATTATCAAAGATTTCCCACAGACGGCGCCAATTGTACGGGGGCAAAAAATCCTTTGCTCTCCGTACGCCTTGAACGTCAAGCTTCCGTCAACGGCGTCTGTCTCTGCAACACAAGAACGGTGAGCTGCCCGGCGGTGGTGTGCCGGAAAAACCCTCCGACGCTCAAGTCAGTTTACTGAGGAAGAAAGCAATGAGAAGAGAGAGAGAGCGCTTGTGAGAGTGAGTTCGCATACCTCCATTGTTCATCTCTTCCTCTATTTCTAGGCTGGCCATGCAGCCCAAGATCGTGCGCGCACTACCTCTGTTGTCCTTTCTTGGACAGGTGGCAGTGTGCGCCTCTCACCACCTTACGCGTGTAAAGGTTTTGTCCTCCCACCTGTACACACAGAACTGCCTAACGGTATTGAGGCGTTCGTGGAGCAGATGTCCTTTCCTCCACACCATTGGCCCAGGTGGCACCCTTGACCGAGGTACCATGACCGGCCTATTAATTGTGGAAGATCTCCACTACACTACTCAACCGGGCTACCTATTGCCGAACTGTCCCTTGGGACCATGTGGCCTGACCACCTCGGCCGAGCTACTCCTGACCGATTCATGTCGATCAACCGGTTGCGAGGCACACCGGCCTCCAACCGTCCAATCATTCATCCCGATCACACGGACCCTCCCCTGTCTCGAGTGGCCGGTTAGGCGCATACCGGCAATAACCGTGTCGCAAGTCTAGCTTGGGCACACTCTAACTCGGCACCATCATCCGTAACCCTGAGCCCCGTCCACCTCGTGCGAGCCGCAGGTCGGTCACGCCGGTCGGTGCCGGACCGGCCAATATCCCCGGCTGTGCGAGTCAGGTTTCTGGGCGCGCCGATGTGAGGATTAGCTCGGTGCCGTACATTCCGCCAGATCTGCTGTCAACGCTGCTCGGCCGTACAAACCAGCGCAAATCTTCCCCCACATACACAAATGTTTCAATATTTTATTTTGATTATATTAAATAATTTAAATTATATATAGATAGATAAATATATAAAAATTATTTAATTAATATAATCATAATGGAAGCAGAACAAATAAAGCGGATTTCCTCCCAGTTTATTATGAGGCAGAAAAAATATGTATAATGAGATGTATCATCAAATAGATCCCAGTTATAGCTCAAATGGTTATGAGGGAGTATTCTGGTGCCTTCGAGGTAAAGTATCAAGTTCAAGTCAACGGAGTGATATCGATTTGACGTAGTAAAAAATAAAAGGACTTATTCAATAAAATACCACACATTAAGGTCTTATTTGGAAATAAAATATTTTAATTAAAAGGTCATTATAAATTATCATATTATTTTCTCTATCTTTATCATATCTTTTAGTAAAAAATTAAAAAATTAAGCAAAATCTACCAATAAACAGAGTTGGGTTTCACATGTGCTTCAATTCTAATTCCATTTCAAACATAAATTTGTCATTTACATGTCAACAAGCCCAAACTACATATTTGTTTAAACAAAATCTACAAACAAACTGTCCCAAAAAAAAAAAAAACTAAATAAAGAAATATATATTTGAGGGAGAACCGAAATAAACAAATCTATAATACTGTAAATTTTTTTTTTTTTTTTTAGTTTTTGAATTTCATCTTGAAAACTACTACAAACTGTCCAACAATCGAATCAGATTTGGCGTACACAGCCTTAGCCATCCGATTTTTTTAACTAAGGTAGGCCCACCGTATACCCTCACTTGACGATCTGCGTTGATTCATGATCAGACGGTCCAATTTTGTTACTGCTCCGTAACCTCAATATACCGTACAACTTCCGAATCTCCTTGATCGCAGGCACACCACCATCTTTGTTTCCGCCGCCACCGAGCTCGCCGGAGAACTCCGCCGCGCTGCTTTCGCTCAGCCGCCGTCCGACTCTCGCCGCCGTAATCACCGACCTCAACGCCCTGCTCGGCGAGTTCCTGTTGGCGATCATGATTTCGCCGATCTCCGCCGCGCTCAGCGTCGCTCCGCCCTGAAACACCTCTTCAACTTGTGGAAACAACTTGTGATCCTTGAGCCCTAGATAGTTATTCGCTAAGCTCTTGAAGGAATTGAAATCACAGAGGGGAAAATGAATATGAACATCGATTCGTCCTGGTCTGAGTATCGATGAATCGATCTGTTCTTTGTTGTTCAGCGTGAACACCATCACCCTCTCATCTCCGCAACACGAACTCACAAGTCCATCCATGAAGTTCAGTACGCCGGACAAGGTCACCGTTGTCGATTTCTCTTTCTCCGCCATGAATCGATCCAGATCTTCGATTACGATGATTGATTTGCTCGTCGTCTGCAATAGAAGCATTTTCAGATCGGAATCGTCTGTGACTCGGAAGAGATCGACGTCGAAGACGTCGTAGCAGAGGAATTTCGCCATGGCGGCGACGAAGCTCGATTTTCCGGTACCGGAGGGACCGTAGAGAAGGAAACTCCGTTTCCAAACACGGCCTAGTCGGTGATAGTACTGTTTCGATTTGAGAAACGATTCGAGATCGGATTTGACCTTGTTCTTCAGATCCGAATCCATGACGATCGTGTCGAAACTCGAAGGATGTGTGAAAGGAACCGATATCCACCGTCCATTGCTGTGATGATCGGAGTGAGTGTTCATGAACAGCCTCACCTCTCTCCTCCTCTGTTCAATCTCATCAGAAACCTTGTGAATGTGTTGAAGATAAGGTTTCAGAATCCGACGCTTGTCTTTCTTCTTGATCCTCAACACCAAAGTCCTTGTGCAACTTTTCTCATTGCCTCTCCCAATCTCGTTCTTCCATGACACTCTCGCTCCGAGAAACTCATCGCGAACCGTCTGATTATCATCGAGGCAGAGAACTATATCGTTCGATTTCCTCCCAGCAAAGAGATTGGTGAAGTCGGAGTCCTCAATCGAAGCCAAGGAATTCAGGTAAGTAAACACTTTCCTGTAGAATTGATTCTCCTGAGAGTTTTCATTCAATTCGGGTACTTTGAAGAACTGGTAAACGTGAACTCGGTCTTCAACCCAGTGCAACCATTTCTTCAAAACGTAAATCAAAGCAGTTCGATACAAGAACAATCGAACTAGAACGAATGAAAAAATAATCAATACAAGTAAAAGAAACAGAGAAGTAATAATAGAAAACATGGTTTGATTGATGACTCCAGATTAGCCCAAAAAACTGTGGCTAATTCTGGGTCTAAATATGAAGTAGAATTCAAAGGTTTTTCCTCCTGAAAGGGAAAGGGCTAACCATTTTTGAGAAAGTGTGTGTAGGATTGAGAATATGAATAGGGTTTTAAAGGACTGGTTGTTGCAGGCGAGGAACAATGAAAAGGGTCAAAAGGGGTTGGAAAGAAAGAGAGAGAGAGGGGTTGGGTTGATTTTGTTTTGTATGGGTATGGTATGGGTATGGAGATGGAGACGAGTATTTTGAAGAGATGAGTCTCGTTTGTTTCTCCGTCATCTACAACAACTTTTCCAGGCAGGCTTTTATATAATCCAAAGGATTTTTATTTTGCCACGTTTCTTACAATAATAATATACACGTTGGTTTTGAATATATGGACCTACATAGTTTTTTTTTTTTTTTTTTTTTTTTTTTTTCTTTCTTAATGTATTACCTCAACCTTCTGAAAAATGAAAGTTGAAGGGTGAAAAATGTAATTTATCCATTCTCGTATTATTTTAAGTCATATGATCTTCAAGATTGTTCCAAATCCCAATAATCGAACCATCTTCTTAACTTGTAAAATAACATGTTAACTTGTGTTAACTTGCAAGTTTTATTAAGGTCCAATTGACTAATATTATCTAACTTCTATTTTCTTTTTCTTTTGTTTGTATATGTATATATATATTTGAATTTGTCATAACATTTTAATCCTAAGTAAGGGTTGTTTGTTTGTTCAAAATGAACAAGGGGCTGAAGTGTCCCCACGTAGATTTATGGGCCTCACAGTGGACAAGACAACAAAACCCTTGAAAGTTCCATTAATCATTTTTCAAACTACTTTTCTAGCTTTGTCCAACTAAGGTTGGTTTGGGCCCAAGATTCACTATTTAACATAATTAATTAGGGTTTCTATCTATTTTTTAACCTTTTATTAATTTATTATTATTATATAACTTTTTAACTACTTTAATCAAGAAATCAACTTGCCGAATGGGACTTTAATCTTATAATTAGATGGTTACAAGTGGTCCAACAAAGTGTAATCCTAGTCTCTAACTTCATAATTTCTACACGCTTTGTACACTAGATTATAACTGTAAGTGCCCTTATTTTTCTCTTAGCATGTTTATTTATTTATTTATGTTGAGATTCATAGCCAACTTTAATTTGAAATTTTTAATGGTTTGTAACTTTCAATTTAAGAATGGACAATATAGATTCGTCAATGTGTAACTTTTACTACGTGGCATAGATTTATCCACATTTTTGTGGCTACTTTTATATTGGATTATGGTTTGATATAGAAAAATGACATATTTATAATCGAATATATAATTCACTCTTTATGTGTATTTACATAATAAAAATTTACATGTATGACCTATTATATTTTAAGGAGTAAAATTACACTAATTTTACTTGAGGTTTAGGAAAGATAAGTCGAATTTTACGAGTTTGACATAATTACATTATGATCTTTTATAATTTATTATATTTTTTCACATCTCAAAAAATAGGCAATGTAATTTAATAGATTTATCCACATTTTTGTGGCTACTTTCTATTGGATTATGGTTTGATATAGAAAAATGACATATTTATAATCGAATATATAATTCACATTTTATGTGTATTTACATAATAAAAATTTACATGTATGACCTATTATATTTTAAAGAGTAAATTACATTAATTTTACTTGAGATTTAGGAAAGATAAGTCGAATTTTACGAGTTTGACATAATTGCATTATGATCTTTTATAATTTATTATATTTTTTCACATCTCAAAAAATAAGCAATGTAATTTATGGCCCTCTTTGATATATTCTCAATCAAAATGAATATATATATATATATATGTATATATGTGTGTGTGTGTCAACTTCATGATAACTTCTAGCACTGGGATATTCCAAGCAAGTTGGACTATTCTTTTAAAATCCTAAGATTGCTAATTGTTGGTCTCATAACATATGAAGATGAAGCGATAAGGATTTGAGAATAAAATTTAAAGTTTTGAATTTGAGTTATTTTAAAGTCATTTGAAATTTATTTGATTATTAATTTCGAGGTCTAAGAATTAGTCGAAATACGTATAAGCTGACTTGAAATACCAGATTATAAAAAAAATAAAAATAAAATAACATAAAGAATTTGTATGCTTGACGTTTTAGAAAATTTCTCACACCTTTACACATCATAGCTATAATGGCATTTACACTCTATTTGGATGGAGGAATTTGGTAAGAAAAGAAAAGAAATTGTGAGAATATAAAATTTCTTTACTTGTTAGGATTAGAAATGATGAGAGATTTTAAAAAAGATTCTCACTAAACCTATGTTTTGTTTCTCACCAAAAGTGATAAGATTTGGTGAGAAATGAATTGAGTTTAATGAAAGTTTTTTAAAATATCAAAACTACCCTTATGGAAAATCATAGCTTATTAATATCAAAGGTTATTTTGGTAAAATGAAATACAACACTTTCCTTTCTTTTTGGGAAATTCTATTTCCACCCACCAAATTATCTCTGTGTACATCTTTTCTCAATCTACACATTTAGTAATTTGATTTTTACTTCTTTATCTCAGTCCACACACTTCACATTCCAAATATACCCTCTCCTCTGTGCACATCCTCTCCTTCCATTCACTCTTCTCTCTTCTCTCATTGTTCTAAACTCAACCCAACATTCATACTACTAAACTAATCAAACCCATTTCATAGAACTCTCTCAATCATCAAACAATGGCCTCGAATTCGATTCTGGGCCCTTTTTCTCTTAATCTGAATCTATTCTGCCTCACATACGTGTCTATAATTTTTTTATGTCTTCTCGGCTATTGTTTCTCATACGACTAAGTAGAACAACGTGGTGGTCAATACAATTCCTTCACCATTTCGAGTTATAGTTATTCCAGAATTGAGCTTAAACCCTACCAATAGCGTTACATCAGAGGTACTTTGCATGTATACTCTTCTTATATATATATATATCGAGAAATTGTGAGAAGTGGTGGGTGAGATGCTGTATGGAGAAATTGTGAGATATGTGGGTGAGATGGTGGTGGGCGAGATGATAATTTTGTTAAAGGATAAAATTGTGATTTTGAAAAAATTCATTAAGTGTGTGGAGTAAGGGAACTTAGTGTGTGGAAATAGAATTTTCCTTTCTTTTCTCTTATACTCTATCCAAACAAGATAGGTGAGAAATTACATTTTCTTTTCTTTTCTTTTATTCATCCAAACATAATGGTGACATCATAATCATTTCTTTCTTTTTTTTTCGTCTTTTTTTTTTTCTTTCTCATTTAGATGAGAAACCACAATCATTTTTTTTTACCTTACCTCACAATCCAAACGGAGTATTAGAAAATCAAAATTGAAACAACTTATACCTGGTCAACCCTATTTTCTCCATACAAATCTAAGTAAATTCCATAAACGCAGAAATTAAGGTATTTTTGGTTTGTGGTTTCATTTTCTTTATTTTTGTCTTTCATGCTTTTCTAAAAACAAAGTAATATAAAGTTTGAAAATACCCTTCATTTTCATTGCAGGAAACAAAAACACAACTAAACATGAATTTTGGAATCTTAGTTTTAACAGCCCTTAAACTATTACCATGTAGTGTCTACTTTTCACTAGTCAATTATCTTTAATTACATGATTACATAAGAAGATAGATAATTCATTCATTCATTACTGTTCAAACCTGTATGGCATATGCTAAGTGGGTTCTATAATGCTACCTTGTGAATTAATTAATTAATTATAAGTTTTTCATGTTTTCAGAAGCAAAAAAATAAAATAAAATAAAATTTCAAAAACACCCAACGTTTTTTAAATTATTTTTATTTTTGTACAAAAAAAGAAAAATTAAATTTCAAACACAGCTTTTTGGTGTGCCTTAAAAAGTTGGCTGTTTTTACGGGAAAAAAAATTCAAAAACAATTAGCCAAACAAATACAAAAACCACTACAGGAAAATAGAGATATAACCATATTTTTTTGGTGGCGTTTTGGACAAATGCCGTCAAATCTGTTAACAAATCTTTTAAATTCCCGATTATGCTGTACTAGTTTATTAGCAAATGGTGGGATAGCCGGGTATGAAACGGCGGGTAACATTTGTACCAGTAAAATGACACAGTTTTGTGTATGTAAATAAGGGATTTTTTCCCCCTTTTATAAAGCTAATTGTACATAGGGAATCCAAATCTATCTAGAGATGTTTTTCTATTTCTGTCGATTGAACAGAGACGCGACTTGAGAGAGAGAGGGCTGGTTCTTTGATTTCCATCGATTTTTGGTGATTTTGATCTAGAAAATCTTGTTCTTCCTCTTGACTTGAGCGCATCTTCAAGATTGTTCGAATCCCTCTAATCTAAATTGATCTAGGGCTCAAGGTAAGGGTTTTTTGACCTAGATTCGTTAATTTCACTCAAGATCTGTAAAATCTCATGGTTAAAACAACGATTTGTAGTATATTTTTGGTTGATGTCTGTACATTCACTTGCATTTTTTTCCCATTCTGGCTTATTTCTTGCATTTTTGCTTTTGTTTTGTGTTTTTTCTCTCTTCGTTTGTGGTCTCTTGCTCTTTCTAGTCCATGCAATGGGATACATGGAAAGCGCTTCTCATTCATGGCAAATGGATTTCGTCTACGGTTTTGAGTGCGGTGTCAGTGTCTCCGGACAATCAACGGCTAATATAATTGAGATGGGCCGTGTGCAGAAGTTAACGATCTAGAGACGTAGATCTTATTCTCAAATCTGCTATCTCTCCTATCAGATCTGTAAATATCAGGTCCAAATTCTATTTGTTACTTTCTTCTAGTTTTGATTGGATTTATGTTTAAGTCACAATACTATTTTGAGCAGTTGGAAAATGTGTTTTAGTTTAGTTTTTGACATAGAATTTAATTTGTTGACAGTCCATTTAGTATTAGCAAGTACAGAGAAATGTGTTTTGAAATAGTTTAGAAAGGATTTTAAGATATATATATATATATATTCTGCAGTAGAAGAAGATGAAAAGGACTCATTTGAGTTTGTTGAAAAGATTGTTTACTCCTTTGAGAAAAAAAAGGTTGCTGGTTTTGTAATACACAGGTTTGCCCATCCCTGTTACCTTATTACCGATTCTCTTTTTTTGATAGGTGATTAGAATACTAAACATGTAAAATTAAAGGGTCCTATGAGCCGAGTATGACCTTAATAGAAAAATACTAGCAATTAATAGGACCGGTTGTGGAAAAAGAAAACTATTCTACATCATCACATAGGTGGAGTTAGTAGAATGACATTATTGTTCTTATAAAATATATAAAGCTGCTGAGAAGATAGTGGTTAGAGTTTTGATTGACGAATGATCTTATTTTTTTATATGTTAACTATTGTCTATTGTCTTTGTCTTCGATTATTATAGTTTTTGACTTTTTTTTTTTCTTTTTTTTTTCTCACATTTATCTTAGAATTTGGGTAACATTACAGGAAGCAAAATGAAGCTCAAAGTAAGATATTTTTATTATTATACATTCTAATGGAGTTTCACAAGCAAACATGCGCATTGGCGCATTCAATTTTTTAAACTACACATGGTAAATATGTAATTTTTTAACTTCTAATTTTAATTACTAAATTATAAAAGATTGCCCCAAACCAATCCATTACTTAGGTTGGTGGTTAGAGTTCTTGTATTCTAAAAATGCTAATGCTTCTCAGGTTGTGAAAGCTTTTGCATTCAACTGTTATTGGGAATTGGTATAACCAAAGGCAAGTACCAAAATTTTCAACTCTTCAGTTTTTATGTAATTGATTGATTGGTTAATTATGTGGGTTTTGTGTTTCTTCCTCTGTTTGTTTGGTTTCTTGATTGATCAAATTTGTGTCAACAATCTTGAGATATTTGGGATTAAATGTTAGCTTAATGTGTGCAGGAGGTAAATGAGATGTGGGCAGGTTTGGGCTATTACAGATGAGCACGATATCTACTATAGGTGAGCTTTTCTTTGGACTCTTGTGCAGCTAGATATTTGTAACACTATTTGATACGAATCTATTTCTTGTTGGAGAATCTACAATTCCTCTACCCAAATCTACCAATAAATAATCATATACCATTGTTTGGTTGTTTGTTTTACTACTATCAAAACATTTATAAGCTCACTGTGGACTCTAAGCCAATCGCGAGACCAGCACAAAAACTAGTTTCTTTTGGGTTTTGACCATAGGTTTTGGGCTATAGATTTTGTGTATATTGAACTATTGATTGTTAATTACTTGTATTTTATTTATGTATTAACAGCTTGACTAGAGGATATTTGAGGATGGCCCTGTTTTGTTAGCTTCTTCAATTGTCTTCTACTTATAACTGTTGGTGACTTGACTTATTGCATTCTATCTATATGTGTAGGCTGTGGCAAGGGCAAATGCATGTTGTTGGTCTAAACAAAGGGATGAGCTTTTGGTGTATACATCAAGGTACTAAATGTTTTTGGTGAGGCTTGGGAAGAAGAGTGTGAAGGAAGTATATACTGCTATATTACATCATATAGCTATTAGGACTGATAAATTGTTTTCCCTAATTAACAAATAAGGACAATATCAGATCAAGTAAACAACTGAAAGAGGAACCAGATAAAATAGCAGTATTAGCCTCAAGATGTGTCCCTGCTTTTTTTCTTCTGCTTCAATAGCTCTATCAATAATACCACCTGGCTGAAAGTGTCATTGCTTTGGTTTGCTTACCTCTGGATGATGTGCAACTGCTGCACACTCTTGCTGGGATATACAATTTATACAAGCAATCATTTGATTTTTTTTTTTTTTTTTTTCATTTTCAGGGAAGCTGTGAGTTGCAGTATTGTAAATGTAAATAATTGATTGGAAAAAATATTCTCTTATTTGTGCTTCATATATATTTTTTTCTTTGGTTTATGCTCTCAGATTTGGATTGCTCTTATCATACCATTGATTTTTTTTGGAGAGAAATCCATTGGTAGATATGGGAATTGTTTGGCAACCTGTCTCACCAATGCCGTCCAACCTTTGAAAGGAAAGTTGCATTAATTTTTTCTGTAGAATCCAGGTTGATGCATCTTGCATTAATTTTTCTTATCGTCCTTGATACTTTCAGGATAGATATTGATGATCAGGGCTTCTACACAAGTCTTGCATACTCTAATTGGTAGGCCACTCATGAAGGTTGTAATTGTTAAAACAGCTTATGGGGTTCTACGCAAATTTTTTGGCCAATCACCTCTTTTAAATGTTGTTCATCTCAAATTGATGAGATCTACTCTTGAAGTTTAAGTAATTTGATTTCTTCTTGACCATTTTAATTTTAACTGATGTATTTAAAGTCTGAACATGAATCGTTTTTATTCTTGGGTATGCAATGCATTGTTTCTTATTTTTTATTTTGTTTCTAAGCTTAATTTATTTATTATTTTAACAAACAACAATTATTAGTTCTTAATAATTGTTTATTACAAGTATGTTTTAGTTCAATCATATAAAATTAGTACAATTTAAAAAAAGAGAGAGAGAGAGAGAGGCTATAATGGTATTTTTTAAGCATCACTATATTCCAAAGGCTAGATTTTTAAAATGTACAAATGTCTATGACGGCGTTTTTAAAACTGTCGCTAAATATCATGTGACGTCAAGTTACTGTTACGTAAAACATTTAGTGGCGTTTCTACAAACGCCGCCTATAGTAATATAACGACAATTTCTAAAGTGCCATAAGGTTATAACGACGGATTCGTCTTCGGCATTTGGTGCGAAACGTCACAGAGGAATTAGAGACATTTAGAGACCTATGGTGGCGTTTTCTAAGCGCCTCTAAAACCCCATTTTCTTGCCGTGAACAAATAACGAAAACACAGTAAACCTGAACAAATTATTTTAACAGCCCTTTAACTATTACCATAGAGTATCTACCTTTCACTAATCAATTATCATTTTGCTTACATAAGAAGATAGATAAATTAATTCATTCATTACAGGTCAAATTTCAATGGTATATTGTAAGTGGCTGAAACAAAGCTAGCTTGTTTGATTGATGGGTTATTTATTGCCCGCTAAATTGACCAGCTATTTTTAATTTTCAAATTTAAAAAACTACAATTAGATAAGTGATTGCGTAAGTTGATTGAACCCTTACTTAGAGAGATAATAATGATAACTATCATCAAAACTTTTGCTAAAGAAAAAAAAAATGAAAGATAAGTGTGTTTGGTTTGAATTTTTTGAATTAAATTTTTTTAAAAATTGAGTTTTTTAGTTTTTTAGTTTTCGTGTTTTTTTGTTTTTACTAAATATTTTTAAAATTTTAAACATTTTTTTTTAGTTTTTTAGATACACCTTATTTAGATGTATCTAAAAAATAAAAAATTTGTGAAAAAATATTTTAAAAAATTAATACATACATGAAAATATAAAAAATGTACTAAATTCTTGTATTTTTTTATTTATATTTTTGGTATTTAGTGAATTTTTGAAAGATTTTTTTACAAAGTTTTTTACTTTTTAGGTATATTTATGTTAGGTATGTCTAAAAATTAAAAAAATTACTTAAAATATTAAAAAAAATTCAGTAAAAACAAAAAAAAAACACGAAAAATAAGAAAGTAAAATTTTCTGAAAAGTGTTTTTGGAAAACTTTAACCAAGCAAAGTAATGTTGTTAGTTTTATGTTTTATGCATTTTGTTCTCGTATTTATTTATTTTTTTAAAAATGGAAATGACAATTTGTTCAGTTTATTGTTTCATTTGCAATTTTTTTTTTTTTTTTTTTGGGAAAAAAAAAGGTATTTTCAAGTGGTTGCGTAATTTTCATGCATTCTGATATTATTATTATTATTATTATTTTGAATTGAATGAATCAAAGTTAAGAGAGATATGTATCTTATATGCAAAGCAACATTAGTAAACCTAACCATAACTAACAACTTGACTTAACCATAGTTAAGTTCTAACAAACTAACTATTTACAACTTGTGTTTTATCACATGTGCATTGAATTGAAACTGTGGCTGAGGGTGTAGCCTTAGCTGCTCTGTATCTGACTGAAGCCTTGGTTGTAGCTCAGGCTGCTGTCTTGGCTGTGGTCTTGTTTGTTGCAGTCTAGGCTGCTGGTCAGAATGTGCTCTTGGCTTGTGGCTGCAGCTCAGTCTTAGGTTGAGAACATGACTCTGGTACAGCTTGCTTATCACTTTGGCCAAACCTACCATCGACCTCTGGCACAACCACCCAATTGGATGGTTGGCGGTGATCTCGGCCTACCTCTGGCCGACCACTAGTGAACTCCAACAAGTTTCGGCCACCTTGCAGCAACTAGCTAATCGTTGACCGTGACCTTTGGTTACCTTCCAACGGCATTTTGACCACCCCATGCCCTTTGGCAACACGTTGATCACCAAATTTGGTGGCCACCCTCTACCACATGCCACCACCTTCAACTGCTCACCAAAATTTTCATTTATTATTATTTTTGTTTATTTTTCTAATATTTTGTATATATTTTTGTAAATAAAAAACAAAAAACTAACAACATTAGCCAATATCTCAAGTGATTGTTATGGGAAGTCCTTTCAATATTCATGCTATTTCTTTCAAATCACCAACATGGTGACCTCTTCATAAATCACTGTCCAAGAAGAGACACACTACTCTGCGTTGAGTTTATATGTGGACCAATTAACATGAGGCATGGGTGCAATCTAAAGTAGCTGTGGTTTGGGCCACACTTGCACATACTTGGTGCTATTTTTAGAGTCCACAAACATGTTATTATTTGTGAGCCTCATGCTTTAGTGGTTGAAATTGAGTCTACTACTCAACTTGTTTTCATCTCTTTGTTAATTAGCATATCTTATGCCTTGTTTGCATGCCATGTTTAAACATGTTATTGGCTAAGAACTTCACTCTGCTTAATTTATTTATTTATTTGTTTTTAATCTCTCTTATGCCTTGTTTGTTTGGAATATTTAAACACGTTCTTATAGCATGCTCAAACACACAAAATACCAAAAAACTAGCAAATAAACAATTAAAACACACCAGTATAAAATGAACTTTAAGGGGAGGAAAAAAGCATATCAACAATTAAAATCATGAATCAAAAAAGTAAAGTGGGGGAAAGAAAATAATTGTGAGAGGCATGACAAGTAGTTGTCCTAAAATCATCTTCAGCTCCTTTCATTCAGCTTTTAGAGGATGAAGTTACAACACATGATCAGTACCAAATGACTCTGCCAAATTTGTATCAATTTGTCTGAAGTATATAAAAAATAGTAGTAGAATACTCTATGTTTAATATGGAGAAAAGAAGAGAAACAATTTGATGTTTGTCATGTGTAGCGGCTGAAGATTTTTTGATACTGCAAATTAAAAGTATCAAAATAAGACTTTATTTTATTGACTCTTGAAAAATTGAGACCTCCAACAATAAGATTTTTTTAACATTTGTTTTAATATATCTAAGGTAATGGATTAAGGCTGTGTTTGGTTGGGAGATTTGAGAAGAGATTTGGAAAGAGAAATAAAAAGATAAGTAAAATGTGAATAAAATATATCTACATTTTACTTAGTTTCATATATTTTTTTTCCTTTCTCTTTCTAAATTCTTTCCCAAATCTCTGAATCAAATACAACCTAAGTGACCTAATGATTTAGTGAGAGTATCCATTCACAATGAACATAACCGTTAGTTGCCTTAGTTTTATATCTTCAAATTAAATGATTTAATTTTTAAAGATTTTGATTTAAGTTCCAACAAAAGAGTGTTAAAAATGCGGTGGGATGCCTATAGAAAAAGAATTATGTGTGCATGTACATGTGTGTATTTGTTTAATTCTCAGGTGGATTAGTAAGTAGCATATATTCGTCTCTAATATAATCTAAAATGTAGCTAAGGCTTGTTTGGTTTTGTTGTATTAGCCTTAAAATAATTGGATATAATTTATAAATTAGTTTGTTTCACAATAAGGCATAAAGCTGCTCATCCAAACGCATGATAAGGGAATCTCTCTCACACCAAATGGGAATCTTCTTACGCTGAAAATGAAATCTCAGGAATGATCATTGCCACATAACGTGGTAGTTGTGTCTGCCAAACAACTAATATAATCAATCAATCTAAGTGGGAGAAGACAAAGAAAACTTAAAGTTGAATTGTTTATGAATACATTATGTGACTGATAAGCAATTGTGTTGTGTCCAAACTAAAGACAAAAACTAAAACCTTTGCAAAATCTCAAGAATATTTGTAAGCCATTTGAGAAGTATTTTGACTTTATGTGTATTTATTAATGTGAATTCTAGCACTTTTATGTCTAGTGGTAAAAAAAATTGGTGAGCATTACTCATAATATAAGGGATGAAATTCTTTCCAATTGACTATATTGATTGAACAGGTGTCGTTTGGGGCCATAGGCTCATCATGAATTCTAATTTAATTCATCTTGTGGGACTTTACGCATAAATCCTTCTTGAAAAAAATGAAATTATTTTGATAATCTTAGTTTCATCATATTTGACTTCAAAAAAATAGTTGACAAATATAAATTGCAAAATAGACTATACATTTTTTTTGAAGATACAGTGAAATCATTTAACTACAATTGTCGGATAAATCTCATTTTTTAAATAGATAAACTACACAAAAGGACTCACAAAATTTACAACTCAAATTACCAAAATGTGATCAGTGTTGGGTCTCACATGCCTAATGGATGCTTCTTGAGAGAAGCCTCTCTAGTGAATTTTTAACTATTAGTTTACGTATTAAGCTTGTGTTTTTATAAAAGTTAGGATCTTTTATCTGAAATCTTTCTTGTCGCATGTTACGTTTTTATCGCATGATGAGTCTTTTTAACTTGATTGTGTGATAAAGCAACCTTAAAAAAAAAAAAAAAAAAAATAGAAAATGGAGTTTTGAGACAAAAGGTCCCTACTACATGTGGTTCAATTCTTGAGAACAAAGAAGCATGAAGGGTTTTAGTACAACAAAATTGAAATGCATGTGTGCTAATAAAATTAAATCCCACCATCTTTTTGTCATAGTTAGGTGCTTATAGAGAACCAGCTGGACCAGCTATTTTAGTATAGGGTATCCAAGTTAGTTGTCTTTACCAGTTTCTAATATACATGATATGATTCTTTGATACTCACTAATTAAAAGATTAGAGGACTAGACCAATGATTAAAGGATAACGACACCAAGGCATACATTATTGCTTTAAGGTCTTGAAAGATGGATTAAACTTGATTAACTATTACTTGATATTATCAATGAATCTTGGGGGAATATTTTATACAATCCATGTAATTATATATGTTTAGCTTATACTATGTAATATTGCTCCATAGGATTGATACCTTTTGTTTTCTTTTTCTCTCCCCTTTTTAACCTAATTCTCTCTCTTTTTTTCTTCTTTTTTTTATAGTAAAACTATGACGATCAATTTTGTTTATCAAATGATTCGTCACTTTATTTATTATATCAATAAATAAAAAATCTCAAGGTTTAACCCTTTTAACAAATTAAACTCTGACATTTTAATTTTTTCAATTTAAACTCAAGATTTTCAATTTGATAACAATTCTAAACATCCGTCCACTTTCGTTTGTCTAAACCAAATATGGTTTGGACTGAAACAACAATTTATGTAAACCAAACCAAATAAAAAATTAAAAAAAAAACAAAGAAAACTAGTATTTCATTTTTCCACAAAATAGTAACATATTGTAAGAATACAAATCAAATACTTACCACAATATTTCGATATGGAAGGTCTTAAGAAAGTCTTCAAACTGGCTAATGGTCCCGTTTGGTAGAGCTGTGAGAAAGTGATTATAACTTATAGCCTAACAGCTTATAACTTATACCTGTGAACATAAGCTGATTTTTGACTTATAAATTAAACTTCTCCTCCCCTACTCAAAGAATAAGTTGATTTTTGACTTATAAAAAGTTATAAGCTGTATTGTTAAGCTGAACCAAACACATCAAAATAGCTTAAATTAAACTAAAAGCTGAAATAAGCTAGAAATAAGCCCTACCAAACAGGGCCAATGTGAGCCTATTAAGCATTGTGTTTACTTAAAAAAATTCTTATTTTTTGAGGACATGACAAATCTCGTAGTCCATAGTGTAACTCATATTACACCTAATCCTACATTTCTAAACATGCATGAACAGAAAGGATAACAAACTGAGTGAATAGTAAATGAAACTGAATGAATATTGTTTTGTGTCATATACATGGCAGGATAACAAACTGGGTGAATATTTATATACAAATTAAACAACATAGAAATTAAGGCTCTATTTCTTTCTGTAAAAAAAAAAAAAAAGCATCGTCAAATGGTTCAACAATTAGAAACTAACCTCTTTGTATCTCATAATAGTTCATCAACTTTCATCTCTTTCTAACCCATTTTCGTCAATTTGACAAATTATGATCCACTTTAATTTAAAATATCAAATTTAGTAAATAATAATTTGAATCTGAATACATAAAGATATCCAGTTAAACTAACCTAGACCAATGAAACTCTCAACAACCAATCAGAGAATTCTAAGTAAATAAGAAGACTTTTGCTAATGAGATTAATTAAAGTTTGAATAGTATGACACTACAAATTCAAACCAATTAAGTCATGAATTTAAAAATCAATTAATTAAAAAAATTAACTCATGAATTCTAAATATGTATGACATATATATATAACTTTATCGATAAAAAAAGAATTTTCATGAATTTAAAAAAATGAACGTGATACATTATAAATATTTGTGGCATAACTTTATCTATAAAAATATTTTTATTTTAAAATTTTTTACACGTAATCAAATAGTTTTTCTAATAAGATTATGCTACATCTCTTAAAAAATTAAAATATATATATATATTTTTATTCAAATAGTTGAAAGTAAAGTGTAAGGATGTGCAAAAAAGTTCCATAGCATTTTCAAAATTCTATTTAAAATTTTTTAATTTTTAAATTAGATTTGGCTTAAATATTTTGAACTTTTCATCTAAATATTTTTAAAATTTCAAATTAGATATGATTTAGATGAGCCAATATATATTAAATTTTTAAAAATAAAAAACTAATAATTTAAATTAATATTTTGAATTGCGCTAATAATATAGAGAGATATATAGATATAATAAATAATTTTTAATTAAATATGAATTAAATTTCATTTAGACTTATAAATTAAAAAATTTTAAATTTTAAATTTGATATGGTATAGATATGATTACAATTTTCTTTTGGACTTTTTCTATAAAGATTTTCAAAATTTTAAATTAAATGTGGAAAGATGACCCACTAAATGTTCTGTAACATTATTAAAATTCAACTTTGATTTTTTTTATTTGATAAAAAATTATAAATTTAGAAATTTTCTACTTTCCATATAAATATTTTTTAAATTTTAAATTAAATGGGCTAGATGAACCAATAGTTTTATCACACATGTATTTCTTAATGTTAAAAAAATCATAAAATTAAAAAATTTTAATTTAATACTTTCGAGCCCTCTTAATTTTTCCTTCTAAATTTTTGTACAACAAGAGATTTAGGCAAATCAGGAAGGATCTTTTATGGGAAAATTGGGAAAAAGTCGCTCTACAGATTTGTGTAAGAGTTTTGAGACATAAATGTAGTGTTTGATAGGATTTTTTAAATATGATTTGAGAATAAAATTGTATATTGAGTTTGTGGATTTTAGAATTATGATTTAAGTGTAGAAAATTTGTTTGATAATAAGTTTTGAAAAAAGTTTTAAATTGAATTTTGAATTGAGTGTTAAATTGAGTTTTGAATATTTGATGTGACATGTAAAATAAGAAATAAGAAAATTTGTTTGGTTAGGAGTTTTAAAAAGAATTTTCAAAACTTAATTCAAATTGTTATAACTCATAACTAAACACATTACTAAAAACTCTATTGAAAATTTTTATCAATATTCATAATCAAACTCTTTTTAAAATTCAATTAAAAAAATTATTTATTAAAAAAATAATATTAATCAATTTTTTTAATTGAAAATATTTCAAAGAAAATAATTTTTTTTTTCAAAATAAATATTCAATTAATGATTTAAAATAACTTTTATTATATATTTGGTTCGAATTATTTTTTAAAAAATATTTTTGATTTAAAATATAAAAAAATATTATTTTTGTTAAAAAAATCAAAAATAAATTTTCATTTTTTCCCAAATAACAAGTGTCATTGCCAAAAAAAAAAAAAAAAATCTGTTCCGGTTAACCGACTGAACGACCAGCCAACCATCTAGAAGAACAACCGGATAGATTAAAATCGTTCTTTTCAAAATTAAAAAACTTACTGTGCTGCCAAACAGATTTTTAAATGAGTTTCTAAATATGGCTTGAAATCAATTTTAAAAGTCTTGAACCAAATAATGTGTTAAAAATAACTCCAAAATTAAGATTTGAGAACTACAGCAAACACAGCCAAAAAATTTCCTGTTGTAGTTAGAGGCCCTAAAATTTTAAATTATAGATTACCAAAACATATCTCTAGGGTTTCCATTCGAGTATGAATCAAACACAAATACACAGACATACCACTGACGGCGAAGTGTCTGGGCCGTCGTCCGTCAGGTCTCCGGCGTAGGTAGCGTCGCTGGCGGACGGGAACGTGAAGCACCGCGATCTGAGCCGGACCACCGCGATCAAACTACCGCGATCTGAGCCGAGAACCACGGCGATCTGAGCCGGACCACCGCGATACGGGAGAAGATGGAGGTACTTTTATCCTTTAGTTACTTAAGTCATTGATCCTGTTTGATTACATTTTACCTCCTTAAAAAATATAAACATAATTTTTGTGATTTGGAGTAAAATGCAAAACTAACAGTAGTTTTTAGAAGCACCCGATTATATATAATAAAATTGTATAAGCTCAACCTGTTGTTCTTGGATGCTTGATCTGTCTCTCTAAACCTTTTATCTGCAAATTGTTATCTGTATGACACTTGAATCATTTTTATTTTTTAAAAATAAGTGGGTTTGGGAAGGGTTGTGATGTGGTACAATTTCTAGAGAGAGATAGAGGAGAGACTGTCGTGCACTGGCATAAAGAAGAAAATTAGAGGAAAAAATAAACGTAATTTTGACTTTTTGTGAAAATCATTAAAGGATTTAGGCTGAGCACTTTAATCCAATCCACAATGGAGTTGTGTACATTTTAAATCTCAAGGGGTAAGTGTTTTATTAACAATCCACGAGGGGATAAAGTATAATTAACTCTAATAAAATTTATCCATATGAAGTTGTTCAAGTTTGGATTGATATAATGTTACTAGAATTCGAGCTTGTTTGGTGCAACTTCTAGCAAGATGAAAGTTGATAATTAGAAGCAGAAACTTAAAACACCTCAATAATTAGTTTTTATTTTTATTTTATTTTTTTATTTAAATTTTTTTTTTTTTCCAATTTATTTAAGTTATTTTGCCTAAAATATTTTAAGCAAAAGTTACATCAAACACTGGCACAAATTTCCAAATAAAAAAAGGTAGAAGCTGCACCAAACAGTCCCTTTATACACCATTACCATCCTTTAAGTTGTTAGAGCAAATTATGTAAAAAAAAGTAACAAATTTGTGTAGTTATTGCTAACTTGTGTTAAATTGTAATTTTTTCTTTTCTTTTCTTTTTGGAACTGTTGTTGGTGTGGTTGGACAAGCATCTGCCTAAAGGATGACCTAATTAGTAACTTGCCGGATGGAATTCTTGTTTCCATTTTGTCTCAGTTGGAAATTGAACAAGCAGCAAGAACTAGTGCCCTATCTCACAGATGGAGATATTTGTGGACATTCACTAGTAGTTTGATATTCAAATTTTGCGATTGGCAGATAGTGGATCATGAAGATAAGTTATTTGGTCTTAAATGCAGGCAATTTGTTGATTGGGTTAATCATATCTTGAAGTTTCATCGTGGTACGATTATTGATGAATTCAGCATTCAATTTTGTTTGGATGATAAAATCTTTAAAAGTGATATTGATGGTTGGATCAACTTTGCCTTTCAAAAGAGAGTTAAAAGGCTCAAGTTCAACTTTAGATGTACCTGGACAAATGGGAATTGAAATTACCCTCTTACTGCTCATATTCTTCATTATCACAGGCTTGATTCCCTAACGAGCCTCTATCTGTGCCGTGTAGATGTGACAAGGGAAGTTTTGGAATACATTTTGTTCGTTTGCCCATTGCTTGAAGAGTTATCTATATTGCATTCACGATCTTTGGTAAATTTTGCAGTTTCTAGGCCTTCATTCAAGCTAAAGTACTTAAAGATCGAAGGTTGCTTCTGTTTGAAAAGTGTTGATATTTATGATGCAAATCTAGTGTCGTTTAAATACAGCGGACTAAAGACCTACATTGCGTTTAAAAACACACTGCATCTTGTTAAGGCATCTTTTGATGGGCCTTATGCTCGCTATATTGTTAAGAACTTTATACAGGTTTCAAGCTATCTCCTTCAACTAGAGACACTTGTATTGAACTTGAGTTGGGGACTTAAGGTTAGCATGTGATTCCATGTGTTTGTAGGTGTCTCATTTATTTTTTTCTTTTATCATCATCATCATCTTCTTCTTCTTCTTCTTCTTCTTCTTCTTCTTCTTCTTTTTTTGGTCTAAAAAATGTTAAGCTTATTAATATTTGTTGTCTTGACTTTTGGTTGAATTGTCTAGAAGTTGAGATGCTTCCCTAGATTTCCCAAGTTAAGGAATCTCAGGCAGTTGGAATTGATGCTCAATCCTGGTGTCTCTAGGCTCCTTTGTGCATACTTGCTAAGGGCGTCTCCTTTATTGAGGATACTTAAAATTGAGGTGAATATGCTTACTTTACACCTATAGAAAATAGGAACACATTCGATGCTTCTGTTTTTTCTTCCTAATTTGCCTATATCATCAACAATGTATATGATTGAATTGTGATTGAAGAACTATATGCACCATCTTTGGATTTCATTAGAAATAGATCTTCATGAAGGTAAATCTTCTCATCTCTTGTTACTTCTCTCATTCGATATATATCTATATATATACACACATATGTACACACAAAGGAATATATATACATGCTTAACGTATCTTGTAAATCCATCAAAATGAATTAACATACATTAGCGGGTTCCACTTCCACCAAGCGAAGAATGAAATAGAATCTATTATCCTAAGTTGAAGGCAATGAAATTATCCACCTCTGACTCGATTAGTTTATGCAACAAGCTTCCAAAGATCTTGAATAAAGTTTTTTGTTGCAATCTTTACCCTTGCAGATGTCATAGATTATGGGAAAAAATTTGTGCAAATAATCAAACAATGTTATGATTTAAAGCACTCAACATATCAAACCACGCTATAAAAATAAGTACATAATTTTTTGAATTAGCCTTCAATTTTGCCATTCTAACCCTTAATTGAAAATTTCTCTCTCAAAAAGAGTAAAACTTTTTAAGAAGATTGAAATTTCATTGGCTTTTAGTCAATGACAGTGAAATTTCATTGAATTTGGTGAAATTTTACTGACTTATATTCAGTGAAATTTCATTGAATTTTAGTCAGTGAAATTTTACTATTTGAGGATAGCAAACTGTGAAAATTTTGACAATTTTTTCTTTAGAATTTCATATTCATTATAGGTCTTGTTTTATATTTTTATGAAAAACAAAGATCCAGATAAAAAGTTCTTAAATTTTTTAGGGAAAATTACAAAAAAGATCCCAGGGTTTGGCATGTTTTTCACATTAAACCCCAACATTTTAATTTTAACAATTTAAACCCTAAATTTTTAACCGTGTCTCAATGTTGACCCTCCGTCTGTTTCCGTTTGTTTTTGTTGACTTTTTACACTTACTTGATATACGTCACTTTTTGATTCGTCCATCATTATTATAGTTATTTTATTCCAAAATTATTTCAATACTTTCTCTCCTTACTCTCCTCTTTCCGCCCTGTCTTCTCTTCTCTCTGTGATCAATCAGTCTCATTTTTTTTTCTATCAGCTCTCTCTCTCTCTCTCTCTCTCTTTTTAGTTGTCGCCGTCGCCGCCATTCGTCGGTCCCCACTATTGATCGCTACCTTGCACGGCCACCTGCAACTCCACGTAAGTCCCACACTTTCTCTCTCTCTCTCATCATCGCTGTCCCCCACCATTCATCTCAGTAGTGGCGGAGGCGGCGGACGAACCATCGACCGCCACAATCCCATCATCAGAGATGCCAGACGCATAGGCAATTCCGTCCCTCTTCTGCCGTGCATTTCTCAACCACCGCCCATAGCTCCGATTCCCTACAATTATCTCTACCACCTTAAGGGCCGAAAGAGCTCTTCCTCCAATTCCAAATTAGATGATCAAACGATTATGGGGTCTTAGGTCTTAGGGTTTTGTGGAAGAAGGAAAGGGATTATGGGGTTTTGGGGTTTTGGGGTTTTGGCGAAGAAGGAAAGGGTTTTGGTAGTGCTTTTCTCCGGCTGCTTTTCTCCCTTGCTTTCTCACTTTGGCTTGCCTAGCCACTCCGGCGAACCAGCTTGATTATAGAGCTCTGATATGGATGTGAGGAAAAAGGCGATTGAGAGTTGAGAGAGAGATAGAGGTGTGGAAGATGTTGTGGTAGCGCAGGGGCGGTGTGGACGGAGGTCGGTGAACGGCGCAAAGGTCGGCGAACGGGCAGAGGTCGGCGATGGGGCATCCAAAGGTCGGCGATCGTTCATCCTGGAAGAGAGAGAGAGAGAGAGAGAGAGAGAGAGAGAGAGAGAGAGCGAGAGCGAGAGAGAGAGAGAGAGTTGATAGAAAAAAAAGGTAATTTAGAAATAAAATAATTATAATAATTATGGACGAATCAAAAAGTGACACGTGTATCAAATAAGTGTAAAAAGTTTAACTGAAACAAACGGAAATAGATGGAGGGTCAACATTGGGACACGGTTAAAAATTTAGGGTTTAAATTGTTAAAATTAAAATGTTGGGATTTAATGTGAAAAAATGCCAAACCCTGGTTTTTTTTTTTTTTTGTAATTTTCCTAATTTTTTAAGTTTTGAAATTCATTCCAATATTAAAACTTGACTGTAATATGTGGTCTTGATTTCAACCACTTAGAGTCCTATAAGGGCTTTTTTGTCCAAAAAAATATAGCATACTATAGTGGGGAGTTGTTAGGGGATAGGAAATTTCTCAAAAATATCTTAGAGATACGAATCTATGTAATTTAAATGTATCAAGGGTGGCACCCGGCCATCCCCTTTTCAATCCATCCCTGGTACGTTGCCTATGTTGGTTGTATACAGGGGCATTGGGAGGGAGGGTTTGGAAGGGGTCCTAGCCCTTCTAAAATTTTGGAAAGGCACTGTGTATAAATGTGGGAGGAGGTTATCCAAAATTTGAAATCCAAATTTCTTGCCAAAAATAGTCAAAGTCTCAGAGAGTTTCCCACAAATGCGAAGTCCTCAGAGATCCACAAATTCTTCAGGAGTTTCCTGGAGAGAGTTGCAAACTCCTTGAGAGACCTAAAGCCCACGAGCAAAGCAATTTTCTCAGAAGCCCATTAATCCAAATTAGAGCCTAAGTCAATGAGGCAAGCCTTTTTGGAGACCCTTGAGCCCAATGTAGACCTCATTCAAGGAGAGAAGACGCCCAAGTCACTAACATTGTGAAGTTCTCAGAAGCGGCAAATCCCTTAAACCCATGAGGCAAATTCAACGTCAAGCAATTCATCCCTCGCGAAGGATACAGCTCCTTTGAGGAGATAAGATCAATCAGAGACAATTACTTCGCCAGCAGGCTTCATACACGTATCATTATTCTGGGATGATGACGATCCTCCCAAAGATAGGTCCGCCGATGCCTCCGCAGCCTGGTGACGCCAAAGGGCTAACCCTCAGAGAGCTTTACCCAAGACGATGATGACCCTCTCGAAGATGGAACATCCCATGCCTCCAGCCTAGTAACAAAGGGCTAACCTCTGGAGAGCGTTCATCACTTTGCCTTTGCGGTCTGGTGATGCCAAAGGGCTAGCTTCCAGAGAGCTCCTTTCTCCTCTACGACTTGGTCGCGCCAAAGGGTTGACCCCCGTGAAAGCCTTTCCGAGGCGATGACGACTCCCTTGAAGATGGGTTCGCCCATGCCTCCGCGGCCTGGTGATGCCAAAGGGCTAACCTAGTATTTTTTAAGGCGAAAAGCGAACTGAGGCGACAAGGTCACCTAATGCCTAAGCGCGAGGCAATGAGGCGAGGCGAACACAAAGGATATTTTTTAAAAATAAATAGTATAGACAAAAAGATAAATATTTTCAAGAACTATCATGCATTTATCATTCTAAATACTAAATATCCTTAAACAATACAAAATATCCAACAAATCTAACATTCTAAATATTAAATATTCATCAAAAAACATCGAACATCAAACCAATCAACCATCCCAAATAATTCTTTCCTCTTCTTTAATCAAATGAAGGGAGTCTAACCCTCGTGCTGCACCGATGCAAATGTTGAGCCTTTCGTTCCATGTGAGATGAAAAGTACTAATTTCAGTTTGGTTTCTACTTCTATTATAGAGATGATCGGCTAGGGCCCCACGAGCCATATATTTATAAACAAGGATCATTTCTTGGCAATCGTTGCATTGGCCGATCAGAGCTACAAGATGAGTGTGTCGGAGCTTAGAAAACATCTTGACCTTAGTCCAGAACTCCTTTGCTCCTTTATTGGACTCTGCATTCAAACCGCTTTATGGCAACAGCTGTAGCACCGTTGTCAATAAACCCCTTATATAGCTTACCAAATCCGCCAATCCCAATAACTAATTCTTCATTAAAATTGTTGGTCATTGATTGTATCTCAGCTAGTGAAAAGCAACGGCACGAGTACTCAGATTCAATCACAACGCTTGAAATTGCATCAACACTTAAACCAGACATATCTTTGATATTTGGGAGCATAAAGGTCACGCCCCAAAAGTCAGAGGAAAAAAAAAAAAAAAAAAACTACTAGTCTAAGTCTTCAAGTGAACCACGGCTCCAACACTTCATCTTCATTGCTTTCGGGATAACCTTCACTATCATAAACCGCTTCCTCACCTGCCATGGCACACCATGAGCTTGAAATGTCCAGTAAAAACACACTCCCATACCTTCTATCAAAAAATCAACCATACACGGAACAAATCGGGTACCATAACATACAATACTACAATAAGGTTCTGTGAATTAGTAGTTAGGCTAGACATCTAGAATCCCCCAAAGAGATCCTTCTACCCAACATAAGAATTGAACACCGGACTATTCAGAACTCCCCTTTTTGTTGCTTTGTAGACCTTATCACCTCCGCCCACCTCCCGGTTATTTACCAGTCGGCGACACTGATGGACCTCAAAAGAGACGGCTAAACAAGTGGGCTCGCTTACACCCAAATCGTGCCTAGGGCTTGCTTACACTCTATACATACAATACTAAAGGGCTCGCTTACACCTTGAAATCACCGCGTAAAGTCTGAATACATCCGTGTCATCCTAGGGGTTCGCTTAGATCGCTTGCGCAAGACTTAACTCATTTGGTATTAATCTCATCATAATTCATGTCATTCATATGTATAAATTATTTCAAAACACTAGTGTGAATGGCACCTATTGCCAACCCCTTATCATTTCCCGTTTGTTGATCTTTTGATAAGTAAGTTAGTCACATTCGGTAATATAATGCTTTAATAATTTTTATTATTCTTTTTATTCAATAATGTGACACAAATCTTATTATTAAAGTGAATTATATTTTAAATTTTAAATTTTTATAAGTACATGACATATTAATTAGTAAGGCAATGTTATAAAATTTATTAGTCTGTATAATATTTTTTAGCAAAATAATTATACAAATAACATAGCAAAATAATTATACAATTGTAAAATCAATTTAGTAAAATTAATTGAAAAAATTTTCGGCAAAATAAATAAAAGAGAAACAGAACAAGAATCAGGGAAGAAAAAAAAAAGAAAAAAACCAGAACCACAGAAAAAAAAAGTGAATAAAAAAAACGAAGGGAAAAAAAATCTGCTGAGAGATGAAATAAAGGAAAGAAGAAGAGAGAAGAACAAGAGAAAAAAAAAAAAAAAAAAAAAAAGACGAAGTAGGAAAGACGAAAAGAAGAGGAGGGAGAAGACGAAGCAGGAAGAGAGAAGAATGAAGTAGGAGAAGAAGACTTACCTTGGAAACGATGTCGAAGATGAAGCAGGACCAGGTTCGTTTCTCTCCTGTCGTCTCCTCTTTCTCTGCTTTTCGTCTTTGCTTTTCGTCTCTCTCCTTTCGATACCCCCAGAAACTAGGGTTTTACACTTCATAAATAGTAGAAAGCAATTCTAAGGTGCAATGTATGTCCACAAATAATACAAAATCTAGAGAAATGAAGGGCCTAGATCTTAGAAGCAAGAAGCAACGCTTTGTTTCGCCTTGCGCTTCACTCACCTCAACCTCGCCTCTCCATATTGCCTCGCTTCGAACCCTATGAAGCGCAATAGCCTCGCCACTCTTCTCGCTAAGCGCGCGCCTCTAGCAACACTGCTAACCCCCGGAGAGCTTTGCCCTGAGATAGTGACGACTCTCTCGAAGATGGGACATTCCATGCCTAAGGATGGAAATTTGAACCTAGCCCAACTGGGACCCGACCACCCGACCTCAATTTGAGCGTTTTTTTTTTTTTTTTTCCTGAAAAATACCCCGACGGGACGGGGATGGTATTTAAAAATCAATCCTCGATTAGTTTCGGGTCTGGGACGGGGATAAGTGTCCAAGCCCCGTTCCCAGCCTAACCCCGTCCTCGTCTCAGCTCCGGTTTGCCCCAAAGTAAAATTACCATTTTAGCCCTATATATATATATTTTATACAGTCACTCACGCACACAGAGACGACCGCCTCATCTTCTCTCTCTCAGTCTCTCTCTCTCTAAAACCCTCTTATCACCGCCGCTGACTCCCTCCCTCCGCTGTCCTCTCAACAGAGACGATCGCTTCTCATCTTCTCCTTCTCGGTTTCTCTTTCTCTCTCTCTCTCTCTAAAACCCTCCCATCACTGCCGACTCTCTCACTTCGCTGTCCTCTCCCTCCTCCTATCACTGTCGATCTGCAACGATCGAGCCAGAACTGGGATCTGCAACGATCGAGCTAGAATTGAGATCTGAAGGTATATCAACGATCGAGCCAAAACTGATTTTGTTTTTGTTTTTGTTTTTTTGTTTTTTGCAAATCTGTTTTTAAGCCCTTTGCTCTTCAGTTTCAGATCTGCGTTTCAGCCCTATGCTCTTCAACATCGTCGTCATCACCTCTGCGTTTCAGCCCTCTCCTCTTCAATTTCAGATTTATTTTATTTTATTTTGTTTTTTAAAGTAGTTGATGATGATGAAAAATACTGAAAGTAGACTAAATTTTTTGGTTGTTCTTGTGTTGTGTTGAACAAAATTCAAAAAAAAAAAAAAAAAAAAGGGTCGGGGAAACCCGATCCCCGTTGGGGGGCGGGGGTGGGGGCAGATGGGTGCCCCGCCGGGGATCGGGGGTGGGGGCGGGAATTTTTTCACCTTCGGGGATCAGGGACAGGGAGTGCAATCCCCGGTCCCGCCCCGGCCTGTTGTCATTCCTACCCATGCCCCCAGCTTGGTGACACCAAAGGGCTGACCCCTAGGGAGCGTTCATTACTTTGCCTCTAGCTTGGTGACGCCAAAGGGCTAACCCATGGAGAGCGTTCGTTACTTTGCCTCCGTGGTCCGATGACACCAAGAGGCTACCCCGTAGAGAGCCTCTTCCCCGTGATCTACTCTTGAAGATGGGTACATTTTCACAGATGACAAGCCCACTTAGACAGCTCAACATCAGCATAGCAGCTCACCCCCAAGTCGCAATGGCAGGACTAGGGGAGGTCCAACCTTGCGGTAGACGCACAATGTGCTCTACTAGCCTCAATGGGATGGTGGGAGATCAAGTGATGCAGTGGCTAAAGGTAAGGGTAAGCTAAGATGGCTGGAAAATCCTCTCCATTTGGCATCCACAGGAGATAGCTCCTGTAGGACTAGCCAAGGGAATTACCTCAGGCGGACCAAGTCCCCGAGTAACTCTCCGCGGGGAATGACCTGAGGGGATTGGGTTTCTGTCGGACTTAGCCAAGCTGGATGAGGAGAGGAATATTCCCAAGGATCCACAAAGATCCAATGGACACATGGCAGCTCCCCATTTGAGGGATAGACCTCCAAGGACAAATATAGATGCCTATAAAAGGTAGTACTAGCTCACTTTTTGGATGATGATGAGAAAGGGATAAGGATGATGAAAAAAAGGAGAAGACCCATATCACATTTTCTCTCTCTACTTTCTCTCTCTAAACATGCAACCCAGAAGATCCATGGAAGGCCATCTTCGAAGATTGCCTTGAGTTTGGTCCTTGGGAGTGTTCCTGCCATTCTCTCTTTGTTCAAGCTTGCCTTACCTTTCATCCCACCATTTCCTTCCACCATTTTCATTTTTGGGTTCTTACTTTCTCTCTCTACCTCACTTTCTCTCTCTACTGTATATATATGTCTTCTTCTCCATTTGTGTTTGGTTTTGCGTTGCTAATCATTTGCAAGATTCACCTCTCTAGTGATATTATCACTTTTGCTTGTTTTAGAGCAAGAACCCCCTACAATAAAGAAGTTGGCCTCCAAAAATTCCATGGCCCCACAAATGCAGAGTCTCTAGATCTGGCCCCTGCAAATGGTGAATACCCTTTGCAGCGGCACTGTGCTGTTGCTACTTTTGTACTCCTAACTTCGTCCCTAGTCGTTGACCCTCATTTATTAATGGTGTTAATGGCAAATGAGAGAGGAAGAGACTAATACGTTAGGTGGGTCCAAATTTACCCAACAAATACATGATTATTGTGCTTATTGCATTATGTAATAGACAATTTTTTTTTTCTTTAGAAAAAGAAAAAGAAAAATTGCAGATGCTATCAGATGTTCATATGGAGATGTAGAAAGGAAAACCAAAAAAAGTAGAGAGAGAGTTAAGGCAGAAACTTTAAAAAGAAAGAGAACAACCTTATCTTTCTTTCCTAAAACTTTTGGGTAAATTACTGTGACCTCTCTCGAGGTTTGATAAAATTACCATAAGTTCTATAATTTAAACATAATTACAATGACCTCTCCTAATATTAAATTCATGTAACAATTTTAACCCATTCCGTTAAAGAACAGTCAAAGAACTAACAATTTTGCTGATGTCATGCAAAAAATGTTTATTAAGTGTCAAATTTTCTCCTTTAAAACAAAATAAAATTAAATATTTTACTTATTTATTTATTTAATAGTTTATTTATTAACCACACAATTATATATAGATGTGTATATATACAGTAGATTATCCTAATCTATCATTAACCTTTCTCTCGCTTATCTCTCTCATCTCTAATAACTGTCGGTGTTTGTCGCCTCTCTTGCCCCACCTCCCACCATCTGCACTTTCTCTTTGCCCTTTGCCTCCCCCTTCTTTCACCCCTTTGTCTTCCTCCACTGTCCATCACTGCTCACTCCACCATGGGGCATCGCTAGACGTAATCAATAAACATTACTCAACCTTGTCTATCATCCCTATTATGGGGTTTTGAACAAACCAATTAGGGAAAGGGGGTTTCCGTGAGAGGACGATGGAGATGCTCAGTGCTCTAGGGCTTTTGTGAGAGGGGAATATAGAGAAGAGAGAGAGAGAGGAGATAACTCGGTGTACTTGTGTTCTCTGCCTTGTGCGATGACTCAGCGGAAGAGGGCCTCGACTTTGTGCGTTCAGTTCAATGCAAGGTTCTGAAAAGCGGTTGCGGTCGCTGTAACGGTGGCGATGGCGCGGTTGCGGTTGCGGTTGCAGGGTGTAAAGGCCGTAGCGTAACGGTTGCGGTAACCGGAACCGTGAATTTTTTTATTTTTCGCACAATTTGAAAAAAACTTACCGATACACACTTTTTTTTTTCATGATCATATTTATTGGGTTTTAAAATAAATATTGATCAATTTTTATAAATTTTTAAGTTTGATCCAATATATTTCATATTTTTAAATCACTATAAACTGAGTTTTTTACATTTTATTTTAATAATTAATGACTTTATATTATACAAAAAATCAATCACTAACTATTATATATAAGATAAATAATGACAAAAGTAAGAGAATAAATAAAAACCTAAATATATATATACATTAATCAAACCAAATAGATAATGACCACATTTATTATTATTATTATTATTATTATTATTATTATTATTAAACAATATACAGATAAATACACACAAACAAAATGGTTGAGTGATAGCAACTGAATAAAATAGTATAGGTCTTACAGTTTCAACAAATCAATAACATGTTTTTCATCTTCTCTCTTCTCTCTCTTCATCTCTTGTTCCTCTATCTTCCCTCTTTTCTTTCTATCTCTCTTCCCCCATTTTCAACTCTTTTTTTTTTTGTGTGTATTTTTTCGAAAGAAGCAATTCGGAACCGTTACATAACGGTGTGTAACAGGCCGTTACGGCCGTTACAGCACCGCTACGACTGCTATAGCAGCCGCTACGGCCGATACACCTGTGAATCTCAATCCCACTGCAAAAGCGGCCGTAACGGGTGGCGGTAACTACCACAACCGTTACGTAACGGTTGCGGCCGCTTTTTAAAACCTTGGTTCAATGGCTTGGCTCTGTGTAATCACCCTCTACAACAGTTCTGTGACGATGGTGGTGCGCTTTGTACCACGAATTTTTGTTTCATAAACTTCTGTCAAGTTCTTGTATTGAATTTGAATTTCATTAGTTTGAATCAACTTTTTGTTTTATTCTTGGAGGTTGAATGATGAAGGATTGTAGAGGGTGGTAGCTGGCCATGTTGGTGTGATGGTTGTAGCATTGGAGGGGGTCAAGAGTGGGTGGGGTGTGCAGTGGGGGTGGTGGTGGTTGTGAGCGAAATTTGGGGAAGAAGAATGGATTTGTGGTGTTGGAGTGAAGTAGATGAGAAAGGAGCAGAAACTGCTAGTGGTGACAGTAGGAGTTGGGGTGGTCGTGGTAGTGTGGAGGTAATAGGCTGCTCTGATTTTTATCTCTTTCTTCTATGTATGTTTGTAGTTAACAATACAAGATTGAGGGATGATGATTAAGTAATTTCTCAATTAATGAAAAGGGCAATATAGTAGATTAACAAAATTATGGAGCTTATTGTATTTTCTCTAAATCTCATGGGAGGTCAGTGTAATTTATTTAAAATATTACATAACTTCTTGTTAGATGATTAATAGCAGAATGGGAATGGCCAAACTGTGTTCTGGGTATGTCATTTTTTGCATTATCTGTGTATGATTGACTTTTTTTAATGGTTTTTTGGTTAGATTTATTTCATTTTTATTTTTGGAGACGAAAAAAATTTGATTCCTAAAACCCTTAGGAATTGCTAATATACATTTGGGTGTGTGCAGACCCATGCTTGACTCGAGCATATGTTGTCTGGAACTTTATTTGGATTATATTTTCTCTTTTGCAGTTTTGGGACTTCAAGGACTCCACAAAAGAAACGAAGATACGAAGGCCTGAACATCTACATAAAAGCCTCAAGGTGCTTGAATTGAATGGATTTGTTGGATGCAAAGCTGATCTGCAGATTGCCTCATACATACTCGGCAGTATTGTGTCACTTCGGGAGATAATCATTGATCCCAGCCATCCAAATAAATGGGCACCTGAAGATCCTGACAAGCAACAGCTGGCTAGAACTCATGCCAGGCAGCACTTGGAAACAAGATTACCTTTTGGGACACAATTGGTGTTGAGATAACGATTTGTGAACTTCTTCGCTCGTATCTACTTGTACACTGGGTCTTCAAGGATACAGGTTTTTATTTTATTTTTCGGGGCACAGTCTGCTAGTGGTGAGAAAACTAATATTAGTTATTACGAATATTATTGAAATCGGTATTCAATCTGAACTTTGAATTTGAGATGAAGGTTATTTACAATAGGTGTGGTGTTATTATTATTATTTGGCTGGGGGATTATTTGATTTTTTTTTTATTTTCCCCCTTGTGGCAAGAAATTTGGCTGCAAATTTAGCAAAAATATTGCTAATACAAGCAATTGATCACTGCTCGTCTAGGAAGTACCTTATCGTGCTCCATTTTTAATGAAGCTTGGGGCATCATCCAGTGTTTCTAACATTTATCATGTTTGCAGTTGGCAAATGGGTGGGTTTAGTTGGGTCAATATGGATTATGCAATAAAAGAATATAATAAAATTTAAAATTTCATTGTGTAAATGTTTGCTTGGACAGTGAAATTTTCTTATCAACATCTCTAACCACTGCAATGATCACAACACTTCTCATTTTACATATCAAATTTATTATGATTTTAAATATAAAAAGCAAATAAACAAGACTCAAAATTACTATAAAAAAATTCTACTTGCGCAAAAAATCATGAAATTGATTCTAAATGTTCATAAATATAAAAACATTTTTTTAAAAAAATTCAATTCCATTGCTTAGATAAAAAATAAAAAATTCTCTATACAATAAAATTTTACTCTTATTTTACTGTAAAACGGAATTTGGAAAAATCCTTTTGAGGAAGTAAAATAGGACACACACACACTCCCTTTATCTGTTGGAAGGACTCCGGAGACCTTATTTGGTTTAACTTTTGAAACACAATTTTTGAAAAAAAATTTCAAAATTTTGTTTGGTTGGAAATTTTTTTCAAAAATTTTTCAAAATCACTTTTCTATACATCAATCAATCACTTTTTCTTTCCACTCTCTCATTCTCAATTACTTTTTCTCCCATATACATTTACTCAATTACAACAAAATATTAAATAATCCCAAACTCCCTTCAAAACTATTTTCAAAATATACAACTAAACAAATCAAAAAAATTTCTAAACTCTTACTCCAAATTTTTTTTTGAAAATTTATTTCTCAAAATCAAACCAAACACACCCTATATGTCTTTGTGTGATATCCAAAGATTGCCACAAGAAAATTAACAGAGACTGTGTCAAAAAATAAGGGACCACATTAACAATGACGATGGTGAGGGATAAGGATTACATGGGACATCTACATAATCTCTTTACCTCTTTTTCTCACTCTAAATCAATATAAATCAACGTAGATCTAAGAGATAGTTTAAATGTTGATTGTTGCAACAGAAATCTTTTACGAAGACACCTATATATTAAAAACAGTTTACTTGTCGTTTTACCACTAAAAATTATATTGAGGGATTTGTTGTTAAAGTTACTACTATTTTTGTGGTTTTTATTATGCATTGATGACCTGTAAAATAGGTTAAGTAACAGGTAAATATATTAAAATAATAAATAATATTATATAACCACAAATATTCATAACACAACTCACTAAAGTGTATAAGCTCCAAAGAAAAAAAAGTATAACCTACAACTAAAATGAGTAACCTCTCCACAAAAATTCATATCGTTGTCACAAAAATACGTAATTTAACCACAAATTACATAACAAAAATCATAAAAATTATGAAAACTATAAAATATTGTAACGTAACCGCAATGTTATATATATAACGTCGCCCACAAAAGTGTGTAACTTAAATACAAATTGGTGTAGCGAAAGCATAAAAATTTTGAGAACTACAAAAATGTCATAATCTATTTACAAAGTTAAGCAACGTCATTCACAAAAATGAATAATCTAACCACAAATTAGTGTAATGAAATCTATAAGACTTTTGGTAACCACAAAATGTCGTAACCTAATTACGAACTTATGTAACATCAGCCATAAAAACGTGTAATCTAATCACAAATTGGCATAAAGAAAAGCATAAAAATTTTGAGAACCACAAAGTGTTGTAACCTAACCACAAAATCACATGACTTTACCCACAAAAATGTGTAACCTAACCATAAATTGGCCTAACGAAAACTATAAAACTTTTGACAATCACAAAATATCGTAACGTAACCACAAAGTTACATAATGTTACCCACAAAAACACATAATTTAACCATAAATTGACATAACGAAAACTATAAAGCTTTTGGCAATCACAAAATGTCGTAACCTAACCACCTATGAAGCACGGATATGGATACGGATACGGACACAGACACGAGACATGGCAATTTCCAAAAAATGGGGACACGGACACGGCGGGAGACACGGCGAATTTTTTTTTTATTATATATTTTTATGTGTTATGTAGATTCATATTACATTCATCCTAAATTAAAATTAACAAACACTAACATAGTAACATTAATTCAATAAATATAACCACTACATTTAAACAAATTAATAGATCATCCATTCGCAAAAAAGTCATAATAAACGACAACAAGAATTAAGACGAGCAGGGGAAAACATTCAATATCTAACAATATTCTTCACAAAAGTATTAAATAAGAGAGGCAAAAGAAAAAGAAGAAGAAGAAGAAGGCAAAAAAAAAAAAAAAAAGTGAGCCCCGCCGTGTCCCCTACAAAAAAATCATTAAATTAAAGAAACACGCCATCTGGCGTGTCCCATACGTGTCTGCATGCCAGACACCGCCACGGCACCGATTTTGGAGTGTCCATGCTTCATAGCTAACTACAAAGATACATAACGTCAGCCACAAAAATGCAGAACTTAGCTACATATTGACTTAACAAAAAGCATAAAAATTTTGAGAATAAAAAATTGTCATAACCTAACCACAAAGATGCAGAACTTAGCTACATATTGACTTAACAAAAAGCATAAAAATTTTGAGAATAAAAAATTGTCATAACCTAACCACAAAGATACATAACGTCACCCACTAAAACATGTCACCTAATCACAAATTTGCGTAATGAAAAGCATAAAATTTTTGAGAACCACAAAATGTCGTAACCAATCATAAAGTTGCTTAATGTCACCCACAAACTTACTAGCTTACTAACATCCTACTATTTGTATTTAATACTATCATTATATGTAAAATTATTATAAAATGCCGTTTTGATACTCCTTAATATACCACTACTAGGCACATATCTACACTGTTTATCTGCGCTTATTGTTTATCATTACCTATATTAATTATTGTTAATAGGCTTTTCCCAATTATTTTGTCCAGCACAATCTGTTTCATTTTTTTATTCTTGAAGGCCCCTTACATTTATGCATAGAGTCATATTTTGAAGGCCAATTTTTATTTTGATGAAACTTAGATTAGAAACTGATTAAGTCAACAACAGTTTTGGCAAAAATTTAAAAATAAATGGGAGAGAGAGGCAAACAAATTTATAGTGGTTCGGCTTCAACTCGGCCTACGTCCACTCCTCAAGCTTCACTTGAGATTTTCCACTATGCTCTAGCTTCACGGGAATGGTAGCAACCTCATTACAAATGGAGCAATCCTCCACGGATTTTACACAGACTTTCTAAGTCAAGAACACTGAGTGTACTACACTCTTACAAGATTGAAAAGAATGTGTTTTTGCTGTCACAGAAAGCTACAAGAATGATCTCTCTAAGATAGATATATAAAATGAAATTTTGATTTTTCTGTAAATCTCACACAGAAAAGATGAACTTAATGCTATAAGGCCCAGTGTATAATTTTTGAGAGAGGAAGTAAACAAAAATTGAAGAGCACTTCTTAGAGAATTTTTCAAAGAATAGATGTGAGTAATTATAGATCAAAGAATATTTTATGGTTTTTTTTTTGGTAACTTGTTTACATTAAAGGCTTTGGTATATATAATGAAACTTATAGCTGTTATATTCATTTGAATTTATAGCTGTTGTATTCATTTGAATTTATAGCCGTTTATAGCCGTTGTACTCCATCATTATTAATTTGAATATCTTCCACTCCATCATTACTAATTTGAATATCTTCCATTTGAACATTTTGAACTGCTGCTGTGCTAGGCTGTTTGAACCTCTGTTTTGTGCTATTTGAACTCCTGATTTAATCAAATATTAAATACATTCTAACAACATTTAGGATAAAAGTTTAGGTGAGAAATAATGGAACAAAATAAATTTTGATTCTATTTTTCTCTTTCAAATAAATTAAAACATAATTAAATAAATCAGCAAAATAAATTTTGGATTTTTTTTTCTTTTTCAAATAAATTAAAATATAATTAAATAAATCATCAAAATAAATAAATCTAACAATAACTAATAATTTATGTTATTGAGTCGTGACATACTTAAATTCATGTTGAAAAATAGTCAACCCTAACTTTATATATTGCTTGAGTTGTATCGAAAATACTCATCCTTACCCCCAATTAATTTTAGTTATTATAGCATTGGTAAGTTAAAAAATAAAGATTTGATTCAACTAATTGAAGTCCGACTATTATATATATATATTATTGTTATCTAAATTTTGTTAAATTGTAATGCAATAGAAATAAATTTTTGGGAGACTTATTTATAAGTCCTATTTCGGACACTTATGCTATGTTAAGTCCTGTGTAATTTCTTATAGAGTTTCAAGTCCTATTTAAATAGGAATGTATTCCACAAGATCCTATGAGTTGTAAATAAATGGTATTAATATACTATTATACACTATAATGGCAAAACCATATACAAGAAATTGAATGTGTGGGGACATAATTTTTGAATGACAACACGTGGCCGAGGTGTCACCGAAGTGTCAGCCGAGGTGCCACGTGTCCTGGTCATGACACCGAGATCATCTCGGCTAGGCCGAGGTTATCTGCGAAGATACCGGAATCCAGGATAAGCGGATAAGGGACGAGTCCTAGAATGAGAAGGGACTTCAGTTTGGGTAAAGATAAGACTCTTAGAGAGTTTATCCTAACCCTGCTGGGAGTCCAAGATTAGCAGTAATCCTAAGTCCATTGAAGCTAAACTTCTATTGGGACTAGGTTTGTTTTGGTTATAAAAGAGAGGCACCATCATGGGTCTAAGGTATGCTTTTTATGTTTTGTCTAGTGAGTTAAGCACTATTGGTTATCTTTGAGAGATATTTGATTACTGATTTGATCGTCGGAGTGCCCCCGGGTGGACGAACCACCATCGCAATCTTTTCTTTTTGTGACAGGTCGTTCGGGCTTAATCTATTCTGCCAGTGTTCTCTAGCTGAGTACTTGATTGGCAGTGTGGTCGAAAATTGACACACAATTTGGTGCCGTCTGTGGGAAAGAAAGAAGAATAGATGGCCAACGACGAACAGAAAGGGGGGCAGAACACAGTTCATGCAGTCCCTCAGCACGACAGGGCAAAGGGGCATTCTCACCGGCCTTCACGGGAGGTCGGGCATGGAGAATCAAAGAGGGCTGGAGAATGATGCTTGGGAGTTGGAATTTACAAGCTAAGGTTGGTTTAACACTTGTTGAAATTTTAAGAAAAATTTAAAAGTTGAAGTTAAACCGAGGATATGTTTAACACTTCTTGAAATTTTAAAAATTTACAAGTTGAAGTTAAACCAAGGTCATGTTTAACACTTGTTGAAATTTTAAAGAAAAATTTACAAGTTGAATTTAAACCGAGGTCATGTTTAACACATGTTGAAATTTTAAGAAAAATTTACAAGCTGAAGTTTAAACCGGGGTCATGATTAAAGGAAGGAATGATATAGGTTCCATCACCTCAGGATGCCGAGGTAATAGAACCTAGGGGCAGTTGTGGGGATATAATTTTTGAATGACAACACGTGGCCGAGGTGTCACCGAAGTGCCAGCCGAGGTGCCACGTGTCCTGGTCATGACGCCGAGATCATCTCGGCTAGGCCGAGGTTATCTGCGAAGATACCGGAATCCGGGATAAGCGGATAAGGGACGAGTCCTAGAATGAGAAGGGACTTCAGTTTGGGTAAAGATAAGACTCTTAGAGAGTTTATCCTAATCCTACTGGGAGTCCAAGATTAGTAGTAATCCTAAGTCCATTGAAGCTAGGCTTCTATTGGGACTAGGTTTGTGTTGGCTATAAAAGAGAGGCACTATCATGGGTCTAAGGTATGCTTTTTATGTTCTGTCTAGTGAGTTAAGCACTATTGGTTATCTTTGAGAGATATTTGATTACTGACTTGATCGTCGGAGTGCCTCCGGGTGGACGAACCACCGCCGGAATCTCTTCTTTTTGTGACAGGTCATTCGGGCTTAATCTATTCTGCCAGTGTTCTCTAGCTGAGTGTTTGATTGGCAGTGTGGTTGGAAATTGACACATACAGAATGTTACTATAGATCATATCTATATGAATGTGAATTTCAAAATACATGAACAAGTAACATTTTCACATTCAATTTAAAAAATCAAAAACCTAGTAAGTTTGCGAAACGTAACGTGACACGTTACGTTACGTTTACGTAGGTGTCACGTTACGTTTATGTAGGGGTCACGTTACGTTACGTTACGTTTATGTAGGGGTCATGTTACGTTATGTTTATGTAGGTGTCACGTTACGTTTCGCAAACTTAATCTATGGTAACATTCAATTTTCTATAGGAAATTGAATGTTACCATAGATCATATCTATATGAATGTGAATTTCAAAATACACGAACAAGTAACATTTTCATATTCAATTTAAAAAATAAAAAACCTAGTAAGTTTGCGAAATGTAATGTGACACGTTACGTTACGTCTATGTAGGTGTCATGTTACGTTACATTTATGTAGGTGTCACGTCACGTTACGTTTATGTAATGTCTCATCTGATATGGTCACGTTACGTTATGTTTATGTAGGTGTCACGTTACGTTTTGCAAACTTAATCTATGGTAACATTCAATTTTCTATATATGGTTTTACCATTATTTATGATATTAACAACTAATATTGAGGGTAAATGTGCCAACGAACTTCACACAGGACTTATGAGAACATAAGTTTTTTAGTAGGACCATATGTAGCATAAGTCTCCCTTATAGGACTTATAAATAATTTTCCCTAAATTTTTATCTTTTTTGTTTTATCCAAACAATTTTTTTTTTGGTAATGATATATAAAGGGCCCAATTTAAACAACTCGCCTTAAGCCCCTAATAACCCCGAGCCGGCCCTGGAGGGTCAATGTCTTGGGCCACTATAGAGGGTTGTGTGTGTCAATTTCCGACCACACTGCCAATCAAGCACTCAGCTGGAAAACACTGGCAGAATAGAATAAGCTCGAACGACCTGCCACAAAAAGAAGAGATTCCGGCGGTAATTCGTCCACCCGGGGGCACTCCGATGATCAAGTCAGTTATCTCTCAAAGATAGCAAAAGAGCTTAACTCACTATTCAGAACATAAAAACCATACCTTAGACCCATGAGGGTGTCTCTCTTTTATAGCCAACACAAACCTAGTCCCAATAGAAGCCTAGCTTCAATGGACTTAGGATTACTGCTAATCTTGGACTCCCAGTAAGATTGGGATAAACTCTCTAAGAGTCTTATCTTTACCCAAACTGAAGTCTTCTCCCATTCTAGGACTCTTGTCCCTTATCCGCTTATCCCGGATTCTGGTATCTTCGCAGATAACTTCGGCCTAGCCGAGATCATCTCGGCGTCATGACCAGGACACGTAGCACCTCGGCTGATACTTCGGTGACACCTCGGCCACGTGTTGTTATTCAAAAATTATGTCCCCACAATTGCCCCCTAGGTTTTATTACCTCGGCATCCTGAGGTGATGGAACTTATATCATTCCTTCCTTTAATCATGACTCCGGTTTAACTTCAGCTTGTAAATTTTTCTTAAAATTTCAACAAGTGTTACACATGACCTCGGTTTAACTTCAACTTGTAAATTTAAAATTTCAACAAGTGTTAAACATGTTCTCGGTTTAACTTCAACTTGTAAATTTAAAATTTCAACAAGTGTTAAATATGACCTCGGTTTAACTTCAACTTGTAAATTTTAAAATTTCAACAAGTGTTAAACTAATCTTAGCTTGTAAATTCCAACTCCCAAGTATCATTCTCCAGCCCTCTTTGATTCGACGTGTCTTCTGGGATTCTTCCCTCCTTGATTCTCCATGCCCGACCTCCTGTGAAGGCCGGTGAGAATGCCCCTTCGCCCTGTCATGCTGAGGGACTGCAGGAACTGTGTTCTGCCCTCCTTTCTGGGCATATTTCTTGACCGCTGGAATCGGCGTATCTTGTAAAGGGAACGGTGACTGCATGATGTTGTTCTGCATTATGAAATTGATGACCGTTTGCAGGTCCGCCAATTTGTTCGCCATTCCTTTTATCTCGTCGTCCCTCTGCAGGCATCTATCCTTCCATACTTGGAAGTCATCCTCGTTATAATACCTGTTTCGTTCTGATTTCTTTGGCACGTCGCCCTCCTGGCCGACGTCATTTTTTACGTGATTCTTATCACGAGTCTTTTCGTTGTAGTTGTCTTCTTCGACGTCAAGGTCAATGTGTTTCCCACTCTCAGTAGGGGTGTCGTCCCCAACCTTTTCTTTCTGTCCGTCGTTGGCCATCTATTTTTCTTTCTTTCCCACAGACGGTGCCAAATTGTGTGTGTCAATTTCCGACCACACTGCTAATCAAGCACTCAGCTGGAGAACACTGGCAGAATAGATTAAGCCCGAACGACCTGTCAGAAAAAAAAGAGATTCCGGCTGTAGTTCGTCCACCCGGGGGCACTCTAACGATCAAGTCAGTTATCTCTCAAAGATAGCAAAAGAGCTTAACTCACTATTTAGAACATAAAAAGCATACCTTAGACCTATGGGGGTACCTCTCTTTTATAGCCAACACAAACCTAGTCCCAATAGAAGCCTAGCTTCAATGGACTTAGGATTACTGCTAATCTTGGACTCCTAGTAGGATTGGGATAAACTCTCTAAGAGTCTTATCTTTACCCAAACTGAAGTCTTCTCCCATTCTAGGACTCTTGTCCCTTATCCGCTTATCCCGAATTCCGGTATCTTCGCAGATAACCTCGGCCTAGCCGAGATCATCTTTGCGTCATGACCAGGACACGTAGCACATCGGCTGACACTTCGGCCACGCGTTGTCATTCAAAAATTATGTCCCCACAAGGGTTAAATAGAAATGTGAGGAAAACTACATATAGCAATTGGAGTCTTGGCCAATGGTTTGCTTCATATCTCGTGTTTTCATATATTTGTGTAATGTGTCTTTACAATAAGTTTTATAATTTTCTCTGTTGCCTTTATTCTTTGATTGAATTGAAGAATATATCTATGGTATTGATTAATTTAAGGACAAACCTCTATCTTCTTGAGTTGCACTTGATTATTTTCCTTTAATGTATTGTAAGCATTTCAAAACTATCATTTCCCTCTTTGCCTTCAGGCTTTTTGTTTATTTGGTTTAACCTTTTTTCCTGATAAAAAAAATGCTTTAAAAATTTTTGAAGTAAATTTTATTAGATAAAAGACAATTTTAGTCCTTAAAGTATGTGTTCTTTATCATTTTAATCCAAATTTTATTTTAGCTAATTTGTGGTCCTTTTTCTTTTTTCATTTGTGTATCATTTAATAAAGAAATTATAGTTGTATAGCAGAAATCATCTAGACATGGGTATGCGTTTCTTTTTTCTTTGGTTATGTGTGCATAAATATGGGTATTGGGAGATTTGTTGTAGGCCAAAATTAAACTTTCTTTGTCTCTATTTCAGGGAAATAATAGATTTTGTGACAACAATATAGTTTGTTAAATACATAGGATTAACAAGATCAAGTTGAGTACATTCTAATTTTTTGCTATCAAAATTGCTGGAACCACAAATTAAAGGTAATTGTTACTTGATAATTTACACACTTAATATTTCAGATAATCATTATAATGATCTCAAGCATTATGTTCATTATTTCAACTTAGACAAAACAAAGATTGCATTGAATAAATTATACACAAAATGTAACCATTTATGTAGGCCACTGTTAAGTTAGAAAACAATTTGTTCCTCAATATTTTAACAAACCAAATGTTTGCATTTCGAATGATCAAGTCTAAAATGTTTGGTATAATTTCATAATTACACTTTTGTTTTCATTTTTCTTATCTATCGAGTGCATTTCTAATTACGGTTAAAATCATATGTTCTGTTTTGTGTCTACATGTTGGAAGGTGGAAAAGAGAAATGTGATGATTTATTTTTATTTTTTTAATTTATGATTGAAATCAATTTTTGTTGTTATCTATATGAAATCAGGTTAGTTTTGCAATTTTTTTTATAGCCAGTTCAAATATAAAAAAATGATGTACAATCACTTTCTTGATCTTTTTATTTTATTTTATTTTATTTTTTCTTATACAAAATGTCTTAAATTAATAAGTAATACTGATTAAATTTTCACGCTCAATGTCGAGTGCCCATTTATTTATTTATTAATATTTTGTTCTTCATTTGTGCAAGTCTTTAATTTTGTAGCATTTTTGTTCCCCGCTTTTGAAGGGATGTGTGGTTTTTATGCTTTATTCTTTGTGTTTGATTGACCAGTGTTATAGATAGTATTATGCTCTTGTTAGTTTTATTTTATTTTAAATTATTGAGATCGTTTTAAGTTTTCCATATTATTAGTAATCTGTTTAGATCCATTCTTCCGTCATACTTTTCTTTTTGTTATAATGTGTGGAATAATCTTGGTTATGTTATTGTTTATCTTTTCAGCGATCATTATGAGTTGGTTTTTTCCCTCTTCTGAGTATTTGAGTTTATTGTTAACTTCTTTTTCTTTTCTTTTTCATGGCTAAGCAAGTACATGAAACAAAACTACTAAAGCAAGCCAAGCTAAGAAGGCTTCCATCTGGAATGTATTTAGTTCACCATGATGATCACCCTTCCAATTCTACGAGTGTGAAAAACAACCTTGGTTATTTTGTTACAATTTTTTTCTTCAGTATTATTGCTTAAATTTGTCTCTTGCGATATATTGAAATTTAGAGAGAAATTGTAGCGATCCTAGTTTTGCTACTTCGCTGAGTATGTCGGAGATCGAGCAGCCCGGTCAGCTCGCAGGGGTCCAAGGGGCAGCGCCCTGGCAGGGTTGAGGGGCAGCACCCCCGAAACATAAATGCAAAATGCATTAGAAGTTGCTTGTCTGCTCGAGCAGTCATTTATGCGCTCGAGCGGAGAATGTTTGGTTCTTGAAGTTTGACCTGTCTGCAAAAGTACTTGGGAAGGTGCATTCGACGCTCGAACGGGCTTTCCACGCTCGAGCGGACCATGTATTATATCAGTTCGTGAATTTGATATTTCAGATCACTTTTGTATATATATATATCTCTAAAAACATTTTGTTACCCAAAAGACAACCTAATTCACCCCCCCTCTTAGGTTGTCTTTTGGGTAACAATTGGTATCATGGCCTAAACTCTTGTTTTAGATTTAACCATCTAGGAGTTTCGATCCATGGCAACCTTAGCTGAAGGACAAGCCACAAATAAGCCACAACTGTTTGACAGAAACAACTATAGTCATTGAAGGATAAGATGACTCTATACCTACAAGCCACTGATTATGCCATGTGGATTATTGTCACCAAAGGTCCAAAAATTCCTACTAAATTAGTTAACAATATTAGTGTACCTAAAACTGAAAATGAATGTGATGAGAGAGATCATAAATTATTGCAAGCCAATACTAAAGCCAAACTCACCCTTGTTTGTAGATTAGACTCTAAGGAGTATAATAGAATTTCAAGTTGTGATTCGGCAAAGAAATTTGGGACAAACTTGAGGTAACGTATGAAGGTATAAACCAAGTAAAGGAATCTCGTATTGATATGCTTGTTCATAGTTATGAATTGTTTAAAATGAACTCTCATGAATCTATTTCAAGTATGTTTACTAGATTTACTGAAATTATAAACTCTTTAAAATCTCTTGGCAAAACTTATACTAACAGTGAGTTGGTAAGAAAAATTCTTAGGTGTTTACCAAAGAATTAGGAAGCAAAGGTCACCGCCATTATAGAAGCCAAAGATCTCTCCACACTTGGATTAGATGAACTTATGGGTTCCCTTATGACTCATGAGATCACCATGAAAGGACATGAGGATGTTGAAAACAAAAAGAAAAGTGGAATTGCATTCAAAGCCTCATCAAATGAAGAAGAACATGAAAACTCCAGTGAGGATGAAAGCTATACCATGTTTAGTAGAAATCTCAAAAAGCACTTCAAGAAAAATAATTATGGAGGAAGAAGACCTTTCAAGAAAGAGTACAACAAAGATAACAAGAAAGAGCCTATTATTTGCTATGAGTGCAAAAATCCTGGACATATGAAGATGGATTGTCCAAAATTGAAGAATCATGGAAAAGACTACAAAAGAAGCAAAAAGGCCATGGTAACAACTTGGGAGAAAGTGAAAATGAAAGCTCAAGTGATGAAATTGAAAATGAAGTAGCCAACTTATGTCTCATGGCTCTTGAAAATGAAGACTCTACTCAAATGAGGTAACTACTCTTTATGAAGAACTTGAAAGTGCATTCGATGAACTATCAAATGAATTTAGAAAAGTTTGTGCCAAAAATAATGTGTTAAAGAAATCTGTTGCATCTTTATCTATTAATGTAGAAGAATTAAAGAAAGAAAAAATTATTTTGAAAAATGATTTTGATACTATCTCTAATGAGAAAACTACTTTAAAAAACAATGTTGATGATTTAACAAAAACACTTGAAAATTTTGTAAAAGGTAGAGATAATCTCAACATGCTTCTTGGAAATCAAAGATGTATTTTTGATAAAGCGGGTATTGGATATGATCCTATTAAGAAACAAAAGAATCTCAATACAATTTTTGAAAAGGTACCTCTCATGACACACCCTCATATTACTTGTCATTATTATAGAAAGAAAGGCCATTATATATCTTATTGTCCATTCAAAAAGAATATGAACATGGGAATTAAAAAGATTACAAAATTAACCAAGAAGGACCTAAGAAACTATGGGTACCAAAAACCAACACTTGATTGTCATCTTGTAGGTTTGCTTTAAGTCCAAAGCTAAAGAAGAAAAGTGGTACCTTGATAGTGGATGTTCCAGACATATGACCGGAGATAAATCATTCTTTACTAAATTATCATCGAAAGATGAAGGATTTGTTACTTTTGGAGACAACAAGAAAGGAAAAATCATCGGTATTGGTAGCATCGGTATTTCTCCTAACCCTTCTATTGAAAATGTTTTACTTGTTGATGGATTTAAGCATAACCTACTTAGTATTAGTCAATTATGTGATAAAGGTAATCGAGTTATTTTTGATAAATCACATTGCACAATTGAAAGCACAAATGATCATAAAGCTTTATTCCTTGGTAATCGCCATGATAATGTTTATGTTTTTCATCTTAATGATCTCTATGTTAGTGATGTTAAATGTTTATATATTAATAATGAAAATAGTTGGTTATGGCATAGAAGACTTGGTCATGCTCATATGGATTTACTTGCTAAACTTTTGAGAAAGGATTTGGTCATTGGACTTTCAAAAATTAAATTTGAAAAAGATCATCTTTGTAGTGCTTGTCAACAAGGAAAACAAACTAAAACATCATTTAAATCAAAATCTCATATTTCCATAACTAAACCTTTACAACTATTGCATATGGATTTATTTGGTCCCTCAAGGACATCTAGTTTAGGTGGTAAACGTTATTGTCTTGTTATTGTTGATGATTATTCAAGATTTACATGGGTTATGTTTTTAGCACACAAAGATGAAACCTTTTCTTCTTTCACAAAACTCTGTCGTAGAATTCAAAATGAAAAAGGCTTTCTGATTACTAATATTCGAACCGACCATGGTAGAGAACTTGAAAATGAGAAATTTGAATTGTTTTGTGATGAGCATGGTATTGGACATAATTTTTCAGCACCTAGAACCCCTCAACAAAATGGTGTAGTAGAAAGGAAGAATAGAACTTTAGAAGAGATGAGTAGAACAATGCTTTGGAAAATAATCTTCCTAAATATTTTTGGGCCGAAACCGTTCACACCGCATGCTATATTTTAAATCGTG